>JAUPFR010000123.1:0-43111 GCA_036925125.1 Oreortyx pictus
CCCACTCATCCCACTCCCCCCCCATTGACCCCCACCTCCTCCTATTCACCCCCCCACTGACCCCCACCCCCTCCTATTCACCCCCTCCCCATTGACACCCACCCCCTTCTATTCACCCCCCCACTGACCCCCACCCCCTCCTATTCACCCCCCCACTGACCCCCACCCCCTCCTATTCACCCCCCCCCATTGACCCCCTCCTATTCACCCCCCACTGACCCCACCTCCTCCTATTCACCCCCCCTCCCCCCATTGACCCCCACCTCCTCCTATTCAACCCCTCCCCCCCCATTGACCCCCCACCCCCTCCTATTCACCCCCTCCATTGACCCCCACCCCCTCCTATTCACCCCCCCATTCACCCCCCCCATTCACCCCCCCCCATTGACTCCCACCCCCTCCTATTCACCCCCCCCCCATTCACCCCCCCCCATTGACTCCCACCCCCTCCTATTCCCCCCCCCCTCCGTTACCCCCCCCCCATTTCCCCCCCCACCTTTGAGCTCCCGGTTCTCCGCCATCAGCCGCTGCACCAAATCGGGGCCGACCGCCTCCGGGGCTCCGCGTGCCCCCGCCGCCGCCGCCGCCGCCGCCGCCCCCTCTTCTTCCTCCTCCTCCTCCTCCTCCTCCTCCTCCTCCGCCGCCGCCGCCGCCGCCGCTTCCTCCGCAGCCCCCCCTCCCCCCCCCGCGCCGCTCCCGGGCTGCACCATCTCCGCCGCTCTCATCCGCGCACGGAGCGCCGGGACCGGCGGAAGCGGAAGCGGACGGGACGTACGCCCCTCCCCCACCCCTCCCCGGGTTCTACCGGGGGTGGGAAGGGGGGGGGGGGGGGAAGAGGGGTTTGGCCCCGCCCCTCCGCGGCGCCGATTGGCGGGTGGGAGGGAAGCGCGGTGTGATTGGAGGAGGGGGTGGGAAGGGGGCGTGGCTTGAGGAGGGTGGATGGGGACCCGCGCGAGCGTGAGGGGACAGCGCGCGGCGGCGGACGGAGGAGGTGGGGGGGGGTGTTTGGGGGGGGGGGGTGTTTGGGGGGGGGATTGGGGGGGCTGGGGGGGGGCGAATTGGGGGGGCTGGGGGGGAGGGGGGACGGAAATGGGGAGGGCTGGGGGGGAGGGGCAGAATTGGGGGGGCTGAGGGGGAGTAGGGGCGGAATGGGGGGGGTTGGAGGGAGGGGGACGGAATTGGGGGGGTCGGAATTGGGGGGGTCGGAATTGGGGGGGTCTGGGGGGAGGCAGAATTGGGGGGAGGTCGGAATAGGGGGGGCTGGGGGGAGGCGGAATTGGGGGGCTGAATTAGGGGGGCTGGGGGGGAGGGGGGACGGAATTGGGGAGGGCTTGGGGGGGCTGGGGGGAGGGGCAGAATTGGGGGGGGCTGAGGGGGAGTAAGGGCGGAATGGGGGGGTTGGGGGACGGAATTGGGGGGGTCGGAATTGGGGGGGGTCTGGGGGAGACAGAATTGGGGGGGGTCGGAATAGGGGGGGCTGGGGGGAGGCGGAATTGGGGGGTCGGAATAGGGGGGGGTCTGGGGGGAGGCAGAATTGGGGGGGGGTCGGAACAGGGGGGGGCTGGGGGGAGGTGGAATAGGGGGGGTCGGAATAGGGGGGGTCTGGGGGGAGGTGGAATTGAGGGGGGAGTTGAGGAAGGGCAAATTGGGGGGGGGGTGCTGGGGGGAGGTGTAATTGGCGGGGGGGAATTGGGGGGGTCGGAATGGGGGGGGGGCTGGGGGAGGGGCAGAACGGGGGGGAGTTGAGGGGGGGCGAATTGGGGGGACGGAGGGGCGAGGGGATGAAATTGGGGGGGGCGGATGGAATTGGGGGGGGATTGGGGGGGAGGGGGGCGAATTTGGGGGGGGCTTAGGGGGGAAAGGAGGGAGGGGGGGCGGAATTCGGGGAAGGGGCTGGGGGGGGAGGGAGGCGGAATTGGGGGGACTTGGGGTGGAGAGGGGCCCCGGGGGGGGTCTGGGAGGGTGTGGGGGGGGTAACTGTGGGGGGAGGGGGAGAGGACAGGGGAGCAATTAGGGATAATTAGGGGTTTGTTGGGGTTAATTAGGGTTTAGATGGAGGTAATTAGGGGGGCGGGGGGGGCATTATGGGCCCCCCCGGGGGCGTCATTAAAGGGCAATTTGGGGGCAAAGGTATTAAATCCATGGGGGGGGGGGGGGGGGGGGGTGGATATTATGGGGTCCGTCCTCCCCACGCTGTGCCCCCCCCATTCTTCCCCCCCCTTATCGCCCCCCCATTTCCCCCCTTCGCCCCGCACTGTGTTTACTTACCCCTCCCCCCACCCACCGATTGCCCCCCCTTATTGCCCTCCCCCACACCGGTTGATTGCCTTTTTTCTCACACCCCCCGCACTTCTTGCCCCCCCTGTACTACTTGTCCACCCCCCCCCAACTTCTTGCCCCCCCCCCCACTTCTTGCTCCTCCTGTACTACTTGTCCACCCCCCCAACTTCTTGCCCCCCCTACTTCTTGCCCACCCCCCCAACTTCTTGTCTTCTTGTCCCCCCCCACTTCTTGCCCCCCCGTACTACTTGCCCACCCTCCCCAACTTCTTACCCCCCCCCCACTTCTTGCCCCCCCTGTACTGCTTGCCCACCCCCCCCTTCTTGTCCCCCCCTCACTCCTTGCCCCCCCTTCTTGCCCCCCTTCTTGCTCCCCCCCTTTTTGCCCTCACACCCCCCCCCTTTTTGCCCTCACCTCACTCCTCGCCCCTTCCCTCACTCCTCGCCCGACCCCTTTTCGCCCTTGCCCCCCCCAACTCCTCGCCCCCCCTTTTGCCCCCCCCCCTGACTTCACCCCCCCCCCCCCCCCCGTTCGCAGCCCCCCCCCCGGGAGCGATGGCGGGGCTGAGCCGCTCGGAGGTGTGCGGGATGCTGCGCCAGGAGCTGAGCCGCGACGACTCCTTCCGGCAGCCGCACGTCTTCGTCATCTTCGGCGCCTCGGTGCGGGGGGTGGGGGGGCAACGGTGGGGGGGGGGGGGCAACAATCGAGGGGGGGGGGGCAATTGGAGCGGGGTATGGGGGCAATGTGGAGGGAGAGGGGGTTCGTGGGGTGGGGAGGACTTACGGGGCGATATGGGGGGGGCAGGAGGGGGGGAGTGGGATTTTGGGGTGGGGGGGCAGTTAGGGGGTGGTTGGGGGCAGATTGGGGGGGTGGGGGGGCAAATTGGGGGGTAGGGGGCAATTGGAGCGGGGTATGGGGGGGAATGTGGAGGGGGAGTGGAGTTTTGGGGGTGGGGAGGACTTACAGGGCAATATGGGGGGGGCAGGGAGGGGGTGGAGTGAATTTTAAGTTGGGGGGGCAATTGGGGGTGTGGGGGGCAGTTAGAGGGGGATATGGGGGGCAAATTGGGGGGGTGGGGGGCAATTAGAGCGGGGTATGGGGGGCAGGGAGGAGGGCGAGTGGAGTTTTGGGGGTGGGGAGGACTTACAGGGCGATGTGGGGGGGCAGGAAGGGGGGGAGCGGGATTTTGGGGTGGGGGGCAATTTGGGGGGGTGGGGGGCAGTTAGAGGGGGATATGGGGTGCAAATTGGGGGGGTGGGGGCAATTAGAGCGGGGTATGGGGGGGCAGGGAGGAGGGCGAGTGGAGTTTTGGGGGTGGGGAGGACTTACAGGGCGATGTGGGGGGGCAGGAAGGGGGGAGCGGGATTTTGGGTGGGGGGCAATTTGGGGGGGTGGGGGGCAGTTAGAGGGGGATATGGGGGGCAAATTGGGGGGGTGGGGGGCAATTAGAGCGGGTATGGGGGGGGCAGGGAGGAGGGCGAGTGGAGTTTTGGGGGTGGGGAGGACTTACAGGGCGATGTGGGGGGGCAGGAAGGGGGGGAGCGGGATTTTGGGGTGGGGGGCAATTTGGGGGGTGGGGGCAGTTAGAGGGGATATGGGGGGCAAATTGGGGGGGTGGGGGGCAATTAGAGTGGGGTATGGGGGGGCAGGGAGGAGGGGGAGGTGGTATTTGGGGTGGGGGGGCAGTTAGGGGGGCGGTGGGGAGCAATTAGAGGGGGATATGGGGGGGCAATGGGGAGGGAGAGTGTTTTTTGGGGGGGTGGGGGCCGGGGGGGGCAATTTAGGGGCGGTGAGGAGGGGGCAGTTAAGGAGAGGGAGGGGGCAGTGGGGTCAGGTGACTTTGGTGGGGTGGGGGCAAAAAGGGAGGGGAGGGGGGGGGGAAACGGGGTGGATTGGGGGGGCAAATAGGGCAAAGGGGGGAAATCTGGGGCAGAGTGGGGGGACATGGGGTGGATTGGGGGTGGGGGGCAAAGAAGGGGATGGGGGGGGCAGTGAGGGGGGGCACGGGGTGGAATTTGGGGTGGGGGGGCAGTGGGGGGGGCACGGGGTGGAATTTGGGGTGGGGGGGCAGTGGGGGGGGGCACGGGGTGGAATTTGGGGTGGGGGGGCAGTGGGGGGGGCACGGGGTGGAATTTGGGGTGGGGGGGCAGTGGGGGGGGCACGGGGTGGAATTTGGGGTGGGGGGGCAATGAGGGTGGGCACGGGGTGGAATTTGGGGTGGGGGGGCAATGGGGGGGGGCACGGGGTGGAATTTGGGGTGGGGGGGTGGGGCAGCTGTTGGGGCAGGAGGTGGGGGAGGGGCAGACGGGGCCCGCGGCGTTGGGATGAGGAAGTGCCCCCCCCCCCCCCCCGCCCCTCCCCCACTTCCCCGTGGGGTTACCACACCCCTCCCCTCCCCCCCCCCCCTTGTCCTTAATTAGCCAACGCCTCTTAATTAAACAGAGCGCGGCTCTTCGTTAATCCATCCTCGTTACCCCCCCCCCCCCCCCCCCGGGTGTTAACGAGGCGGTGTCACGCTGACTCAGCACATTCCCGCCTCCGTTGGGGGGGGGGGGGGGCGGGGAGGGATGGGTTAATGTGGGGGGGGGGGGGGAGGTGGGGGGCTGCTTTAATTGAGGTGCAATTAGCGTTAATTAACCGCGCGTGGTTTTCGGCCCCGTGAGCGCAGGGGGATTTGGCGCGGAAGAAGATTTACCCCACGATATGGTAACGGGGGGGGGGGGGGCAACTGGGGGGGGGGGGGGCAGTGGGGGGCAATTGGGGTGGGGGGGCAATTGGGGGGGGCAATTGGGGTGGCGGGGGCAATTGGGGTGGGGGGCAATTGGGGTGGGGGGGCAGTGGGGGCAGTTGGGGCGGGAGGGGGTAATAGGGGGCAGTTGGGTCCGTGGGTGCCATAGGTGTCCCGTGGGTCCCATGGGTGCCCTATGGGTCCTGTGGGTGCCGTGGGTCCCATGGGTGCCCTATGGGTCCTGTGGGTGCCGTGGGTCCCGTGGGTGCTCTGGGTCCCGTGGGTCCTATGGGTGCTGTGTGTCCCGTGGGTGCTGTGGGTGCTTATGGGTGCCGTGGGTGCTGTGAGTCCCGTGGGTACTCTATGGGTTCCATGGGTGCTGTGGGTGCCGTGGGTGCCTTATGGGTCCCGTGGGTGCCGTGGGTCCCGTGGGTGCCATGGGTCCCATGGGTGCTGTGGGTCCCGTGGGTGCTGTGGGTCCCATGGGTGCCCTGGGTCCCGTGGTTGCCATGGGTGTCCCGTGGGTCCCATGGGTGCCATGGGTCCCATGGGTGCCCTGGGTCCTGTGGGTGCCCTGGGTGCCGTGGGTGCCATGGGTCCCGTGGGTGCCATGGGTCCCATGGGTGTTGTGGGTCCCGTGGGTGCTCTGGGTCCCATGGGTGCTCTGGGTCCCGTGGGTGCTCTGGGTCCTGTGGGTGCTCTGGGTGCTGTGGATGTCGTGGGTGCTGTGGGTGCCCTGTGGGTGCCCTGGGTCCCGTGGGTGCTGTGGGTCCCGTGGGTGCCCTGGGTCCCATGGGTGCTGTGGGTGCTGTGGGTCCCGTGGGTGCCCTGGGTGCTGTGGGTCCCGTGGGTGCCCTGGGTCCCGTGGGTGCTGTGGGTGCTGTGTGTCCCGTGGGTCCCGTGGGTCCTATGGGTGCTGTGTGTCCCGTGGGTGCTGTGGGTGCCCCATGGGTGCCGTGGGTGCTGTGGGTGCTTATGGGTGCCGTGGGTGCTGTGAGTCCCGTGGGTACTCTATGGGTTCCATGGGTGCTGTGGGTGCCGTGGGTGCCTTATGGGTCCCGTGGGTGCCGTGGGTCCCGTGGGTGCCATGGGTCCCATGGGTGCTGTGGGTCCCGTGGGTGCTGTGGGTCCCATGGGTGCCCTGGGTCCCGTGGTTGCCATGGGTGTCCCGTGGGTCCCATGGGTGCCATGGGTCCATGGGTGCCCTGGGTCCTGTGGGTGCCCTGGGTGCCGTGGGTGCCATGGGTCCCGTGGGTGCTGTGGGTCCCGTGGGTGCCATGGGTCCCATGGGTGTTGTGGGTCCCGTGGGTGCTCTGGGTCCCATGGGTGCTCTGGGTCCCGTGGGTGCTCTGGGTCCTGTGGGTGCTCTGGGTCCATGGGTGCCATGGGTCCCGTGGGGTGCTCTGGGTCCTGTGGGTGCTCTGGGTGCTGTGGTTGTCGTGGGTGCTGTGGGTGCCCTGTGGGTGCCCTGGGTCCCGTGGGTGCTGTGGGTGCTGTGGTCCCGTGGGTGCCCTGGGTCCCGTGGGTGCTGTGGGTCCCGTGGGTGCCCTGGGTCCCGTGGGTGCTCTGGGTCCTGTGGGTGCTCTGGGTCCCATGGGTGCCATGGGTCCCGTGGGTGCTCTGGGTCCTGTGGGTGCTCTGGGTGCTGTGGTTGTCGTGGGTGCTGTGGGTGCCCTGTGGGTGCCCTGGGTCCCGTGGGTGCTGTGGGTGCTGTGGGTCCCGTGGGTGCCCTGGGTCCCGTGGGTGCTGTGGGTCCCGTGGGTGCCCTGGGTCCCATGGGTGCTGTGGGTGCTGTGGGTCCCGTGGGTGCCCTGGGTGCTGTGGGTCCGTGGGTGCCCTGGGTCCCGTGGGTGCTGTGGGTGCTGTGGGTCCCGTGGGTGCTGTGGGTCCCATGGGTGCCGTGGGTGCCGTGGGTCCCATGGGTGCCGTGGGTCCCATGGGTGCCGTGGGTGCCGCAGGGTGGCTGTTCCGGGACGGGCTGCTGCCGGAGCAGCTGTGGGTGGTGGATTCGCGCGCACTGCGCTCACGGTGCCACAGCTCCGGGAAATGCTGCTGCCCCACATGCAGGTGCGCCCCATAACTCGCCCCATAACTCACCCCATAACTCGCCCCATAACTCGCCCCATAGCCGCCCCATAACTTGCCCCATAGCCGCCCCATAACTCACCCCATAGCCGCCCCATAACTCACCCTATAGCCGCCCCATAACTCGCCCCATAGCCGCCCCATCAGCACCCCATAACCACCCTGCCCCGTAAGTGACCCTGTAACCCCGTGTCTGCCCCATAAGTCACCTCATAACCCATGTCTGCCCCATAAGTGACCCCGTAACCCCATGTCTGCCCCATAAGTGACCCCATAATCCTATGTCTGCCCCATAAGTGACCCCGTAACCCCGTGTCTGGCCCCATAACACAGAGCTGCTGGACTCGTTTTTCTCGCAGCTGTCCTTGTTGTCAGGGCACCGTACCCCATATCCCCCCATAACTGCCCCACATCTCCCCATATCCCCCCATAACTGCCCCACATCCCCCCATATCTCCCCACATGTCCCCCCAGGTATTGCCGTCAGACGTGGAGCTGCTGGACTCGTTCTTCTCTCGGCTGTCCTTGCTGGCGGGGCACTGTGCCCCATATCCCCCATATCCCCCCATATCCGCCCCACATCTCCCCATATCTGCCCCACATCCCCCCATAACCGCCCCACATGTCCCCCCAGGTATTGCCGTCGGACGTGGAGCTGCTGGACTCATTCTTCTCTCAGCTGTCCTTGCTGGCGGGGCACTGTGCCCCATATCCCCCCATAACTGCCCCCTATCTCCCCATATCCCCCCCTATCTCCCCATATCCCCCCATATCCGCCCCACATCCCCCCATATCTCCCCACATCTCCCCCCAGGTATTGCCGTCGGACGCGGAGCTGCTGTTCTCGTTCTTCTCTCGGCTGTCCTTGCTGGCGGGGCACTGTGCCCCATATCCCCCCATAACTGCCCCACATCCCCCCACATCCCCCCATATCCGCCCCACATCTCCCCATATCTGCCCCATATCCCCCATAACTGCCCCACGTCCCCCATATCTCCCCACATCTCCCCCCAGGTATTGCCGTCGGACACGGAGCTGCTGTTCTCGTTCTTCTCTCGGCTGTCCTTGCTGGCGGGGCACTGTGCCCCATACTCCCCCCATATCCGCCCCCTATCTCCCCATATCCCCCCATATCTCCCCATATCCCCCCATATCCGCCCCACATCCCCCATATCTCCCCACATGTCCCCCCAGGTATTGCCGTCGGACGCGGAGCTGCTGTTCTCGTTCTTCTCTCGCTGTCCTTGCTGGCGGGGCACTGTGCCCAATATCCCCCCATATCCGCTCCCTATCTCCCCATATCCCCCCATATCCACCCACATCCCCCCACATCCCCCCATATCCCCCCATATCCGCCCCATATCCCCCCATATCTGCCCCATATCCCCATAACTGCCCCACGTCCCCCCATATCTCCCCACATCTCCCCCCAGGTATTGCCGTCGGACACGGAGCTGCTGTTCTCGTTCTTCTCTCGGCTGTCCTTGCTGGCGGGGCACTGTGCCCCATATCCCCCCATATCCCCCCCATATCCCCCATATCCGCCCCACATCTCCCATATCTGCTCCATATCCCCCCATATCTGCCCCACATCCCCCCATAACCGCCCCACATGTCCCCCCAGGTATTGCCGTCGGACGTGAGCTGCTGGACTCGTTCTTCTCTCAGCTGTCCTTGCTGGCGGGGGCACTGTGCCCCATATCCCCCCATAACTGCCCCCTATCTCCCCCTATCCCCCATATCCGCCCCACATCCCCCATATCTCCCCACATGTCCCCGCAGGCGGTGCCGTCGGACGCGGAGCTGCTGGACTCGTTCTTCTCCCGGCTGTCCTTGCTGGCGGGGCACTGTGCCCCATAATCCCCCCATAACTGCCCCCTATCTCCCCATATCCCCCCATATCCGCCCCACATCCCCCCATATCTCCCCACATGTCCCCGCAGGCGGTGCCGTTGGACGTGGAGCTGCTGGACTTGTTCTTCTCACGGCTGTCCTTGCTGGCGGGGCACTGTGCCCCATATCCCCCATATCCCCCCCATATCCCCCCATATCCGCCCCACATCTCCCCATATCTGCCCCACATCTCCCCATATCTGCCCCATATCCCCCCATAACTGCCCCACGTCCCCCCATATCTCCCCACATGTCCCCCCAGGTATTGCCATCGGACGCGGAGCTGCTGTTCTCGTTCTTCTCTCACTTGTCCTTGCTGGCGGGGCACTGTGCCCCATATCCCTCCATATCCCCCCCATATCCCCCCATATCCCCCATAACTGCCCTCTATCTCCCCATATCCCCCCATATCCGCCCCACATCCCCCCATATCTCCCCACATCTCCCCCCAGGTATTGCCGTCGGACGCGGAGCTGCTGTTCTCGTTCTTCTCTCGGCTGTCCTTGCTGGCGGGGCACTGTGCCCCATATCCCCCCATACCCCCCATATCCGCCCCATATCCCCCCATATCCCCCCATATCCGCCCCATATCCCCCCATATCCGCCCCACATCCCCCCACATCTCCCCACATGTCCCCGCAGGCGGTGCCGTCGGACGCGGAGCTGCTGGACTCGTTCTTCTCTCGGCTGTCCTTGCTGGCGGGGCACTGTGCCCCATATCCCCCCATAACTGCCCCACATCCCCCATATCCGCCCCATATCCCCCCATATCCGCCCCACATCCCCCCATATCTCCCACATGTCCCCGCAGGCGTGCCATTGGACGTGGAGCTGCTGGACTTGTCTTCTCACGGCTGTCCTTGCTGGCGGGGCACTGTGCCCCATATCCCCCCATATCCCCCCATATCCGCCCCATATCTGCCCCACATCCCCCCATATCTGCCCCACGTCCCCCCATATCTCCCCACATGTCCCCGCAGGCGGTGCCGTCGGACGCGGAGCTGCTGGACTCGTTCTTCTCTCGGCTGTCCTTGCTGGCGGGGCACTGTGCCCCATATCCCCCCATAACTGCCCACATCCCCCCATATCCGCCCCATATCCCCCCATATCCGCCCCACATCCCCCCATATCTCCCCACATGTCCCCGCAGGCGGTGCCATTGGACGTGGAGCTGCTGGACTTGTTCTTCTCACGGCTGTCCTTGCTGGCGGGGCACTGTGCCCCATATCCCCCCATATCCCCCCATATCCGCCCCATATCTGCCCCACATCCCCCCATATCTGCCCCACGTCCCCCCATATCTCCCCACATGTCCCCGCAGGCGGTGCCGTCGGACGCGGAGCTGCTGGACTCGTTCTTCTCTCGGCTGTCCTTGCTGGCGGGGCAGTACGCGGACCCGGCCGCGTTCGGGGCGTTGGACGATCACATCCGGGCTCTGCCGGGGGGGGGCGGCGCCCACCGCCTCTTTTACCTCGCGCTGCCCCCCGGCGTTTACCGAGACGTCACCACCAACGTCCGCCACTGCTGCATGGGGGGAGGGTACGGGGGGGGGGCAAGGGGGGGGGACGGGGTGGGGGGGTGAGGAGGGTCTGGGGGGGAGGGGGTGGGGGGGTGAGGAGGGTCTGGGGGGTGAGGGGGGAGAGGGCAGGGGGTTGTGGGGGGAGGGGGGGATGGGGAATTGGGGGGAGGGGAGGGGTTGGGGGGGAGGGGGGGTTAGGGGAGGGGAGGGGGTGGGGGGGTGAGGAGGGTCTGGGGGGGGAGGGGGGGATGGGGATTTGGGGGAGGGGAGGGTTGGGGGGGAGGGGGGTTAGGGGGAGGGGTGGGGGGGTGAGGAGGGTCTGGGGGGGAGGGGGGGATGGGGATTTGGGGGGAGGGGAGGGGTTGGTGGGAGAGGGGGGTTGGGGGGGTGAGGAGGGCCTGGGGGGGAGGGGAGGGGGGGAGAGGGCAGGGAGTTGGGGGGGGAGGGGGGATGGGGATTTGGGGGGGAGGGGGGGTTGGTGGGAGGGGGAGTGGGGGGGAGGGGAGGGGGGGAGAGGGCAGGGAGTTGGGGGGAGGGGAGGATGGGGATTGGGGGGGAGGGGGGTTGTGGGGGAGGGGAGGGGGTGGGGGGGTTAGGAGGGTCTGGGAGGGGAGGGGAGGGGGGAAGAGGGCAGGGAAATGGGGGGGAGGGGGGGATGGGGATTTGGGGGGAGAGGAGGGGTTGGGGGGGAGGGGAGGGGGTGGGGCGGTGAGGAGGGTCTGGGGGGGGAGGGGAGGGGGGGAGAGGGCAGGGGGATGGGGGGGGAGGGGGGGATGGGGATTTGGGGGGAGGGGAGGGGTTGGTGGGAGGAGATGGGGGGCTGAGTAGGGTCTGGGGGGGAGGGGAGGGGGGGAGAGGGCAGGGGGTTGGGGGGGGAGGGGGGGGTCTGAGGGGAAGGGGGGGATTTGGGGGTCAGGAGGAGGTGGGGCAGGGGAGGGGGAATTTGTGGGGGAGGGGAGGGGGTGTGGGGGGGTTGGGTGGGGGAGAGAGAGGAGGGAAGGTGGGGGGGGGAGAGAGGGGGAGGGGGAGAGGGATTGGGGCAAGAGGGGGGGGCAGTATATGGGTCCTTATGGGTCATGGTCCTTATGGGGCAGTTTTGGGTCCATGTCGGGCAGTTTTGGGGTCGCTGTGGATTTGGGGTCCACGTGGGTCCACGTGGGGCGTTTTGGGGTCCATGTGGGGCAGTTTTGGGGTCCATGTGGGGCAGCTTTGGGGTCGCTGTGGATTTGGGGTCCACGTAGGGCGTTTTGGGGGTCCACGTGGGGCAGTTTTGGGGTCCTTACGTGGCGTTTTGGGGTCAGGTGGAACTGCGTGATCGTGGATTCGGGGTCGCTGTGGATTTGGGGTCCACGTGGGGCGGTTTTGGGGTCGCTGTGGATTTGGGGTCTACGTTGGGCGTTATGGGGGTCCATGTGGGACGTTTTGGGGTCCACGTGGGGCAGTTTTGGGGTCCTTACGGGGCGTTTTGGGGTCAGGTGGAACCGCGTGATCGTGGAGAAGGGATCACTTGTTTTGGGTCCTCGTGGGGCGGTTTTGGGTCACTGTGGATTTGGGATCCATGTGGGTCCACGTGGGGCGTTTTGGGGTCCTCGTGGGGGCGGTTTTGGGGTCGCTGTGGATTTGGGGTCCATGTGGGTCCACGTGGGGCGTTTTTGGGGTCCACGTGGGGCGTTTTGGGGTCCTTACGGGGCGTTTTGGGGTCAGGTGGAACCGTGTGATCGTGGAGAAGGATCACTTGTTTTGGGGTCCACGTGGGGCGGTTTTGGGGTCGCTGTGGATTTGGGATCCATGGTGGGTCCACGTGGGGCGTTTTTGGGGTCCACGTGGGGCGGTTTTGGGGTCACTGTGGATTTGGGATCCATGTGGGTCCACGTGGGGCGTTTTTTGGGGTCCTCGTGGGGGCGGTTTTGGGGTCGCTGTGGATTTGGGGTCCATGTGGGTCCACGTGGGGCGTTTTTGGGGTCCACGTGGGGCGGTTTTGGGGTCCTTACGGGGCGTTTTGGGGTCAGGTGGAACCGCGTGATCGTGGAGAAGGGATCAGTGTGGATTTGGGGTCCACGTGGGGTGGTTTTGGGGTCGCTGTGGATTTGGGGTCCATGTGGGTCCACGTGGGGCGTTTTGGGGTCCACGTGGGGCATTTTTGTGGTCCTTACGGGGCGTTTTGGGGTCAGGTGGAACTGCGTGATCATGGATTCGGGGTCGCTGTGGATTTGGGGTCCACGTGGGGCGGTTTTGGGGTCACTGTGGATTTGGGGTCTACGTTGGGCGTTTTGGGGTCCACGTGGGACGTTTTGGGGTCCACATAGGGCGTTTTGGGGTCCACGTGGGGCAGTTTTGGGGTCCTTACAGGGCGTTTTGGGGTCAGGTGGAACCGCGTGATCGTGGAGAAGGGATCACTTGTTTTGGGGTCCACGTGGGGCGTTTTGGGGTCGCTGTGGATTTGGGGTCCATGTGGGTCCACGTGGGGCGTTTTGGGGTCCACGTGGGGCGTTTTTGGGGTCCTTACGGGGCGTTTTGGGGTCAGGTGGAACCGCGTGATCGTGGAGAAGGGATCAGTGTGGATTTGGGGTCCACGTGGGGCGGTTTTGGGGTCGCTGTGGATTTGGGGTCCATGTGGGTCCACGTGGGGCGTTTTGGGGTCCACGTGGGGCGTTTTTGGGGTCCTTACGGGGCGTTTTGGGGTCAGGTGGAACCGCGTGATCGTGGAGAAGGGATCAGTGTGGATTTGGGGTCCACGTGGGGCGGTTTTGGGGTCGCTGTGGATTTGGGATCCATGTGGGTCCACGTGGGGCGTTTTGGGGTCCACGTGGGGCGTTTTTGGGGTCCTCGTGGGGCGGTTTTGGGGTCGCTGTGGATTTGGGGTCCATGTGGGTCCACGTGGGGCGTTTTTGGGGTCCTCGTGGGGCGGTTTTGGGGTCGCTGTGGATTTGGGGTCCATGTGGGTCCACGTGGGGCGTTTTTGGGGTCCTCGTGGGGCAGTTTTGGGGTCGCTGTGGATTTGGGGTCCATGTGGGTCCACGTGGGGCGTTTTGGGGTCCACGTGGGGCGTTTTTGGGGTCCTTACGGGGCGTTTTGGGGTCAGGTGGAACCGCGTGATCGTGGAGAAGGGATCAGTGTGGATTTGGGGTCCACGTGGGGCGGTTTTGGGGTCACTGTGGATTTGGGATCCATGTGGGTCCACGTGGGGCGTTTTTGGGGTCCACGTGGGGCAGTTTTGGGGTCCTTACGGGGCGTTTTGGGGTCAGGTGGAACCGCGTGATTGTGGAGAAGGGATCACTTGTTTTGGGGTCCACGTGGGGCGGTTTTGTGGTCGCTGTGGATTTGGGATCCATGTGGGTCCACGTGGGGCGTTTTGGGGTCCACGTGGGGCGTTTTTGGGGTCCTTACGGGGCGTTTTGGGGTCAGGTGGAACCGCGTGATCGTGGAGAAGCCGTTCGGACGCGATTTGGAGTCGTCGGAGGCGCTGTCGCTGCATTTGGGCGCTCTGTTCCGGGAGGAGCAGATTTACCGCATCGACCATTACCTGGGGAAGGAGATGGTGCAGAGCCTCATGGTGCTGCGGTATGTGGGGCAGACCCACAACTTGGGGGGCAGACCCACAACTTGGGGGACGGACCCACAGCCTCATGGTGCTGCGGTATGTGGGGCAGACCCACAACTTGGGGGGCAGACCCACAACTTGGGGGACGGACCCACAGCCTCATGGTGCTGCGGTATGTGGGGCAGACCCACAACTTGGGGGGCAGACCCACAACTTGGGGGACGGACCCACAGCCTCATGGTGCTGCGGTATGTGGGGCAGACCCACAACTTGGGGGGCAGACCCACAACTTGGGGGACGGACCCACAGCCTCATGGTGCTGCGGTATGTGGGGCAGACCCACAACTTGGGGGGCAGACCCACAACTTGGGGGACGGACCCACAGCCTCATGGTGCTGCGGTATGTGGGGCAGACCCACAACTTGGGGGGCAGACCCACAACTTGGGGGACGGACCCACAGCTTGGGGGCAGACCCACAGCCTCATGGTGCTGCGGTATGTGGGGCAGACCCACAACTTGGGGGGCAGACCCACAACTTGGGGGGCAGACCCACAGCTTGGGGGGCAGACCCACAGCTTGGGGGCAGACCCACAGCCTCACGGTGCTGCAGTATGTGGGGCAGACCCACAACTTGGGGGGCAGACCCACAGCCTCATGGTGCTCGGTATGTGGGGCAGACCCACAACTTGGGGGGCAGCACTGCAGCCTCATGGTGCTGCAGTATGTGGGGCAGACCCACAACTTGGGGGACGGACCCACTTCCACTTGTGGGTTGCCCCGTTATGGGGCAGCTATACCACTTATGGGTCACCCCCTCCCCCACTTATGGGGCAGCCCCACTCCCACTTGTGGTTCCCTCCCTCACCTCCACTTGTAGGGCAGCCCCACCTCCACTTATGGGGCACCCCTACTGCCACTTGTGGGGCAGCCCAACCTCCACTTATGGGGCACCCCTACTGCCACTTGTGGGGCAGCCCCACCTCCACTTATGGGGCACCCCTACTGCCACTTGTGGTCCCCCCCCCACCTCCACGTGTGGTTCCCCCCCCCCCCCCCCCCCACTTCCACTTATGGGGCAGCCCCACCCCCACTTGTGTTTTCCCCCTCCCCACCCCCAGTTGTGGGGCCGCCCCCCAAGTGGTGCGTGTGGGGCAGGTTCGGGAACCGCATCTTCGGTCCGATCTGGAACCGGGACAACGTGGCGTGCGTGGTGCTCACCTTCAAGGAGCCCTTCGGCACCGAGGGCCGCGGGGGATACTTCGATGACTTCGGCATCATCCGGTGAGCGCCTGCCGTGGGGCAGCCCCACTGGTGACACTTGGGGGGCGGTCCCACTGACACTTGGGGGGCAGCCCCACTGGTGACACTTGGGGGGCAGCCCCACTGGTGACACTTGGGGGGCAGCCCCACTGGTGACACTTGGGGGGCAGCCCCACTGATGACACTTGGGGGGCAGCCCCACTGGTGACACTTGGGGGGCAGCCCCACTGGTGACACTTGGGGGGCAGCCCCACTGGTGACACTTGGGGGGCAGCCCCACTGGTGACACTTGGGGGGCAGCCCCACTGATGACACTTGGGGGGCGGCCCCACTGACACTTGGGGGGCAGCCCCACTGGTGACACTTGGGGGGCAGCCCCACTGACACCTGGGGGCAGCCCCACTGACACCTGGGGGCAGCCCCACTGGTGACACTTGGGGGGCAGCCCCACTGACACCTGGGGGCAGCCCCACTGACACTTGGGGGGCAGCCCCACTGGTGACACTTGGGGGACAGCCCCACTGATGACACCTGGGGGGCAGCCCCACTGGTGACACTTGGGGGGCAGCCCCACTGGTGACACTTGGGGGGCAGCCCCACTGATGACACCTGGGGGACAGCCCCACTGACGACACTTGGGGGGCAGCCCCACTGACACTTGGGGGACAGCCCCACTGGTGACACTTGGGGGGCAGCCCCACTGATGACACCTGGGGGACAGCCCCACTGACGACACTTGGGGGGCAGCCCCACTGACACTTGGGGGACAGCCCCACTGGTGACACTTGGGGGGCGGTCCCACTGGTGACACTTGGGGGGCAGCCCCACTGGTGACACCTGGTGGGCAGCCCCACTGACGACACTTGGGGGGCGGCCCCACTGACACTTGGGGGACAGCCCCACTGGTGACACTTGGGGGGCAGCCCCACTGGTGACACTTGGGGGGCAGCCCCACTGACACCTGGGGGCAGCCCCACTGGTGACACTTGGGGGGCAGCCCCACTGACACCTGGGGGCAGCCCCACTGACACTTGGGGGGCAGCCCCACTGGTGACACTTGGGGGGCAGCCCCACTGACACCTGGGGGACAGCCCCACTGGTGACACTTGGGGGACAGCCCCACTGGTGATACTTGGGGGACAGCCCCACTGGTGACACTTGGGGGGCAGCCCCACTGATGACACCTGGGGGGCAGCCCCACTGATGACACTTGGGGGTCAGCCCCACTGACACCTGGGGGGCAGCCCTGCAGATACTTAGGGGGCGGCCCCGCTGACACTTATAGGGCAGCCCCACTGACACTTGGGGGGCAGCCCCACTGACACTTATAGGGCAGCCCCACTGACACCACTTACAGGGCAGCCCCACTGACACTTGTGGGGCAGCCCCATCACCACTTACAGGGCAGCCCCACTGACACTTGTGGGGCAGCCCCACTACCTGTTGTGGGTCTCCTCCATCACCACTTGTGGGGCAGCCCCACCTCTGCTCGTGGGTCACCAGTGCCATGGTGATGTTGCCGTGGGGATGTTGTGACCGTGATTTGCATGGTGGCGCTGTTGCCATGGTGACGGTCTCCATGGTGATGTTGCCATGTGATGCTGTTGCCACGGTTGCTGTGGTTGCCATAGTGACGCTGTTGCCACGGGGTCCATGGTTGCCATGGTGATGCGGTTGCCATGGTGGCGCTGTTGCCATGGGGTCCATGGTTGCCATGGTGACGCAGTTGCCACGGGGTCCATGGTTGCCATGGTGACACGGTTGCTGTGGTTGCCATGGGGTCCATGGTTGCCATGGTGACGCAGTTGCCATGGTTGCCATGGTGGTGCTGTTGCCATGGTTGCCATGGTGACGCGGTTGCCATGGGGTCCATGGTTGCCATGGTGACGCTGTTGCCGTGGTTGCCATGGTGACGCGGTTGCCATGGGGTCCATGGTTGCTATGGTGACGCGGTTGCCATGGGGTCCATGGTTGCTATGGTGACGCTGTTGCCATGGGGTCCATGGTTGCCATGGTGACGCGTTTGCCATGGGATCCATGGTTTCCATGGGGTCCATGGTTGCCATGGTGACGCGGTTGCCATGGGGTCCATGGTTGCCATGGTGACGCGGTTGCCGTGGTGATGCCGTAGGGACGTGATGCAGAACCACCTGCTGCAGATGCTGTGCCTCGTGGCCATGGAGAAACCGCCGTCCACCGACCCCGACGACGTCCGCGATGAGAAGGTGGGCGCCGTGGGGCGCCGTGGGGGTCCTATAGGGCGCTATGGGGCGCCATGGGGCGCCGTGGGGGTCCTATAGGGCGCTATGGGGCACTATGGGGCGCCGTGGGGGTCCTATAGGGCGCTATGGGACACTATGGGGCGCCGTGGGGGTCCTATAGGGCGCTATGGGACACTGTGGGGCGCTGTATGGGTCCTATAGGGCGCTATGGGACACTATGGGGTGCCGTGGGGGTCCTATAGGGCGCTATGGGACACTATGGGGCACTGTATGGGTCCTATAGGGCGCTATGGGACATTATGGGGCGCTGTATGGGTCCTATAGGGCGCTATGGGACACTATGGGGCGCCGTGGGGGTCCTATAGGGCGCTATGGGACACTATGGGGCGCCGTGGGGGTCCTACAGGGCGCTATGGGACACTATGGGGTGCCGTGGGGGTCCTATAGGGCGCTATGGGACATTATGGGGCGCTGTATGGGTCCTATAGGGCGCTATGGGACACTATGGGGCGCCGTGGGGGTCCTATAGGGCGCTATGGGACACTATGGGGCGCCGTGGGGGTCCTATAGGGCGCTATGGGGGTCCTGTATGGCACTGTGGCACACTGTGGGGCGCTATGAGGGTCCTATGGGGCGCTATGGGCACTATGGAGGTCCTATGGGGCACTATGGGGGTCCTATGGGGCACTATGGGGGTCCTATATTGGGCTGTGGGGCACTATGAGGGTCCTATGGGACACTATGGAGGTCCTATGGGGCGCTGTGGGGGTCCTATGGGGTGCTATGGGGCACTGTGGAGGTCCTATGGGGTGCTATGGGGGTCCTATGGGGCACTATGGGGGTCCTGTGGGGTCCTATGGGGCACTATGGGGGTCCTGTGGGGGGCTATGGGGCACTGTGGGGGTCCTATGGCAGGCTATGGAGGTCCTATGGGGTGCTATGGGGCACTATGGGGGTCCTATGGGGCGCTATGGGGGTCCTTTGGGGCGCTATGGGGCACTGTGGAGGTCCTATGGGGCGTTATGGGGGTCCTATGGGGCGCTATGGGGCACTGTGGAGGTCCTATGGGGCGCTATGGGGGTCCTATGGGGCGCTATGGGGGTCCTATGGGGCACTATGGGGCACTATGAAGGTCCTATGGGGCGCTATGGGGCGCTGTGGGGCAGTGGTGGGGCACTGTGGGGTTCCTGTGGGGCGCTGCGGGGGCACTGTGTCCCCAGTGGGTGTCCCTGGTGGGTGGGTGTCCCCAGTGGGTGGGTGCTCCTGGTGGGTGTCCCCGGTGAGTGGGTGTCCCCAGTGGGTGGGTGTCTCTGGTGGGTGTCCCCGGTGTCCCCAGTGGGTGGGTGTCTCTGGTGGGTGTCCCTGGTGTCCCCAGTGGGTGGGTGTCCCTGGTGGGTGTCCCTGGTGTCCCCAGTGGGTGGGCGTCCCTGGTGTCCCTGGTGGGTGCCTCCGGTGTCCCCAATGGGTGGTGCCCCCGGTGTCCCCAGTGGGTGGGTGGGTGCCCCCGGTGGGTACGTGTCCCCAGTGGGTGGGTGGGTGCCCCCGTTGGGTACGTGTCCCCAGTGGGTGGGTGGGTGCCCCCAGTGGGTACGTGTCCCCAGTGGGTGGGTGGGTGCCCCACGCGTGTCCGTGCGGCGCAGGTGAAGGTGCTGAAGAGCATCGGGGCGGTGTCGCTGGAGGACGTGGTGCTGGGGCAGTACGTGGGGGACCCCCAGGGCCGTGGGGCGGCCGCGCGTGGGTACCGCCAGGACCCCACGGTGCCCCCCAACTCCAACACCCCCACGTTCGCCGCCGCCGTGCTGCGCGTGGCCAACGAGCGATGGGACGGTGAGGGGGGCACGAGTGGGGGGGGGGGGCACGAGTGGGGGGGAGTGGGGGGCTCTGGGAGGGAGTGGGGGGGACTGGGAGGGAGTGGGGGGCTCTGGGAGGGAGTGGGGGGCTCTGGGAGGGAGTGGGGGGGGACTGGGAGGGAGTGGGGGGGACTGGGAGGGAGTGGGGGGCTCTGGGAGGGAGTGAGGGGGGACTGGGAGGGAGTGGGGGGGACTGGGTGGGTGTGGGGGGCTCTGGGAGGGAGTGAGGGGGGACTGGGTGGGAGTGGGGGGCTCTGGGAGGGAGTGGGGGGGACTGGGTGGGAGTGGGGGGCTCTGGGAGGGAGTGGGGGGGGACTGGGTGGGAGTGGGGGGCTCTGGGAGGGAGTGGGGGGGGACTGGGAGGGAGTGGGGGGGACTGGGAGGGAGTGGGGGGCTCTGGGAGGGAGTGGGGGGGACTGGGTGGGAGTGGGGGGCTCTGGGAGGGAGTGGTGTGGAACTGGTGGCACTGGGTGACCACATTGGATGACCTCAACCCCATCGGTGACCCCATTGGGTGACCCCATTGGGTGACCCCGTTGGGTGACCCCAACCCCATCAGTGACCCCATTGGGTGACCCCGTTAATTACGTAATGAATTAATTAGGGGTGCCGTTGGTGCTGCGCTGCGGGAAGGTGCTGAACCTGGGTGACCCCGTTGGGTGACCCCATTGGGTGATCCCATTGGGTGACCCCAACCCCATCGGTGACCCCAACCCCATTGGGTGACCCCATGGGTGACCCCGTTAATTACCTAATTAATTAATTAGGGGTGCCGTTCGTGCTGCGCTGCGGGAAGGCGCTGAACCTGGGTGACCCCGTTGGGTGACCCCATTGTGTGACCCCAACCCTATTGGGTGACCCCAACCCCATTGGGTGACCCCATTGGGTGACCCCAACCCCATCAGTGACCCCATGGGTGACCCCGTTAATTACCTAATTAATTAATTAGGGGTGCCGTTCGTGCTGCGCTGCGGGAAGGTGCTGAACCTGGGTGACCCCATTGGGTGATCCCATTGGGTGACCCCAACCCCATCAGTGACCCCAACCCCATTGGGTGACCCCATTGGGTGACCCCAACCCCATCAGTGACCCCATGGGTGACCCCGTTAATTACCTAATTAATTAATTAGGGGTGCTGTTGGTGCTGCGCTGCGGGAAGGCGCTGAACCTGGGTGACCCCATTGGGTGATCCCATTGGGTGACCCCAACCCCATCGGTGACCCCAACCCCATTGGGTGACCCCATTGGGTGACCCCAACCCCATCAGTGACCCCATGGGTGACCCCGTTAATTACCTAATTAATTAATTAGGGGTGCCGTTCGTGCTGCGCTGCGGGAAGGCGCTGAACCTGGGTGACCCCATTGGGTGACCCCATTGGGTGACCCCAACCCTATTGGGTGACCCCAACCCCATTGGGTGACCCCAACCCCATCAGTGACCCCATGGGTGACCCCGTTAATTACGTAATGAATTAATTAGGGGTGCCGTTCGTGCTGCGCTGCGGGAAGGCGCTGAACCTGGGTGACCCCGTTGGGTGACCCCATTGGGTGACCCCAACCCCATCGGTGACCCCAACCCCATTGGGTGACCCCATTGGGTGACCCCAACCCCATCAGTGACCCCATGGGTGACCCCGTTAATTACCTAATTAATTAATTAGGGGTGCCGTTGGTGCTGCGCTGCGGGAAGGCGCTGAACCTGGGTGACCCCATTGGGTGACCCCATTGGGTGACCCCATTGGGTGATCCCATTGGGTGACCCCAACCCCATCGGTGACCCCAACCCCATTGGGTGACCCCATTGGGTGACCCCAACCCCATCAGTGACCCCATGGGTGACCCCGTTAATTACCTAATTAATTAATTAGGGGTGCCGTTCGTGCTGCGCTGCGGGAAGGTGCTGAACCTGGGTGACCCCGTTGGGTGACCCCATTGGGTGATCCCATTGGGTGACCCCAACCCCATCGGTGACCCCAACCCCATTGGGTGACCCCATTGGGTGACCCCAACCCCATCAGTGACCCCATGGGTGACCCCGTTAATTACCTAATGAATTAATTAGGGGTGCCGTTCGTGCTGCGCTGCGGGAAGGCGCTGAACCTGGGTGACCCCGTTGGGTGACCCCATTGGGTGACCCCAACCCCATCGGTGACCCCATTGGGTGACCCCGTTGGCTGACCCCGTTAATTACCTAATTAATTAGGGGTGCCGTTCGTGCTGCGCTGCGGGAAGGCGCTGAACCTGGGTGACCCCATTGGGTGATCCCATTGGGTGACCCCAACCCCATCGGTGACCCCAACCCCATTGGGTGACCCCATTGGGTGACCCCAACCCCATCAGTGACCCCATGGGTGACCCCAACCCCATCAGTGACCCCATGGGTGACCCCGTTAATTACCTAATGAATTAATTAGGGGTGCCGTTCGTGCTGCGCTGCGGGAAGGCGCTGAACCTGGGTGACCCCGTTGGGTGACCCCATTGGGTGACCCCAACCCCATCGGTGACCCCATTGGGTGACCCCGTTGGCTGACCCCGTTAATTACCTAATTAATTAGGGGTGCCGTTCGTGCTGCGCTGCGGGAAGGCGCTGAACCTGGGTGACCCCATTGGGTGATCCCATTGGGTGACCCCAACCCCATCGGTGACCCCAACCCCATTGGGTGACCCCATTGGGTGACCCCAACCCCATCAGTGACCCCATGGGTGACCCCGTTAATTACCTAATTAATTAATTAGGGGTGCCGTTGGTGCTGCGCTGCGGGAAGGCGCTGAACCTGGGTGACCCCATTGGGTGACCCCATTGGGTGACCCCATTGGGTGATCCCATTGGGTGACCCCAACCCCATCGGTGACCCCAACCCCATTGGGTGACCCCATTGGGTGACCCCAACCCCATCAGTGACCCCATGGGTGACCCCGTTAATTACCTAATGAATTAATTAGGGGTGCCGTTCGTGCTGCGCTGCGGGAAGGCGCTGAACGAGCGCAAGGCGGAGGTGCGGCTGCAGTTCCGGGAGGTGCCGGGCGATATCTTCGGGCGCTGTAAGCGCAACGAGCTGGTGGTGCGCGTGCAGCCCGACGCCGCCGTCTACACCAAGCTCATGACCAAGAAACCCGGCATGTCCCTGCGCCCCGAGGAGTCCGAGCTCGACCTCACCTACGGCAGCCGCTACAAGGTCGGCCCCATAAAACCCCGAGAGGGTGGGGGGGGATGGCCAGCTCCCAGAGATCGGGTCCGAAATCCCAGAGATTGGGTCCAAAATCCCATAATCCCAGAGATTGGGTCCGAAATCCCAGAGATTGGGTCCAGAATCCCAGAGATTGGGTCCGGAATCCCAGAGATTGGGTCCAGAATCCCAGAGATTGGGTCCAAAATCCCAGAGATTGGGTCCGAAATCCCAGAGATTGGGTCCAGAATCCCAGAGATTGGGTCCAAAATCCCAGAGATTGGGTCCGAAATCCCAGAGATTGGGTCCGAAATTCCAGAGATTAGGTCCGAAATCCCAGAGATTGGGTCCGAAATCCCAGAGATTGGGTCCGAAATCCCAGAGATTAGGTCCAAAATCCCAGAGATTGGGTCCAGAATCCCATAATCCCAGAGATTGGGTCCAAAATCCCAGAGATTGGGTCCAAAATCCCAGAGATTGGGTCCGAAATCCCAGAGATTAGGTCCGAAATCCCAGAGATTGGGTCCGAAATCCCAGAGATTGGGTCCGGAATCCCAGAGATTGGGTCCAGAATCCCATAATCCCAGAGATTGGGTCCAGAATCCCAGAGATTGGGTCCGGAATCCCAGAGATTGGGTCCAGAATCCCAGAGATTGGGTCCGGAATCCCAGAGATTGGGTCCATAATCCCAGAGATTGGGTCCGGAATCCCAGAGATTGGGTCCAGAATCCCAGAGATTGGGTCCGGAATCCCAGAGATTGGGTCCGGAATCCCAGAGATTGGGTCTAAAATCCCAGAGATTGGGTCCGAAATCCAATAATCCCAGAGACTGGGTCCAAAATCCCAGAGATTCAGCCTGAAATCCCGTAGATTGGGTCTGAAATCCCATAGGTTGGGTCCAAAATCCCATAGGTTGGGTCCGAAATCCCAGAGATTGGGTCCGAAATCCCATAATCCCAGAGATTGGGTCCAAAATCCCAGAGATTGGGTCCGAAATCCCAGAGATTAGGTCCGAAATCCCAGAGATTGGGTCTGAAATCCCATAGATTGGGTCCGAAATCTCATAGATTGTGTCTGAAATCCAATAATCCCAGAGATCAGGTCCGAAATCCCAGAGATTGGGTCAAAATCCCATAGATTGGGTCCAAAATCCCAGAGATTGGGTCCAAAATCCCAGAGATTGGGTCCAAAATCCCATAATCCCAGAGATGGGGTCAGAAATCCCAGAGATTCAGTCTGAAATCCCATAGACTGGGTCCAAAATCCCAGAGATTTTGCCTGAAATCCCATAGATTTGGCCCAAATCCCGTAGGTTTGGCCCGAAATCCCATAAGGATCCCACACATTTGCCTCAAATCCTCCACGTGTGGTTCAGTGTCCCATAAAAATCCCATAGCTTTGGCCCCAGATCCCATAATAATCCCATTCAGTTGGCCCCAGATCCCATAATAATCCCATTCATTTGGCCCCAGATCCCATAATAATCCCATTCATTTGGCCCCGGATCCCATAATAATCCCATTCATTTGGCCCCGGATCCCATAATAATCCCGTAGGTTTGGCCCAAATCCCGGAGATTGAATCCAGAATCCCATAGGACTCCCACACATTTGACCCCCTCTGACCCACCCGGATTCCCCCCCTCCCCGTTAATGCCCCCCCGGTGCCCCCCCACTAAATGCCCTCCCCCTTATTGCCCCCCCCTTACTGCCCCCCCTTACTGCCCCCCCTTACTGCCCCCCCTTACTGCCCCCCCTTACTGCCCCCCCTTATTGCCCCCCGCTTATTTCCCCCCCCGTTTCCCCCCTCCTTATTACCCCCCATTGCCCCCCCCATTGCCCCCTTCTTACTGCCCCCCCCATTTGCCCCCCCTTATTGCCTCCCCCCTTATTTTCCCTCCATTGCCCCCCCCTTATTTCCCCCCTTTATTCCCCCCCATTGCCCCTCCCCTTATTGCCCCACCCTTATTTTCCCCCCTGCCCTTATTGCCCCCCCCATTGCCTCCTTCCCCTTATTGCCCCCCCCGTTGCCCTGTTATTGCCCCCCCCCATTGCCCCCTTCCCCTTATTGCCCCTCCTATTGCTCCCTTCCCCTTACTGCCCCCCCCATTGCCCCCTTCCCTATTGTCCCCCCCCCATTGCCCCCTTCCCCTTATTGCCCCCCCCGTTGCCCCGTTATTGCCCCCCCCGTTGCCCCCTTCCCCTTATTGCCCGCCCCCCATTGCCCCCTTCCCCTTATTGCCCCCCCCATTGCCCCCTTCCCTTTATTGCCCCCCCCCATTGCCCCCTTCCCTTTATTGCCCCCCCCCATTGCCCCCTTCCCTTTATTGCCCCCCCCATTGCCCCCTTCCCTTTATTGCCCCCCCCATTGCCCCCTTCCCTTTATTGCCCCCCCCCATTGCCCCCTTTCCCTTATTGCCCCCCCCCTTTGCCCCGTTATTGCCCCCCCCATTGCCCCCTTCCCTTTATTGCCCCCCGCCCCATTGCCCCCTTCCCCTTATTGCCCCCCCCCCCCCCGTTGCCCCGTTATTGCCCCCCAGGGGGTGAAGCTGCCGGATGCGTACGAGCGCCTCCTGCTGGACGTGGTGTGCGGGAACCAAATGCACTTCGTGCGCAGGTGGGGGGGGGGGGGGGGGGGCTCAGTGTGGGGCTGGGGGGGCTCAGTGTGGGGCTGGGGGGGGGGGCTTGGGGGGAAGGAGGCTCTGTGTGGGGCTGGGGGAGGGGGCTGGGGGGGACGGGGTTCTGTGTGGGGCTGGGGGAGGGGGCTGGGGGGGTTCAGTGTGGGGCTGGGGGAGGGGGGGCTTGTGGGGAAGGGGGCTCTGTGTGGGGCTGGGGGAGGGGCTGGGGGAGGGCTCAGTGTGGGGCTGGGGTGAAGGGGCTGGGGGGGAGGGGGTTCTGTGTGGGGCTGGGGGGGGGCTCAGTGTGGGGCTGGGGTGGGGGGGTTCCTGTGGGGGGAGGGGCTCTGTGTGGGGATGGGAATGGGGGTCTTGTGGGGGGGGAGGGGCTCTGTGTGGGGATTCCGGTGGGGGGAGGGGCTTTGTGTGGGGCTGTGTGGTCTGTGGGGCCGTGGGGTCTGTGGGGTCTGTGGGGCTGTGGGGTCTGTGGGGCCGTGGGGTCCGTGGGGCTGTGGGGTCTGTGGGTCTGTGGGGTCTGTGGGGCCGTGGGGTCTGTGGGATCTGTGGGGCCGTGGGGTCCGTGGGGCCGTGGGGTCTGTGGGGCCGTGGGGTCTGTGGGGTCTGTGGGGCTGTGAGGTCTGTGGGGTCTGTGGGGCTGTGGGGTCTGTGGGATCTGTGGGGCCGTGGGGTCTGTGGGGTCCGTGGGGTCTGTGGGGTCCGTGGGGTCTGTGTGGTCTGTGGGGCCGTGGGGTCTGTGAGGCCGTGGGGTCTGTGGGATCTGTGGGATCTGTGGGGCTGTGGGGTCTGTGGGGCCGTGGGGCTGTGGGGTCTGTGGGGCCGTGGGGTCCGGGGGTCTGTGGGGCCGTGGGGTCTGTGGGGCCGTGGGGTCTGTGGGGCTGTGGGGTCTGTGGGGCCGTGGGGTCCGTGTGGCCATGGGGTCCGTGGGGCTGTGGGGCTGTGAGGTCTGTGGGGTCTGTGGGGCTGTGAGGTCTGTGGGGTCTGTGGGGCTGTGGGGTCTGTGGGGTCTGTGGGGCCGTGGGGTCTGTGGGATCTGTGGGGCCGTGGGGTCTGTGGGGCTGTGGGGCCGTGGGATCTGTGGGTCCGTGGGGTCTGTGGGGCCGTGGGGCCGTGGGGTCTGTGGGGCCGTGGGGTCTGTGGGGTCTGTGGGGCCGTGGGGTCTGTGGGGTCTGTGGGGCCGTGGGGTCTGTGGGGCCGTGGGGTCCGTGTGGCCGTGGGGTCCGTGGGGCTGTGGGGCTGTGAGGTCTGTGGGGTCTGTGGGGCTGTGGGGTCTGTGGGGCCGTGGGGTCCGTGGGGTCGTGGTGTCGGCGCCCCCGATCCCGTGGGGTGTGTGAGCGCGGTCCTCGTGCCCCATAGCGACGAGCTGCGCGAGGCGTGGCGCATCTTCACCCCTCTGCTGCACGACATCGAGCAGCGCCACGTCCAACCCATCCCGTACCTCTACGGAAGGTGGGGCGCCGTGTGGGGCGCCGTGTGGGGCGCCGTGTGGGGCGCCGTGTGGGGCGCCGTGTGGGGCGCGCCGACTTGGGGGGGGGCGATGTGGGGCGATGTGGGGCGCGTCCACTTGGGGGGAGGGAAGGGGGCGCCGTGGGGGGGATATTCACGTCGTGGCCGCTAGGGGGCGCTGTGGGGCATGTTTGCTTTTCGGCCGCTAGGGGGCGCTGTGGGGCATGATTACTTCGGGGCCGCTAGGGGGCGCTGTAAAGGGACCCCGACTTTGGGGGGCGATGTGGGGCGCGTCCACTTGGGGGGCGGGAGGGGGGTGATGTGGGGCGCGTCCACTTGATGTGGGGCATGATTACTTCGGGGCCGCTAGGGGGCGCTGTAAAGGGACCCCGACTTTGGGGGGCGATGTGGGGCGCGTCCACTTGGGGGGCGGGAGGGGAGCGATGTGGGGGATATTTCCTTTGGGGCCGCTGGGGGTGGGGGGGGGGGGGGGTGGGGTTTAATTTGGGGCGCTAGGGGGCGCTGTGGGGCACGTTTGCTTAAGGGGGCGATAGGGGGCGAACCAACCTTAGGGGGCGCTGTGGGTCTGTTGAATATGGGGCGCTAGGGGGCGCTGTGGGTCCGTTTAATTTGGGGGCGCTGTGGGTCCGTTTAATTCGGGGCCGCTAGGGGGCGCTGTGGGTCATTTTGCTTTTCGGCCGCTAGGGGGCGCTGTGGGTCTGTTTAATTCGGGGCCGCTAGGGGGCGCTGTGGGTCATTTTGCTTTTCGGCCGCTAGGGGGCGCTGTGGGTCCGTTTAATTCGAGGCCGCTAGGGGGCGCTGCAGGACAGATTCGCTTTGGTGCCGCTAGGGGGCGCCGTGGGGCAAGTTTACTTGGGGGGGGGCGATAGTGGGGCGCCGTGGGATCTATGGGGCGGGAAGGAGGAATCTATGGGGCGGGGGGAGGGATGTGTGGGGCGGGGGGAGGGATGTGTGGGGCAGCCCCTCTCCCTGTGCCCCACAGCCGCGGGCCGACGGAGGCGGACGATCTCCTGAAGCGCGTGGGGTTCCTGTACGACGGCACGTACCGCTGGGTCAACCCCCACAGCCAATGACCCACAGCTCTGCCCCATAGATCCTGCCCCATAGGTCCGCCCCACAGCATCCCCCCAAGGAACACTCCCAGCCCCATAGCTATGGGGCAGTGTGCTGGGGGGAGGCTGTGGGGCGCCCCATAGATCCTGCCCCATAGATCTGCCCCCCCCAAACACTCCCAGCCCCATAGCTATGGGGCACTGTGCTGGGGGGAGGCTGTGGGGCGCCCCATAGATCCTGCCCCATAGATCTGGCCCCCCGGAACACTCCCAGCCCCATAGCTATGGGGCACTGTGCTGGGGGGAGGCTGTGGGGCGCCCCATAGATCTTGCCCCATGGAACACTCCCAGCCCCATAGCTATGGGGCACTGCGCTGGGAGGAGGCTGTGGGGCGCCCCATAGATCCTGCCCCATAGATCCTGCCCCATGGAACACTCCCAGCCCCATAGCTATGGGGCACTGTGCTGGGGGGAGGCTGTGGGGCGCCCCATAGATCCTGCCCCATAGATCCTGCCCCATGGAACACTCCCAGCCCCATAGCTATGGGGCACTGTGCTGGGGGGAGGCTGTGGGGCGCCCCATAGATCCTGCCCCATAGATCCTGCCCCATGGAACACTCCCAGCCCCATAGCTATGGGGCACTGTGCTGGGGGGAGGCTGTGGGGTGCCCCATAGATCCTGCCCCATAGATCTGCCCCCCAACCACTCCAAGCTGGGACCAAAGCGCTTCTCATGGACCCCCAATAAACCTCATGACGCTTCATTACCTCTTAACGAACGCCCCGTGCCCTAATTAATTAACGGCCCTAATTAATTAACGGCCCCAATTAACAACAACCCCCCCCCCCCACCCGCCGCCCCCCACAGCACTTATGGGGCTGCCCCACATCGCCGAACACAGCGCCGCTTTTATTGGAGGAACATCACAACACCAACTGAACTTAGGGGGCACAAAACGGGGATGTGTGCCTGCCCCATGGATGTGGGTCTGCCCCATAGATGTGGGTCTGCCCCATAGATGTGGGCCTGCCCCATAGATGTGGGTCTGCCCCATAGATCTGGAGCTCGCCCTGCAGCCACATTCCCCCTCCCCCCCCATAGGTCCATGAGGAACTTGTGTAACAGCCCAACACTTATGGGACCCCCATTTGTGGGTCTGCCCCACACTTGGGGGTCCCGGCCCCACACTTGGGGGTCTGCCCCATAGATTGCAACCAGCCCCATAGCTGTGTACCTCCTCTCCCCCATAGGCCCATTAGGAACTCGTGTAACAGCCCAACAGTTAGGGGACCCACACTTGTGGGTCTGCCCCACATTTTGGGGGTCCCGGCCCCACACTTGTGGGTCTGCCCCACAGATCTGGAGCCCACCCCATAGCTATGTAGCTCCTCCCCCACAGGCCCATTCGGAACTCATGTAACAGCCCAACACTTAACGGGACCCCCACGTGTGGGTCTGCCCCACACTTGGGGGTCCTGGCCCCACACTTATGGGTCTGCCCCATAGATCTGCAACCAGCCCCATAGCAATGTACCCCATCCCACATAGGTCCGTGTAACAGCCCAACAGTTACGGGACCCCCACGTGTGGGTCTGCCCCACACTTGGGGTCCCGGCCCCACACTTGTGGGTCTGCCCCACAGATCTGGAGCCCACCCCATAGCTACGTAGCCCCTCCCCCCCCCCCCCCCCCGTAGGTCCCTTCGGACCCCACGTAACAGCCCAACGCTTACGGGACCCCCCCACTTGTGGGTCCGCCCCACGCTTGGGGGTCCGCCCCACACACGTGTGGGTCCCCGCCCCACACGTGTGGGTCAGGGCGGGCGGCGCTGTGGGATGCAGCCCTCCATCTGCAGCGCCTGCGGGCCACCCCTCGTAGCGGTTGGCACCGCGGCTGTTCCGCACGTGCTGGGGGGGGGGGGGGAAGGACCCCAAAAATAAGGGGGGGGTCCCCAAAGTGTCCCCCACCCCAGAGTGTCCCCAGTGTCCCCACTGGTGTCCTCTCCCCGCCACCCCCAAAAATGAGGGGGGGTCCCCAAAGTGTCCCCAGTGTCCCCACTGTGTCCTCCCCCCACACCCCAAAAATGAGGGGGGGTCCACAAAGTGTCCCCCACCCCCAGAGTGTCCCCAGTGTCCCCACTGGTGTCCTCCCCCCCCCACCCCAAAAATGAGGGGGGGGTCCCCAAAGTGTCCCCCACCCCCAGAGTGTCCCCAGTGTCCCCACTGGTGTCCTCCCCCCACACCCCAAAAATGAGGGGGGGTCCCCCCCACCCCCAAAGTGTCCCCACTGGTGTCCTCCCCCCCCCCAAAAAAAACTGTCCCCCCGATGTTGTGTCCCCCCCCGATGTCTCTCAATGTCCCCCCTCTTTCCGCCCCATTTCCCCCCCATTTCCCCCCTTATTTCCCCCCCCATTTCCCCCTTTACTTCCCCACGTCCCCCCCATGTCCCCCATTTCTTCCTCCGTCCCCCCCATTTCCCGTTACCGCCCCCCACTTCCTCCCTCCCTCCCCCTTTTCTCCTCTCCTCCCCGCATTTCCCCACTTCCTCCTTCCTTCCCATTTCCTTCCTCCCGCCCACTTCCCCATTCTACCCCCCATTTCCCCCCTTCCCCCACCCCCCCTCCCCCCCCACTTCCTCCCCCTTCCCTTCCCCCCCCTTCCTCCCCCCCCACTTCCTCCCCCACTTCCCTTTTCCTCCACACTTCCCCCTTCCTCCCACTTCCTCCTCCCCCCCACTTCCTCCTTCCATCCTTATTTCCTTCCTCCCCCACTTCCCCCTTCTCCCCACTTCCTCCCCCCCACTTCCCCTTCCCCCCCCATTTCCCCACTTCCTCCTCCCATTTTCCCCTCCAACCCATTTCTCCACTTCCCCTTGACCCCCACTTCCACCCCCACTTCCCCCTTGCCCCCATTTTTCCTCCCCCTTTTCCACCCCTCCCCCCACTTCCCCCTTCCCCCCATTTCCCCCCCATTTCCCCACTTACCCCCTCCCCCTTTTCCCCCCTCCCCCCCTTCCCCCTTCCCCCCATTTTACCTCCCTCCTCCCCTTATTTCCCCCCCTTCGCCCCAATTTTCCCCCCTCCCCCCCCCATTTCTCCCCCCATTTCCCCACTTCCCCTCTCCCCCGTTTTTCCCCCCCTCCCCCTTTTCCCCCCCTCCCACCCCTTCCCCCCATTTCCCCCCTTCCCCCCATTTCCCCCCCCTCCCCCCCATTTCCCCCCCATTTCCCCCCCCACTTCCCCCCCATTTCCCCCCCCTCCCCCCCATTTCCCCCCCCACTTCCCCCCCATTTCCCCCCCCTCCCCCCCATTTCCCCCCCCACTTCCCCCCCATTTCCCCCCCCTCCCCCCCACTTCCCCCCCATTTCCCCCCCCACTTCCCCCCCCTTTCCCCCCACCTGTTCGAAGGGGAGCTGTGGACGCCCTTCCCCCCCACGAAGACCCAGCTGTCGCGGAACCCCAACGTCCCCACGGCGCCGCTGCCCAACTCCGCCAACAGCCGCCGGCACTCCTCCGTCAGCCTGCCCCACGGCCGCCCCATAGCGTCAGCACGGCCGCCCCATAGCTGCCCCACGGCCGCCCCACAGCGTCAGCACGGCCGCCCCACAGCTGCCCCATAGCTGCCCCACGGCCGCCCCACAGCGTCAGCACAGCCGCCCCATAGCTGCCCCATAGCTGCCCCACGGCCGCCCCACAGCGTCAGCACGGCCGCCCCACAGCTGCCCCATAGCTGCCCCACGGCCGCCCCACAGCGTCAGCACGGCCGCCCCACAGCTGCCCCATAGCTGCCCCACGGCCGCCCCATAGCGTCAGCACGGCCGCCCCATAACTGCCCCACGGCCGCCCCATAGCGTCAGCACGGCCGCCCCATAACTGCCCCACGGCCGCCCCATAGCGTCAGCACGGCCGCCCCATAGCTGCCCCATAGCTGCCCCACGGCCGCCCCACAGCGTCAGCACGGCTGCCCCATAGCTGCCCCACGGCCGCCCCATAGCTGCCCCATAGCTGCCCCACGGCCGCCCCATAGCGTCAGCACAGCTGCCCCACGGCTGCCCCATAGCGTCAGCACGGCCGCCCCACAGCATCAGCACGGCTGCCCCACGGCTGCCCCACAGCATCAGCACGGCCGCCCCATAGCTGCCCCATGGCCGCCCCATAGCGTCAGCACGGCTGCCCCACGGCTGCCCCACGGCCGCCCCATAGCGTCAGCATCAGCACGGCCGCCCCATAGCTGCCCCACGGCCGCCCCATAGCGTCAGCACAGCCGCCCCATAGCTGCCCCACGGCCGCCCCACGGTGTCAGCACGGCCGCCCCATAGCTGCCCCACGGCCGCCCCACAGCGTCAGCACGGCTGCCCCACGGCTGCCCCACAGCGTCAGCACGGCCGCCCCATAGCTGCCCCATAGCCGCCCCATAGCTGCCCCATGGCCACCCCATAGCGTCAGCACGGCCGCCCCACGGCCACCCCATAGCTGCCCCACAGCGTCAGCACGGCTGCCCTACAATGACCCCACATGTCCGCCCCATAGTGCCATCCCATGTCTGCCCCACACACCTCTGCCCCACATCTCCACCTGTGCCCCACATCTCCACCCTACATGTCCACCCCAAATCTCTGCCCCACATCTCCATCTTCACCCCACATCTCCGCGCCCCCACACCTCCACCCCACACTCCCATCCACCCCACACGTCCACCCCACATCTCCGCCCCACACACATCTGCCCCATATCTCCACCCCCCATCTCCGTCCGCCCCACACGTCCGCCCCACATCTCCGCCCCACACACATCCGCCCCATATCTCCACCCCCCATCTTCGTCCACCCCACACGTCCACCCCACATCTCCGCCCCACACACATCCGCCCCATATCTCCACCCCCCATCTCCGTCCACCCCACACGTCCACCCCACATCTCCGTCCACCCCACACGTCCACCCCACATCTCTGCCCCACACACATCCACCCCATATCTCCACCCCACATCTCCATCCACCCCACACGTCCACCCCACACGTCCACCCCCACACACATCCGCCCATATCTCCACCCCACATCTCCATCCGCCCCACACGTCCACCCCACATCTCCGCCCCACACACATCCGCCCAATATCTCCACCCCCCATCTCCGTCCGCCCCACACGTCCGCCCCACATGTCCACCCCACACACATCCGCCCCATATCTCCACCCCACATCTCCATCCGCCCCACACGTCCGCCCACATCTCTGCCCACACACATCCGCCCCATATCTCCACCCCCCATCTCCGTCCACCCCACACGTCCGCCCCACATCTCCGTCCACCCCACACGTCCACCCCACATCTCTGCCCCACACACATCCACCCCATATCTCCACCCCACATCTCCATCCACCCCACACGTCCACCCCACACGTCCACCCCCACACACATCCGCCCCATATCACCCCACATCTCCATCCGCCCCACACGTCCACCCCACATCTCCGTCCACCCCACACGTCCACCCCACATCTCCGCCCCACACACATCCGCCCCATATCTCCACCCCCCATCTCCGTCCGCCCCACACGTCCACCCCACATCTCCGCCCCACACACATCCGCCCCATATCTCCACCCCCCATCTCCGTCCGCCCCACACGTCCACCCCACATCTCCGTCCACCCCACACGTCCACCCCACATCTCCGCCCCACGCACATCCGCCCCATATCTCCACCCCCCATCTCCGTCCGCCCCACACGTCCGCCCCACATCTCCGTCCGCCCCACACGTCCACCCCACATCTCCGCCCCACACACATCCGCCCCATATCTCCACCCCCCATCTCCGTCCGCCCCACACGTCCACCCCACATCTCCGTCCACCCCACATGCCCACCCCACATCTCCGCCCCACACACATCCGCCCCACATCTCCACCCCCCATCTCCGTCCGCCCCACACGTCACCGCGTGGCGGGGTCATCGTAGGACGCCACGAGCACCACGGTGCCCTCGTGCAGCGGCCGCAGGAATTTGAGCAGTTCGTTGGAGTCTGACCCACAGCGCCGGGACCCCAAAAATGAAGGGGGGGGGGGGGGGGGGGGGGGTCAGCACCGAACCCCTTCTCCCCACACTGTCCCCCCAAACCCCCACACGTTTCTCCCCCAAACCCCACTCTTCCCCCCCCCATCTCCCCCTCACTTCACCCCCATATCCCCCCAACACCCCCCATTTCCCCCACATCCCCCCCATTCTCCCCCTCCCCCCACATCCCCCCCATATCCCCCCCACCCCCCCCATATCCCCACCCCCCCACATCCCCATTTCCCCATCCCCCCATTTCCCCCCCATATTCTCCACTTCCCATATCCCCCCATTTCCCCCACACCCCCCCCATATTCCCGTTTCCCCCACATCCCCCCCCAACATCCCCCCCATATCCCCCCACATCAACCCCATTTCCCCCCCACACCCCATTTCCCCCACATCCCCCATTCCCCCCCACACCCGCCCCACTTCCCCCCCCATTCCCCACCCTTCCCCCCGCGCCCCCACATCCCCCCCATCCCATATCCCCCCACATCAACCCCATTTCCCCCCCACACCCCCCCATTCCCCCCATATCCCCCCGACCCCCCCATTTCCCCCCACATCCCCCCATTTCCCCACACCCGCCCATTTCCCCCCCCCATTCTTCACCCTTCGCCCCCCACACCCCCCCATCCCCCACCCTCCCCCCACATCCCATTTCCCCCCCCAACATCCCCCCCATATCCCCCCACATCAACCCCATTTCCCCCCCCAACAGCCCCCCCATTTCCCCCACATCCCCCCACACCCCCCCATATCCCCCCGACCCCCCCATTTCTCCCACACCCCAATTTTCCCCCCCCACTCCCCACCCTTCCCCCCCCAACACTTCCCCCATCCCCCACATCCCATTTCCCCCCCAATATCCCTCCAGATCCCCCCCACATCAACCCCATTTCCCCCCCCAACAGCCCCCCCATATCCCCCCACATCAACCCCATTTCCCCCCCCCACACCCCCCCATTTCCCCCACATCCCCCCGACCCCCCCATTTCTCCCACACCCCAATTTTCCCCCCCCACTCCCCACCCTTCCCCCCCCAACACTTCCCCCCCTCCCCCACATCCCATTTCCCCCCCCAATATCCCTCCAGATCCCCCCCACATCAACCCCATTTCCCCCCCCACAGCCCCCCATTTCCCCCACATCCCCCCGACCCCCCCACATCCCCCCAGCCCCCCCATTTCCCCCCCCATCCCCCCCCGTGGGTCACCTCCTGCCCACATATCGAAGCTTCGCGCGGCCATGAGTTCCCCGGTGACCCCTGAAAGGGCGAGCGCTCCTCGTTAGCGCTCATCAGCTAACGAGCGCCCGCCACGAACTCCTTCACCACGCAGATAATTAATTAATCATCACCCAGCTCATCAATCAATCAATCAGCAGCGCCGAAGCGATCAAGAGCTGCTCTGGGACTCGTGGGAACAGCAAATTAATTAGTTAATTAGTAAATTAGCTAATCAGTTACCTAATTATTTACTTAGTTAATTATTTACTTAGTTAGTAAGTTACTTAGCTAGCTCATTGGTTGATTAGTTACTTAATTAGTTAACTGCTTAGTTATTTAGTTAATAAGCTGGTTAGTTGATTAGTTAATTAGTTGGTAAGTGAATTAGCAGAGGAGCAACTAAGAGCCGTCATCTCCACCTCTGAAGCAAGAAGTTAGTTGTTAATCAGTTGATTAGTTAATCAGCTAATTAGAAGAGCAATTAAGAGCCATCAATTCAATCTCTACAGCAAGAAGTTAGTTGTTAATTGTTAATTAGTTAGTTAACAAAACGCTCATTTGGAGCCATCAACTCAAACTCTGAAACAATTAATTAATTAATTAGTAAGACAGCAATTAAAGGCCATTCATTTCTAGGGGGGACTATCGGGTAATTAATCGATCAGCTGAGGAGCAATTAAGGGCCATTTTTTCCCTTCTGCAGGCAATTAATTAATGAGTTAATTAACAAGGGAACAATTCACAGTCACTCATTCGCTCCAGGGGGCAATCAGTTAATGAGTTAACGAGCCCAACAGCAATTAAGGGCCATCCTTTCGCTCCTACAGGCAATTAATTAACTTAATTAGTGGAAAAGGAATTGAGTCCACTCATTCTATCCCACGCGCGATTAATTAATGAGTTAATTAGTCAGGGACCAATTAAGAACCATTCACTCCCTCCAGGAGACAACTCGTCCATGAATTAACGAGTGGGGGGTTAATTAATTAATGAATTAATTATGGGCCACTGGTTCGCCCCGGTGTCGATGAACGGTTAATGAGCCGTTAATGAGTCATTAATGAGCAATTCATTAATTTACGCCGTACCGTTGACGAGCGCCACGTTGAGGCCGCGCCCCACGTTGTTCTGCGCGCTGCTCATCACCCTGTGGGGGGGGGAGGGGTCACTTCCACTTCCTGTTTTGCCCCGCCCACTTCACTTCCTGTTTTGCCCACCCAATTCCTGTTTCGTCCCGCCCACTTCCTGTTTAGCCCCGCCCACTTCCTATCTTGCTGTGGCCCCGCCCTTTCCCCACTTCCTGCCCCGCCCCCGTCCTCACTTCCTCCCACACTTCCTCCTCCCCTTCCTGTCCCACTTCCTGTCCCCCCTCCCCCCACTTCCTGTCCCCTCTCCCCTCACTTCCCCCCCACTTCCCGCCCCCCCCCACTTCCTGCCCCACTTACCCCAGCACTTCACTCAACTTCCTGCCCCTCTGCTCGACCACTTCCCACCCCACTCCCTGCCCCCCCCATTTCCCGCCCCCCCCCTTCCTGCTCCCCACTTTCCCACCCCCACTCCCTGACCCCTCCCCCCTTCCCTCCCCCTCCCTCCCTCTCCCCCCTCCCGTTTCCCCCCTCCCTCCCCACTTCCTCCCCCCCTTCCTGCCCCTCCCCCCTCTCCCCCCTCCCCCCACACTTCCTCTCCCGCCAATCCTGCCCCTCCCCCCCACTTCCTCCCCCTCTTCCTGCCCCTCCCCCCACTTCCTGCCCCCCGTTCCTCCCCCCTCCCCCACTTCCCCTCCTTCCCTCCCCCCCCACTTCCTCCCCCTCCCCCCACTCTTCCTGCCCCTCCCCCCCTCCCCCCCCACTTCCTCCCCCCTTCTCCCCCCCTCCCCCCCATTCCCCCCTTCCTGCCCCTCCCCCCCTCTCCCCCGCCACTTCCTCCCCCCCTCCCCCCCCTTCGTCCCCCCCTTCCTGCCCCTTCCCCCCTTTCCCTGCCCCTCCCCCCCTCTCCCCCCACTTCATTTCCCCTCCTTCCAGCCCCTCCTCCCCTCTCCCCCCCACTTCCTCCCCCCCTCCTCCCCCACTTCCTCTCCCCTTCCTGCCCCTCCCCCCCCACTTCCTCCCCCCCTCCCCTGCCCCTCCCCCCCTCCCCCCCACTTCCTACCCCCCCTCCCCCCCACTTCGTCCTCCCCCCCTCCCCCTCCCCGATGTTTCCCCGCCCTTCCTACCCCTCCCTCCCCTCCCCCCCCGACTTCCTCCCCCCCTCTCCCCCCCTCCCCCCCCCCGATGTTTCCCCGCCCTTCCTGCCCCTCCCCCCCCTCCCCCCCTCCCCCCCCTCCCCCCATCCCCCCCCCCCCCCGCTGTTTCACCCCCCCCCCCGCACGTTTTCCCGGCGACGCAGATTTTGGGGCCGACGACGTTGGCGGCGCCGCTGCGGAGGCGGAACGGGAAGTGGTGGGGGGGGCAGCGCCGCGGGAGCGCGCACGGGAACCCGGGGGGGGGCCGCGCTGGGGGGAACCAATTAACGCGCTCGTTAATTCACCGCGCCTAACGAACCCCAAGAGAGAGACCCCCAACAACGCCCCCACCCCCAGTTAACACCCCCACTAATTAACCCCCCCCCCCCCCCGCACCAATCCTTCCCCCCATTTAATACCGCCCCCCTCAATTGCCCCCCCAAACTATCTACCCCCCAATTAGTGCCCCCGTTAATTACTCAATTAACACCCCCACTAATTATCCCCCCCATCCTTCCCCCCATTAATACCCCCCAATTATCCCCCCAACAAATCACCCCCCCAACTAAGCACCCCCCCCTCCCCCAACAAATTACCCTCCAATTAACCCTCCCCACTAATTACCCAATTAACCCCAATTAACGCCCCAATTAACCCCCTAATTAACCCTCCCCCACTATTTACCCCCAAATCCCTCCCCCCACCCATCCCCCCCCTCATTTAATACCCCCCCAATTACCCCCCGACAAAGCACCTCCTCCTCCCCCCGCAAGTAATTACCCCCCAATTAACCCTCCCCACTAATTACCCAATTAACACCCCCACTAATTACCCCCTCAATCCCTCCCCAATCCCCTCCCCCCATTTAATACCCCCCCAATTACCCCCCAACGAAGCCCCCCCCCCTCATCCCCCCCAAACTAATACCCCCCAATTAATGCCCCCACTAATTACCCAATTAACACCCCCCACTAATTACCCCCAGTCCCACCCCCAGGAGGGAAAAGGGAAACGTGAATTGAAATCACTTCTCACCTTCAGTGGGCGGAGCCTCCGGACCTGGGGGGGGAGGGGGGAAGTTGGTCAGGGCGCCCGCCATAGCGCCCCACATCTGCCCCATAGCGCCCCACATCTGCCCCACAGCGCCCCACATCTGCCCCATAGCAACCCACATCTGCCCCATAGTGACCCACATCTGCCCCACAGCGACCCATAGTGACCCATAGTGCCCCACATCTGCCACAAAGTGACCCACATCTGCCCCATAGCGCCCCACATCTGCCCCACAGTGACCCACATCTGCCCCACAGCGACCCATAGTGACCCATAGTGCCCCACATCTGCCACAAAGTGACACACATCAGCCCCATAGCGCCCCACATCATCCCCATAGTGAAGCATAGTGACCCATAGTGCCCCACATCTGCCCCACAGCGCCCCACATTCAGCCCCATAGTGAAGCATAGTGACCCATAGTGCCCCACATCTGCCCCATAGCGACCCACATCTGCCCCATAGTGACCCACATCTGCCCCACAGCGACCCATAGTGACCCATAGTGCTCCACATCTGCCACAAAGTGACCCACATCAGCCCCATAGCGCCCCACATCTGCCCCATAGTGCCCCACATCAGCCCCATAGCGACCCACAGTGCCCCACATCTGCCCCATAGCACCACACATCTGCCCCATAGCGACCCACATCTGCCCCATAGTGACGCATAGTGCCCCACAACTGCCCCATAGTGCCCCACATCTGCCCCATAGCGACCCACATCTGCCCCACAGCGACGCACATCTGCCCCATAGTGCCCCACATCAGCCCCATAGCGACCCATAGTGCCCCACATCTGCCCCATAGCACCACACATCTACCCCATAGCGACCCACATCTGCCCCATAGTGACGCATAGTGCCCCACATCTGCCCCATAGTGCCCCACATCTGCCCCATAGTGCCCCACATCTGCCCCACAGCGACCCACATCTGTCCCACAGCGACCCACATCTGTCCCACAGCGACCCACATCTGCCCCACAGCGGCACCCCCCAATTACCTCTCCAACAAATGACCCCTCAATGAAGGCCCCCCTTCTCCCCCCCTCCTAATTACCCCCCAATTAACCCTCCCCACTAATCACCCAATTAACACCCCCACTAATTACCCCCCCCAATCCCCCCCCACTTAATACCGCCCCCCAATTACCCCTCCAACAAACTCCCCCCAACAAACTCCCCCCTCCCCCAATTACCCCTCCAACAAACCCCTCCCAATGAAGCCCGCCCCCCCTCCCCCCCCCCCTCCCCTCCCGCCCCTCCTAATTACCCCCAATTAACGCCCCGCCGCTAATTACTCACCCCACTCTCTGGCCAGCAGCCGCCGCAGTGGGGGCAGCGCGGGGGGGGCCCCGAGGACAGCGCTCACCAACAGCCAGCTCAGCGCCGCCCCCCCCACCAGCAGCACCACCCGCAGCGCTCCTGGGGGGCACAGACCCACTGCGACCCACGGCGACCCACTGAGACCCACTGTGACCCATAGCGACCCACTGAGACCCACGGCGACCCACTGAGACCCACTGCGACCCATAGAGACCCACAGAGACCCACTGCGACCCACAGAGACCCACTGCGACCCATAGAGACCCACAGAGACCCACTGCGACCCACAGAGACCCACTGCGACCCACAGAGACCCACGGCAACCCATAGCGACCCACAGAGACCCACTGCGACCCACTGAGACCCACGGCGACCCACAGAGACCCACGGAGACCCACTGCGACCCACGGCGACCCACTGAGACCCACAGCGACCCACAGAGACCCACGGAGACCCACGGCGACCCACTGCGACCCACGGCGACCCACTGAGACCCACGGCGACCCACAGAGACCCACGGAGACCCACGGCGACCCACTGCGACCCACGGCGACCCACGGCGACCCACAGCGACCCATAGCGACCCACTGAGACCCACTGCGACCCACGGCGACCCACTGAGACCCACGGCGACCCACTGAGACCCACAGCGACCCACAGAGACCCACGGAGACCCACGGCGACCCACTGCGACCCACGGCGACCCACTGAGACCCACGGCGACCCACAGAGACCCACGGAGACCCACTGCGACCCACGGCGACCCACTGAGACCCACAGCGACCCACAGAGACCCACTGCGACCCACGGCGACCCACTGCGACCCACGGCGACCCACGGCGACCCACGGCGACCCACAGCGACCCATAGCGACCCACTGAGACCCACTGCGACCCACGGCGACCCACTGAGACCCACGGCGACCCACTGAGACCCACAGCGACCCACAGAGACCCACGGAGACCCACGGCGACCCACTGCGACCCACGGCGACCCACTGAGACCCACGGCGACCCACAGAGACCCACGGAGACCCACTGCGACCCACGGCGACCCACTGAGACCCACAGCGACCCACAGAGACCCACGGAGACCCACGGAGACCCACGGAGACCCACTGCGACCCATAGCGACCCACAGAGACCCACTGCGACCCATAGCGACCCATAGAGACCCACGGCGACCCACGGCGACCCATAGCGACCCACAGAGACACACTGCGACCCACAGAGACCCACAGAGACCCACTGCGACCCATAGAGACCCACAGAGACCCACTGCGACCCACAGAGACCCACGGCGACCCATAGCGACCCACAGAGACCCACTGCGACCCACTGCGACCCACGGCGACCCACTGTGACCCACTGAGACCCACTGCGACCCACGGCGACCCACTGTGACCCATAGCGACCCACTGAGACCCACTGCGACCCACGGCGACCCACTGCGACCCATAGAGACCCACGGCGACCCACTGCGACCCACAGCGACCCACGGCGACCCACAGAGACCCACTGCGACCCATAGAGACCCACTGCGACCCACTGCGACCCACTGTGACCCACTGCGACCCATAGCGACCCACAGAGACCCACTGCGACCCACTGAGACCCACTGCGACCCACTGCGACCCATAGCGACCCACTGAGACCCACTGTGACCCATAGCGATTCACTGAGACCCATAGCGACCCATAGAGACCCACGGCGACCCACGGCGACCCACAGAGACCCACTGCGACCCATAGAGACCCACTGCGACCCATAGCGACCCACAGAGACCCACTGCGACCCACTGAGACCCACTGCGACCCATAGAGACCCACTGTGACCCATAGCGATTCACTGAGACCCATAGCAACCCATAGAGACCCACTGCGACCCATAGTGACCCACTATGACCCATAGCGACCCACAGCGACCCACGGCGACCCATAGAGACCGACAGCGACCCACTGGGACCCATAGTGACCCACAGCGACCCACTGCGACCCATAGTGACTCATGGCGACGCACTGCGACCCATAGCGACTCACTGCAACCCACGGCAACCCATAGCGACCCACAGCGACACATGGCGACCCATAGCGACCCACTGGGTCCAGACCACAGCGGCTCTCAGCCCCATAACCATCCCACAGGGCCCCTAACCACACCATAATGCCCCACAACTGCCCCACAGAGGCCCATAGCAGCCTCCCAGCCCCATAGCCGCCCCACAGTGCCCCATAGCCACCCCACATCGGCCTCCCAGCCCCACAGCCGCCCCACAGCCACCCCACATCGGCCTCCCAGCCCCACAGCCGCCCCACAGCCACCCCACATCGGCCTCCCAGCCCCACACCTGCCCCACAGCGGCGTCTCAGACCCACAACTACCACATAGCCACCCCACATCGGCTTCTCAACCCCACAGCTGCCCCATAGTGCCCCACAGCCGCCCCACATCAGCCTCCCAGCCCCATAGTCGCCCCATAACTGCCCCATATCGATCTCTCAGCCCCACAGCCGCCCCACATCGGCCTCCCAGCCCCATAGTCGCCCCATAACTGCCCCACATCGGCCTCCCACACCCACAGCCACCCCATAGCGGCCTCCCTGCCCCATAACTGCCCCACATCGGCCTCCACGCCCTACAGCCGCCCCACATCGGCCTCCCAGACCCACAGCCGCCCCACAGCCACCCCACATCGGCCTCCCAGCCCCACAGCCGCCCCATAACTGCCCCACATCGGCCTCCCAGACCCACAGCCGCCCCACAGCCACCCCACATCGGCCTCCCAGCCCCACAGCCGCCCCATAACTGCCCCACATCGGCCTCCCCGCCCCACAGCCGCCCCATAACTGCCCCACATCGGCCTCCCCGCCCCACAGCCACCCCATAACTGCCCCACATCGGCCTCCCACACCCACAGCCACCCCATAGCGGCCTCCCTGCCCCATAACTGCCCCACATCGGCCTCCCCGCCCCACAGCCACCCCATAACTGCCCCACATCGGCCTCCCCGCCCCACAGCCGCCCCACGGCGCCCGGTACCTGCGAGTCTCATCGCTCCGCCCGCCCCTCCCCTCCCCCACCCCTAACACCCCGCGCGTCGGTTCTTCCGGTTCCGGTGCGCGCAACCGATCACGTGCGCCACTCCCCACCCCCCCCCCCCCCCCCTTCACTTTTTATCCGGGCACTTCCGGCGCGCTCAGCCAATCAGCGTTTATTTCGCGATCCCGCGGGGCGGGGTCGGATTCGCAGGGGGAGGGGCTTAACCCGGAAAAGACGGCGGCGTCGGGGGCGGGGTCTGCGGCGGAAGGGGCGGGGCCTGCCAGGAGGCGCGCCGCCACGCGCTCCACGTCGTCCAAACTCAGCGCGCGCAGCGACTGCTCGTAGTCCTGGGGGGGCGGGCTTAGCGGCTGACCACGCCCCTTCATTTGCATAACAACCCCCCCCCCCCCCGCGACGTCGCCGATCCTCATAGAGACGCATCTCCCCCTCCCCCCGCCCCCGGTAGCCACGCCCCATTCATTTGCATAACC
>JAUPFR010000123.1:43211-76553 GCA_036925125.1 Oreortyx pictus
CACTCTGAGCCATTTCTGGGGCACTCTGATCCACTTTGGGGCACTCTGAGCCATTTTTGGGGCACTCTGAGCCATTTTGGGGCACTCTGAGCCATTTTGGGCACTCTGAGCCATTTTGGGGGCACTCTGATCCACTTTGGGGGCACTCTGATCCACTTTGGGGCACTCTGAGCCATTTTTGGGGCACTCTGAGCCATTTCTGGGGCACTCTGAGCCATTTCTTGGGGCACTCTGAGCCATTTTGGGGCACTCTGAGCCATTTTGGGGGCACTCTGATCCACTTTGGGGCACTCTGAGCCATTTTTGGGCACTCTGAGCCATTTTGGGGGCACTCTGATCCACTTTGGGCACTCTGAGCCATTTTTGGGGCACTCTGAGCCATTTCTGGGGCACTCTGATCCACTTTGGGGCACTCTGAGCCATTTTGGGCACTCTGAGCCATTTTGGGGCACTCTGATCCACTTTGGGCACTCTGATCCACTTGGGGCACTCTGAGCCATTTTGGGGCACTCTGAGCCATTTTGGGGCACTCTGAGCCATTTTGGGGCACTCTGATCCACTTTGGGGGCACTCTGATCCACTTTGGGGCACTCTGAGCCATTTCTGGGCACTCTGAGCCATTTTTGGGGCACTCTGAGCCATTTTTGGGCACTCTGAGCCATTTTGGGGGCACTCTGATCCACTTTGGGGCACTCTGAGCCATTTTGGGGCACTCTGAGCCATTTCTGGGGCACTCTGAGCCATTTTGGGGCACTCCTGATCCACTTTGGGGCACTCTGAGCCACTTTGGGGCACTCTGAGCCATTTTGGGGCACTCTGATCCACTTTGGGGCACTCTGATCCACTTTGGGGCACTCTGAGCCATTTTGGGCACTCTGAGCCATTTTGGGGGCACACTGAGCCATTTTGGGGCACTCTGATCCACTTTGGGGCACTCTGAGCCATTTTTGGGGCACTCTGAGCCATTTCTGGGGCACTCTGAGCCATTTCTGGGGCACTCTGATCCACTTTGGGGCACTCTGAGCCATTTTTGGGGCACTCTGAGCCATTTTGGGGCACTCTGAGCCATTTTTGGGCACTCTGAGCCATTTTGGGGGCACTCTGATCCACTTTGGGGGCACTCTGATCCACTTTGGGGCACTCTGAGCCATTTTTGGGGCACTCTGAGCCATTTCTGGGGCACTCTGAGCCATTTTGGGGCACTCTGAGCCATTTTTGGGCACTCTGAGCCATTTTGGGGGCACTCTGATCCACTTTGGGGCACTCTGAGCCATTTATGGGCACTCTGAGCCATTTCTGGGGCACTCTGATCCACTTTGGGGCACTCTGAGCCATTTTTGGGGCACTCTGAGCCATTTCTGGGCACTCTGAGCCATTTTGGGGCACTCTGAGCCATTTTTGGGCACTCTGAGCCATTTTGGGGCACTCTGATCCACTTTGGGGCACTCTGAGCCATTTCTGGGGCACTCTGAGCCATTTCTGGGGCACTCTGATCCACTTTGGGGCACTCTGAGCCATTTTGGGGCACTCTGATCCACTTTGGGGCACTCTGAGCCACTTTGGGGCACTCTGAGCCATTTTGGGGCACTCTGATCCACTTTGGGGCACTCTGAGCCATTTTTGGGCACTCTGAGCCATTTTGGGGGCACATCTGAGCCATTTTTGGGGCACTCTGAGCCATTTTGGGGCACTCTGAGCCACTTTGGGGCACTCTGAGCCATTTTTGGGGCACTCTGAGCCATTTTGGGGCACTCTGAGCCACTTTGGGGCACTCTGAGCCATTTTTGGGGCACTCTGAGCCATTTTAGGGGCACTCTGGTTCATTTTTGGGGCACTCTGAGCCACTTTGGGGCACTCTGGTCCATTTTATTGCCACTTACCCTCACTTTAGTACCAACTCCACCCATTTTAGGACCACTCTGACCCACTTTAGTGCCACTTTCCCCCATTACAGTGCCACATTCCCCACTTAGTGCCACTTTCCTCATTTTAGTGCCACTTTCCCTCATTTTAGTGCCACTTCCCCCATTTTAGGGCCACTTCCCCATTTTAGGGCCACTTTCACCAATTTTAGGGCTACATTTCCCCATTTTAGTGCCACTTTCCCCCATTTTAGGGCACCCTGACCCATTTTAGGGCCACTGTTATCAATTTCAGTGCCACATTTCCCCATATCAGTGCCACCTTCCCCCACTTCAGTGCCACTTCCCCCCATTTTAGGACCACTTTCACCCACTTTTTGGCCCCTCCGCCCCACTTCAGTGCCACATTCCCCCCATTTTAGTGCCACTTCCCCCATTTTAGGACCTCTCCCCCCCACTTCAGTGCCACCTTCCCCATTTTAGTGCCACATTCCCCCATTTTAGTGTCACTTTCCCCCATTTTAGGCCATTCCCCCCCACTTCAGTGCCACATTCCCCCATTTCAGTGCCACATTCCCCCACTTTAGTGCCACCTTCCCCCATTTTAGTGCCACATTACCCCATTTTAGTGTCACTTTCCCCCATTTTAAGGCCATTCCCCCCCACTTCAGTGCCACATTCCCCCATTTCAGTGCCACATTCCCCCACTTTAGTGCCACCTTCCCCCATTTTAGTGCCACATTACCCCATTTTAGTGTCACTTTCCCCCATTTTAAGGCCATTCCCCCCCACTTCAGTGCCACATTCCCCCATTTTAGTGCCACCTTCCCCCATTTTAGGACCTCTCCCCCCCCATTTCAGTGCCACCTTCCCCCATTTCAGGACCTCTCCCCCCCATTTCAGTTGCCACCTTCCCCCATTTTAGGACCTCTCCCCCCCATTTCAGTGCCACCTTCCCCCATTTCAGGACCTCTCCCCCCCATTCCAGTGCCCCTTCCCCCCCGCAGCCCCTCACTTGATGTCCTTCTCGATCTGCTGCTGCTCCCTCATCATCTTGCCCAGCTCCTTCTTGCGGTCCTTGAGCTCGTCCTCCACGCGGTCCATGCGCTTCTTGTCCTTGTCGATCTCCCTGTTCTTCAGCCCCAGCTCTTTGTTCAGCTTTTCGATCTCCGCTTCGTTGTGGTACAGTTTGAAGAGCTGCAGCTGCACCTGAGCCCGCACCACCTCGTCCTTCAGCCGCTGGTAGCGGTCTGCCTGGGGGGGGGGAGGAGGGGATTTGGGGGTGAAAAATGCAATGTCGGGGGGGGCACTCGGTTTTGGGGGACTTTTGCCCATCTTTGGGCCACTCTGACCCATTTTAGTGCACTCTGTCCCATTTTAGGGCCACGTTTCCCCACTGGTAGCGGTCCATCTGGGGGAGGAGGGGATTTGGGGGTGAAAAATGCAATGTCGGGGGGGGGGGGCACTCGGTTTTGGGGAACTTTTGCCCATCTTTGGGCCACTCTGACCCATTTTAGTGCACTCTGTCCCATTTTAGGGCCACGTTTCCCCACTGGTAGCGGTCCATCTGGGGGGAGGAGGGGATTTGGGGGTGAAAAATGCAATGTCGGGGGGGGGGGCACTCGTTTTTGGGGGACCTTCGCCCATCTTTGGGCCACTCTGACCATTTTAGGGGCACTCTGACCCATTTTTAGGGCTACTCTGACCCATTTTAGGGCCACTTTCACCCATTTTAGAGCCACTTTTCCCCACTGGTAGTGGTCCATCTGGGGGAGGGAGGGGATTTGGGGGTGAAAAATGCAATGTCGGGGGGGGGGGCACTCGGTTTTGGGGGACTTTTGCCCATCTTTGGGCCACTCTGACCCATTTTAGTGCCACTTCCCCCCACTTCAGTCCCCCTCCGCCCATTTTTGTGCCCCTATCCCCCTCTCCTCTCCCCCTTTCCCCCCTCCTCCCCATTTTGTGCCCCTATCCCCCTATCCTCCCCCCCCCTTTTCCCCCCTCCTCCCCATTTTGTGCCCCTATCCCCCCATCCCCCCCCCTCCCCATTTTCTGCCCCTATCCCCCCATCCTCCCCCCCCCTTTCCCCCCTCCTCCCCATTTTGTGCCCCTATCCCCCCCCATCCTCCCCTCCTTTCCCCCCTCCTCTCCCCCTTTCCCCCCTCCCCCCCCATTTCCCCCCCCCCCCCCATTTTGTGCCCCCTCCCCCCTGCCCCCCACCTCCTCCTTCTCCTGCTTGGCCTCCTTGCGCTCGGCGGCGATGTTCTTCTTGCGGTGGTAGTTGAACTGCGTGTCCTCCTCGGCCTTCACCATCTCCTTCTTGCGCTTGTCGTACTCCTGCGCCAGTTCCCCCGAGCGCGAGATCTCCTCGAACAGCGCCGTGCGCTCCTTCGGGTTCTTCATGGCGATGGATTCCACCGCGCCCTAAAAGAGCGCCCCCAAAATGGAGCCCACACTCACCCCAAAAAGCCCTAAAACGGCCCCCAAAATGGACCCAGAGTCACCCCAAAAAGGGCCCCAAAAAGCCCTAAAACGGTCCCGAAAATGGACCCAGAGTCACCCCACAAAGCCCTAAAACGGCCCCCAAAATGGACCCACACTCACCCCAAAAAGGGCCCCACAAAGCCCTAAAACGGCCCCGAAAATGGACCCAGAGTCACCCCAAAAAGGGCCCCACAAAGCCCTAAAATGGCCCCGAAAATGGACCCACACTCACCCCAAAAAGGGCCCCAAAAAGCCCTAAAACGGCCCCGAAAATGGACCCAGAGTCACCCCAAAAAGGGCCCCACAAAGCCCTAAAACGGCCCCGAAAATGGAACCCACACTCACCCCACAAAGCCCTAAAACGGCCCCGAAAATGGAACCCACACTCACCCCACAAAGCCCTAAAACGGCCCCCAAAATGGACCCAGAGTCACCCCAAAAAGGGCCCCAAAAAGCCCTAAAACGGCCCCGAAAATGGACCCACACTCACCCCAAAAAGGGCCCCACAAAGCCCTAAAATGGCCCCGAAAATGGAACCCACACTCACCCCACAAAGCCCTAAAACGGCCCCCAAAATGGAACCCACACTCACCCCACAAAGCCCTAAAACGGCCCCCAAAATGGAACCCACACTCACCCCACAAAGCCCTAAAACGGCCCCAAAAATGGACCCAGAGTCACCCCAAAAAGGGCCCCAAAAAGCCCTAAAATGGCCCCGAAAATGGAACCCACACTCACCCCACAAAGCCCTAAAACGGCCCCCAAAATGGAACCCACACTCACCCCACAAAGCCCTAAACGGCCCCCAAAATGGAACCCACACTCACCCCAAAAAGCCCTAAAAGGGCCCCAAAAATGGACCCACACTCACCCCAAAAAGGGCCCCAAAAAGCCCTAAAAGGGCCCCGAAAATGGACCCAGAGTCACCCCAAAAAGCCCTAAAACGGCCCCAAAAATGGAACCCACACTCACCCCACAAAGCCCCAAAACGGCCCCCAAAATGGAACCCACACTCACCCCAAAAAGCCCTAAAAGGGCCCCAAAAATGGACCCACACTCACCCCAAAAAGGGCCCCAAAAAGCCCTAAAAGGGCCCCGAAAATGGACCCAGAGTCACCCCAAAAAGCCCTAAAACGGCCCCAAAAATGGAACCCACACTCACCCCACAAAGCCCCAAAACGGCCCCCAAAATGGAACCCACACTCACCCCAAAAAGCCCTAAAAGGGCCCCGAAAATGGACCCACACTCACCCCAAAAAGGGCCCCAAAAAGCCCTAAAAGGGCCCCGAAAATGGACCCACACTCACCCCAAAAAGCCCTAAAAGGGCCCCAAAAATGGAACCCACACTCACGCCAAAAAGGGCCCCAAAAAGCCCTAAAACGGCCCCAAAAATGGACCCAGAGTCACCCCAAAAAGCCCTAAAACAGCCCCAAAAATGGACAGTCACCCCAAAAAGCCCTAAAAGGGCCCCGAAAATGGACCCACACTCACCCCAAAAAGGGCCCCAAAAAGCCCTAAAAGGGCCCCGAAAATGGACCCAGATTCACCCCTAAAAGCCCTAAAACGGCCCCAAAAATGGAACCCACACTCACGCCAAAAAGGGCCCCAAAAAGCCCTAAAACGGCCCCGAAAATGGACCCAGTCACCCCCAAAAGCCCTAAAAGGTCCCCGAAAATGGACAGTCACCCCAAAAGGCCTTAAAAAGGCCCTCAAAATGGAACCCACAGTCACCCCAAAAGGCCCTAAAACGGCCCCAAAAATGGACCCACACTCACCCCAAAATGGGCCCCAAAGTCACCCCAAAAAGGGTGAGGGGTTATGATGAGGATGCCGAGCTTCTCGAGCTCGTTCCTGCCCCACATCCCACCCCATATCCCACCCCACAGCCCCACATCCCACCCCACATCCCACCCCACAACCCCATAACCCCATAACCCCATATCCCACCCCACAGCCCCACATCCCGCCCCATAGCGGTACCTGGAAGACGAGGAAGTTCCTGGCCTTGATGAGGATGCCGAGCTTCTCGAGCTCGTTCCTGCCCCACATCCCACCCCATATCCCACCCCACATCCCACCCCACAACCCCATAACCCCATATCCCACCCCACAGCCCCACATCCCGCCCCATAGCGGTACCTGGAAGACGAGGAAGTTCCTGGCCTTGATGAGGATGCCGAGCTTCTCGAGCTCGTTCCTGCCCCACATCCCACCCCATATCCCACCCCATAACCCCACATCCCACCCCATATCCCACCCCATAACCCCATATCCCACCCCATAACCCCACAGCCCCACATCCCACCCCACAGCCCCACATCCCGCCCCATAGCGGTACCTGGAAGACGAGGAAGTTCCTGCCTTGATGAGGATGCCGAGCTTCTCGAGCTCGTTCCTGCCCCACATCCCACCCCATATCCCACCCCATAGCCCCATATCCCACCCCATATCCCACCCCATAACCCCACAGCCCCACATCCCACCCCACAGCCCCACATCCCGCCCCACAGCGGTACCTGGAAGACGAGGAAGTTCCTGGCCTTGATGAGGATGCCGAGCTTCTCGAGCTCGTTCCTGCCCCACATCCCACCCCATATCCCAACCCATAACCCCATATCCCACCCCATATCCCACCCCATAACCCCATATCCCACCCCACAGCCCCCCATCCCGCCCCATAGCGGTACCTGGAAGACGAGGAAGTTCCTGGCCTTGATGAGGATGCCGAGCTTCTCGAGCTCGTTCCTGCCCCACATCCCACCCCATATCCCACCCCATAACCCCATATCCCACCCCATATCCCACCCCATAACCCCATATCCCACCCCACAGCCCCACATCCCGCCCCATAGCGGTACCTGGAAGACGAGGAAGTTCCTGGCCTTGATGAGGATGCCGAGCTTCTCGAGCTCGTCGCTGTACTCGCTGAGCTGCACGGGGCGGTTGTTGATTTTGTACTCGGAGGAGCTGCCTGCGTCGCCCCGAAAACATCCGCCTCAGCCCCACAGATCAACCCCGCGCCCCAACGCCGCCCCCACAGCAACGCGCTGACGGCGGGAGGGGCGCGCCCCGAAACCCCGAACCCCCCCCCCCCCCCCCCACCCCGAATTGTGGCCCCGATTTCAGCCCAAAATGGGACAGTTTGGGGTCCTCGTACGAGTCCCCATAGTGCCCCCATAGAGTCCCCATGAGAATCCCCATAGTGCCCCCATAGTGTCCCTGTAACTGTCCCCATAGTGCCCCCATAGTGTCCCTATAAATGCCCCCATAGTGTCCCATAAGTGTCCCCATAGTGCCCCCATAGTGCCCCCATAGTGCCCCCATAGTGTCCCCATAAGAGTCCCCATAGTGTCCCCATAGTGCCCCCATAAGAGTCCCCATAGTGTCCCCATAGTGCCCCCATAGTGTCCCCATAAGAGTCCCCATAGTGCCCCCACAGTGTCCCCATAAACGCCCCCCTAGTGTCCCTATAAATGCCCCCACAGTATCCCCATAGTGTCCCCGTAACAGTCCCCATAGTGCCCCCATAGTGTCCCTATAAACGCCCCCACAGTATCCCCCTAGTGTCCCCATAAGCGTCCCCATAGCGTCCCTATAAATGCCCCCATAGTATCCCCATAGTGCCCCATAAGAGTCCCCATAGTGCCCCATAAGAGACCCCATAGTGCCCCCACAGTTTCCCCGTAACTGCCCCCAAAGTGTCCCCACACGCCCCCCCATAACCGACTCTATAAGCGCCCCAGAAACACCTCATTAAGCGTCCCCGCCCTATATCGCCCCCTGCCGGCCGCTCCCTATATCGCCCCCTGCCGGCCGCTCCCTATATCGCCCCCTGCCGGCCGCTCCCTATATCGCCCCCTGCCGGCCGCAGTCGGTAGCGCCCCCTGCCGGCCGCTCCCCATATCGCCCCCTGCCGGCCGCTGTCGGTAGCGCCCCCTGCCGCCGCTCCCTATATCGCCCCCCGCAGTCCGCTCCCCATATCGCCCCCCGCAGTCCGCTCCCCATATCGCCCCCCGCAGTCCGCTCCCTATATCGCCCCCTGCCGGCCGCAGTCGGTAGCGCCCCGTACCGACGATGAGCCGCGCGAAGGTGCGGTCGGCGCCGCCGTCCTGCGCGTACACCATGGTGACGCAGGCGCGGTTGGACGCGGGTTTCCCCACGGGAGCGCCGTGGATCAGATCCCGCAGCGCCTTCACGCGCAGGTTCGACGTCTTCTCCCCCAGCACGAAGCTGATGGCGTCCATCAGGTTGGACTTCCCTGCAGTTAGGGGGCGCTCATGGGGTCACGGGGGCGCACATGGGGTGGTTATGGGGCGGTGATGGGGTGATGGGGTCACACATGGGGTGATGGGGGCACACATGGGGTGGTTATGGGGCGGTTATGGGGTGGTTATGGGGTGATGGGGTCACACATGGGGTGATGGGGGCACTTATGGGGCAGTGGGGGCACTTATGGGGTCAGATGTGGGGTGATGGGGGCATTTATGGGGCGATGGGGGCACTTATGGGGCCAGATGTGGGGTGATGGGGGCACTTATGGGGTCATTCCTGGAGTGATGGGGTCACTTATGGGGTGGTTATGGGGTGATGGGGTCACTTACAGGGCGATGGGGGCACTTATGGGGTCAGTTCTGGGGTGATGGGGTCACTTACAGGGTGGTTATGGGGTGATGGGGGCACTTATGGGGTGATGGGGCACTTATGGGGCCAGATGTGGGGCGATGGGGGCACTTATGGGGCGATGGGGGCACTTATGGGGCCAGATGTGGGGCGATGGGGGCACTTATGGGGCGATGGGGGCACTTATGGGGCCAGATGTGGGGCGATGGGGGCACTTATGGGGCGGTGGGGGCACTTATGGGGCCAGTTGTGGGGCGGTGGGGCCTCTTATGGGGCCAGCTGTGGGGTGACTGGGTCACTTATGGGGCGGTGGGGGCACTTATGGGGCCAGTTGTGGGGCGATGGGAGCCCCAATTATTATGGGATGGGGACCCTCGGCACCCCGCTTATTATGGGATGGAAGGTCCCCCCGTAATATTATGGGCTGGAGGAGCGGCATCAGCCCGCTTATTATGGGATGGAAGACCACCCCCCCTCCACCTCCCCGGAGTATTATGGGATGGGGAGCCAGGGCACCCCGCTTATTATGGGATGGAGGACCACCCCCCCCCCCCCCCCCAGACTATTATGGGATGGGGAGCCAGGGCACCCCGCTTATTATGGGATGGAGGACCACCCCCCCCCCCCAGAGTATTATGGGATGGGGAGCCAGGGCACCCCGCTTATTATGGGATGGAGGACCACCCCCCCCCCCCCCAGACTATTATGGGATGGGGAGCCAGGGCACCCCGCTTATTATGGGATGGAGGACCACCCCCCCCCCCCCCCCCCTCCCCGGGGTATTATGGGATGGGGATCCCCCACAATACGACGGGCTGGAGGAGCGCGGCACCCCGCTTATTATGGGATGGAGGGACCCCTCCCCGGAGTATTATGGGATGGGGACCCACGGCACCCCGATCATTATGGGATGGGGATCCCCACAATATGACGGGCTGGAGGAGCGCGGCACCCCGGCTATTATGGGATGGAGGGACCCCTCCTCCTCCCCGGAGTATTATGGGCTGGAGGAGCGCGGCACCCCGCTTATTATGGGATGGAGGGACCCCTCCTCCTCCCCGGAGTATTATGGGCTGGAGGAGCGCGGCACCCCGCTTATTATGGGATGGAGGAACTCCCCCATCCCCCTCCCCCTCCCCGGAATATTATGGGCTGGAGGAGGGAAGCGCGGCACCGCGGTTGATCGCGGGGGGGGGGGGGGGGTTATTATGGGCTGGAGGGGCACGGCCTCACCGGATCCGTTGGGGCCGATGATGGCGGTGAAGCGGCGGAAGGGCCCAATGATCTGACGGCCTTTGTACGACTTGAAGTTCTCGATCTCGATGAGCTTCAGGAAGCCCATGGCGGCGGCGGCGGAGATCGGGGGGCCAAAGAAATGGGGGGGGGGGGGGGGCAGGGGGGGGGAAGTAAAAAAATATATAAAATAAAATAAAACAAAAGGGATTAAAAACAAAAATCGCGGAGACGGAGCGCGGAGGGCGGGAAACTCCGCGGCTACGGCGGCCGAGAGGGTTCAACGCACTTCCGGTCGGCGCTGATTGGTTCGTTCCGGTGTCGCTCTTCCTCTTGTCCCGCCTTGCTGCTCGGCGATTGGTTGAGGCTTGCCGAGCGCTGGGATTGGTTGGGAGGTGTGCGATTTGCATAAGGGAGGGGCGTGGTCGTGGGAGCGACGCGGGGTGGGGGCGTGGCTATGGAGGAGATGAGCGTCGCTATGGCAACGGGGGAAGGAGGGGTGGGGGGGACATTTGGGGGGACAGTGGGGACATTGGGGTCAGTGGGGACAATTGGGGACATTGGGGTCAATGGGGACACTGAGGGACAATAGGAGACAATGGGGTCAATGGGGACTTTGGGGTTATGGGGACAATGGGGTCAATGGGGACATTGAGGGACAATAGGAGACAATGGGGTCAATGGGGACATTGGGGTCTATGGGGACAACGTGGAAAATGGGGACAGTGAGGGACAATAGGAGACAATGGGGTCAGTGGGGACAATGGGGACATTGAGGGACAAGAAGAGACAGTGGGGACATTGAGGGACAGTGGGGTACACTGGGGTCATGGGGTCAGTTGGGGACATTGGGGTCTTTAGGGACCAATGGGGACATTGAGGGACGATGGGGTCCGCTGGGGGCATCGCAGGCCACGCCCCTTCCACCTGAAGCCACGCCCTTTGCATCAGGCCACGCCCCTTGCATCAAACCACGCCCCGTTTCCAGCAAACCACGCCCATTTCTGACAGACCACGCCCCTTATGCCAAACCAAACCCCTAACTGAACCCCCCTTCATGTCAGACCACGCCCCTTCACCTGAGACCACGCCCATTTCTAACAGACCACGCCCATTCTACGCAAACCACTTTTAATGTCTTCCCAAACCACGCCCCTTTCGTCCAGACCACGTCCCCTTCTTCCTAGGCCCCGCCCCTTCGATTCTAACCCCGCCCTCATGTCAGACCACGCCCCTTCACCTGAGACCACGCCCATTTCTAACAGACCACGCCCATTCTACGCAAACCACTTTTAATGTCTTCCCAAACCACGCCCCTTTCGTCCAGACCACGTCCCCTTCTTCCTAGGCCCCGCCCCTTCGATTCTAACCCCGCCCCCATTGCGCCCAAAACCCCGCCCCTCCCACCCGCTCTGGTGGAGTCCTCAAAACCACCGCCCCCTTACATCAGACCACGCCCCTTCCCTGCACCACCCCCACTCCCCAATTCCACGCCTCCCAGAAACAGCGCCCTAAGCCCCGCCCCTCAATTATCCTCGCCCAATCACTCCACACCACTCTTACATTAAGCCCCGCCCCTTAGACCAAGCCCCGCCCATTGTCTCGAAGCCCCGCCCTCCGTCGCGCACGATCTACATAAACCACTCCTCCAACACGTCTCTAAACCCCGCCCCCTCGCTGATAACCCCGCCCCCTCCTTCCCCCCTCCCCCCTTTTGCCCTCACCCGCAATGGCGCCTCTCTCTTCCTGACGTCACTTCCGCCCTTTTCCACCTCCCTCCTCCGCTGTTCCCTCGGCTCCGCCCCTCCCTCCGCGGCTGTTCCGCCCTGCGCCGCTCCCCCCCCCCCCTCCCTGCCGCGCTGCGTCTGCCCTCAGCCGCAGCCATGGAGGTGGTGAACCAGGTACGAAATCCCCCCCCACCCCCCCCGCATTTCGAGCTCAAGGGGGGGCCGTAGAGAGGGCGGCATGCACGCACGGGGTGCACCGTAGAGGGGGGGCAATTGCACGGTGGTTTTTTTTTTGCAGTGATTTCGCTGCTTGCAACGAGCGGGGGGGAACGAGGAAAGTGGGGGGGGGCGCGGATTGCAAAACGGGGGGGGCGGGGAAGGGCGGGGGAGGGTGGGGGAGTTTGCGGGGAGGGAGGGGGGCTGGGGGGTGGAATTAGGGGTGGGAGGGTGGAAAGGGGGGGAAACGGGAGGGAATTGTGTGCACCCGAGGAGGGGGGGGGAGGGAGATGAGAGGGATTTTTCCCCCGGAGAGGGATTTTTTTGCCTCGGGAGGGGCAGATTTGAATCCGGGGGGGTCGATTTACCCCGGGGGGGTGAGTTGGTCCGGAGGAGGGGGGGTGGGCAACTAAGTGGGGCGGGAGGGGGTTAATGCCGCAGCATCGCTGTATGGGGAGGGGGGGGGGGGGGGGGAGTGATGCAGCATTGGGGGCGGGGGGGTGACGTCACGGAGCGTCACGGTGACGTCACGACCACCCCCCCTCCTCCATCCCGCAGTTGGTGGCCGGGGGCAACTTCCGGGTGCTGAAGGAGCCCCTGGGCTTCATCAAAGTGCTCGAGTGGGTGAGCTGCCCCAAAAACGCCGAAATCCGCCCCAAAATCGCTGCGATCCGTGACCCCAAAACGACGAAACTCCGCCCCGACGTCAGAAACTCTGCCCCCAATAGCACAAATCTGCCCCAGATCTGCCCCAGAACGGCACAAATCTGCCCCCAGTAGCACAAATCTGCCCCCAATAGCACAAATCTGCCCCAGAACGGTGGAAATCTGCACCTGAAAAGCATCAGTTTGGCCACAAAATGAATGAATTCACCCCAAGGATTCACAAATCCACCCTAAATAGCACAAATCCACCCCAAATAGCACAGATCTGCCCCAAAATAACAGAAATCTGCACCTGAAGAGCATCGGTTTGGCCACAAAGTGAATGAATTCACCCCAAAGATTCATAAATCCACCCCAAATAGCACAAATCTGCTTCAAATCTGCCCCCAATAGCACAAATCTGCCCCAAAACAGCACAGATCTGCTTCAAATCTGCCCCCAATAGCACAAATCTGCCCCAAAAGAGCACAAATCTGCCCAAAAACGGTGGAAATCTGCACCTGAAAAGCATCAGTTTGGCCACAAGATGAATGAATTCAACCCAAAGATATTCAAATCTGTCCCCAAAACGCCCAAATCTGTCCCAAAACGGTGGAAATCTGCATCTGAAAAGCATCAGTTTGGCCATAAAGGGAATGAATTCACCCCAAAGATACTAAAATCTGCCCCAAATCTGCCCCAAAGCTGTGGAAATCTGCCCCAAAACGCCCAAATCTGTTCCAAAACGCCCAAATCTGCACCTGAAGAGCATCAGTTTGGCCACAAAGTGAATGAATTCACCCCAAAGATTCATAAATCCGCCCCAAAACGGCAGAAATCTGCCCCAAAAATGCCCAAATCTGCCCAAAAACGGTGGAAATCTGCACCTGAAAAGCATCAGTTTGGCCACAAAGTGAATGAATTCACCCCAAAGATATTCAAATCCACTCTAAATAGCACAAATCTGCCCCAAATCTGCTCCAAATGGCACAAATCTGCCCTAAAATGGCAGAAATCTGCACCTGTAAAGCATCAGTTTGACCACAAAGTGAATGAATTCACCCCAAGGATTCACAAATCTGCCCCAAATAGCACAAATCTGCCCCCAAAATGCCCAAATCTGCCCCAAAATGGCAGAAATCTGCACCCGAAGAGCATCAGTTTGGCCACAAAGTGAACGAATTCACCCCAAAAATACAAAGATCTCCTCAAAATAGCACAAATCTGCCCCAAAATGCTCAAATCTGCCCCCAAAATAACAGAAAAAGCAGAGATTCGTTCCGAAGTGAAGGAATTTGACCCCAAAAATGCACAGATTTGCCCCAAAATGCAGAGATCTGCCCCAAAATAATACAAAGCTGCCCCAGAAGGGCACAAGTTTACCCCCAAAATAATATCAATCTGCCCCAAAAAGACAGAAATTTGTCCCCAAAATGAAGGAATTTGTCCCAAAAATGAATGAGTTTGTCCCCAAAACTAAGGAGTTTGCCCCAAAATGAAGGAATTTGCTCCAAAAATGAATGAATTTACCCCAAAAATGAAGGAATTTGCAAGAAAATGAATAAATTTGCCCCAAAATGGATGAGTTTGCCCCCAAAATGAAGGAATTTGCCCCAAAAATGAAGGAATTTGCCCCAAAATGAAGGAATTTGCCCCCAAAAAGGAATTTGTCCCCAAAATGAATGAGTTTGCTCCAAAAATGAATGAATTTGCCCCCAAAATGGATGAGTTTGCCCCAAAATGAATGAGTTTGCTCCAAAAATGAATGAATTTGCCCCAAAAATGGATGAGTTTGCCCCAAAATGAATGAGTTTGCTCCAAAAATGAATGAATTTGCCCCCAAAATGGATGAGTTTGCCCCAAAATGAATGAGTTTGCTCCAAAAATGAATGAATTTGCCCCAAAAATGGATGAGTTTGCCCCAAAATGAAGGAATTTGCCCCAAAAATGGATGAGTTTGCCCCAAAATGAAGGAATTTGCCCCAAAAATGAATGAATTTGCCCCAAAATGAATGTTTGTCCCCAAAACGAAGGAGTTTGCCACAAAATGAAGGAATTAGCCCCAAAAATGAATTTGTCCCCAAAATGAATGAGTTTGCTCCAAAAATGAATTTGTCCCCAAAATGAACGAGTTTGCTCCAAAAATGTATGAATTTGCCCCAAAAATGAAGGAATTTGCCCCAAAAAGAAGGAATTTGCCCCAAAATGGATGAATTTGCCCCAAAATGAAGGAGTTTGTTCCCAAAATGAAGGAGTTTGTTCCCAAAATGGATGAATTTGCCCCAAAATGAAGGAATTTGCCCCAAATTGAAGGGAGTTTGCCCCAAAAATGAAGTCCAATTCCCATATTTGCAAATCTGCCCCAAAATATCACAAATCCGCCCTTGAAATGCAGAAGTCCGTCCCCAAATCCGCACATCTGCCCCCAAAATACATACATTTGTCCCGAAATCCACAGCCGTGACCCCAAAATCCACAGCCTTGATCCCCATGTCCACAACTGTGACCCCAAAGTCCACAACTGTGACCCCAAAATCCACAAATTTGGCCCCAAAATCCCCCATAAATCCCCCATAGACCCCCACAGATCCCCATAGATCCCCCGTAGAGCCCCCATGGACCCCATAAATCCTCCATAGACCCCCCATAAATCCCCCATAGACCCCCACAGATCCCCATAGATTCCCCGTAGAGCCCCCATGGACCCCATAGATCCCCATAGATCCCCCATAGACCCTCCCCCCAACAGATCCCCCCCAATAGATCCCCATAGATCCCCCATAGACCCCCCATGGACCCCATAGATCCCCCATAGACCCCCCATACATCCCCCATAGACCCCCCATAGATCCCCCATAGACCCCTCCCCCAATAGATCCCCCATAGATTCCCCATAGGTCCCCCCCAGAACCTCATAGAACCCATAGTTCCCTGTCTCCCCGCCATGGACCCCCATAGACCCCCCCATAGATCCCTATGGACCTCTATCACCCCCCACACCCCCCCAGACTCCTCTAGACCCCCCATAGAACACCCATAACCCCGCAAAGAACCCCCACAACCCCCCCCCACATCCCCATAGAACCCCCATATCTCCCCATAGATCCCAATAGAAACCCCATAACCCCCCATAGAACCCCCACAACCCCCCCACACATTCCCATAGAACCCCCATATCTCCATATAGATCCCAATAGAAACCCCATAACCCCTCACCGATCCCCAAAACCCCCTCCAGGCCCCCACAGACCCACCCCAACCCCCCCCCCCCCATAACCTCCCCATACTCCCATACCACCCCTCCCCTCCCCAATTAATCTCCTCCTCCTCGTTAATCCTAATCCCTTAATCCCGGATTATTCCCCCCCCACCACCCCGTTTCCTCCCCCCACAGCTGTTCTCCATCTTCGCCTTTGGGACGTGTGGGGGCTATGGGGGCTCCTTCCGCCTCAGCATCGAATGCCCGACCCCAAACCTCAGCCGACCCAGCATCCCCGTGGCCTTCGAGTACCCCTTCCGGTGCGCTATGGGGCAGCCGTGGGGCTGGGGAGGCTTTGTGGGGTCATAGGGAAGGGCTTGGGGTGCAGCGGACCCATAGGGATGAACTTGGAAGGGGGTGGGGGGGGCTGTGGGAATAACTTGGGGGTCTGTGGGGCTGGGGTGGGGTTTGTGGGGTCATAGAGAGGGACTTAGGGGGCAGCGGACCCATAGGGATGAACTTGGGGTCTGTGGGGGTCTATGGGTGTCACTTAGGGGGCGGCGGACCCATAGGGATGAGTTGGGGGGGGATCTGTGGGGCCATGAGGATGAGATGGGGCTCTATGGGGAGCAGTTGAATCCCCCCCCCCCATTACCCACGCTGTGGGTCTGAAACCCCCCTGTATGGCTCTGTGACCCCCACTTATGGGTCTGCAATCTCCATATGTGCCCCTGGGACCCCCAAATAACCGCTTGTGGGTTTGGGATCCCCTTATATGGGTCCCTCCTCCCTCTAACCACGCCCCTTTTCCTCTCGACTCCGCCCCTTCTTGTAACCCCTCCCCTTTTCTCCATAACCCCGCCCCATCTGTCCCCTGTCCAATCATATCCTCCCTTTTCCAAACCCCGCCCCTCCACCTCTAACCACGCCCCTTTCTTATCTACCCCACCCCTTCCATCCCTTGACCCAATCATCTCCCTCCTTTTCCAAGCCCCGCCCCTTTGCTCCGTAACCCCTCCCCCTCTTCCCAATCCTCTCCTCCCTTTTTCTCCAAACCCCTCCCCCTCGATCTCGCTGACCAATCTTCTCCTCCCTTTCCTCCAAACCCCTCCCCCTCCATCTCCCTGACCAATCCTCCCTCTTTTCCCAAGCCCCACCCCCCATCTCCCTGACCAATCCCGTCTCCCCTTTTTCCTCCAAGCCCCTCCCCCTCCATCTCCCTGACCAATCCCGTTTTTCCTTTCTCCAAACCCTTTCCTCCAAGCCCCTCCCCCTTCCATCTCCGTGACCCATCCTCCCCTTTCTCCAAGCCCCTCCCCCTCCATCTCCCCGACCAATCCTGTCTCCCCATTTCCTCCAAGCCCCTCCCCCTCGGTCTCACCGACCAATCCTGTGCCCCCCTGTCCCCCCATCCCCCCAGGCTGCACCAGGTGTACTTCGAGGCGCCGTCGTGCCAGGTGGGGGCGCCGTCGGAGCGCGTGTTCCTGGTGGGGGACCACTCGTCGGCGGCGCAGTTCTTCGTCACGGTGGCGGTCGCCGCGTTCCTCTACGCCCCCGCCGCATTGGGCGGTTACATCTGTCGCCCCGCCCACTTCCGGCCGGGAAGCCCCGCCCCCCGGATCGTGAGTTGGGGGGTGGGGCTGTGTGGGGTGGGGGTGGGGCTACATGGGAGGGGGAGGGGCTATGCGGGGTGGGGGAGGAGCTGTGTGTGCGGGGGTGGGGCTATGTGGGATGGGGAGGGGCTGTGGGGGGCCGGGGCTATGTGGGGTGAGGGGCTAGGTGGGAGGGGGCGGGGCTAGGTGAGAGCTGGGAGCTGTGGGACCTGTAGAGCTGTGGGGCGGAGACCTATAGAGCTGTGAGCTACGGGCCCCCCAGATCTATGGGGCCAGGCCCTATAGGTTCTGTAGCATCAATGGGGCTGCAACCAACACAGCCGCAATCTCCACGCTTACCCCCCCAACCCCTCCCCCCACCTCTATGGGGCCGTGCCCCACACCCCCTTATCTCCCCCCCAGGACCTGCTGGTGACGGCGCTGCTGGCCTTCCTGTGGCTGGTGAGCTCGTGCGCATGGGCGGTGGCGTTGGGCGACGTGAAGGCGGCCACGGAGCCGGGAGCGGTGCTGGCGCAGGTGGCCGCGTGCCGCAGCGGGGGGGTGGGGCGGTGCCGCGCCCTAAGCTCCGCCCACACCGCCGGCCTCAACACCTCCGTGGTGAGTGACGAGCCCCGGGACACGCCCACCGCGCGGCTTAAGCCACGCCCACCCGCGCTCGGGACACGCCCAACCCGCGGGGGCGCACTGTGTGTGGGGCTGGGGGAGAAAGTCCTGGCCACACCCCCTTTGAGGTGTGACCACGCCCACTTGCACGTGGCCACGCCCCTTGAGTGTGTGGCCACGCCCACTTGCATGTGGTCCCGCCTTCTAGTGGTGTGGCCATGCCCCCAGAGTGTGACCACGCCCCCAGCTCATGACCTCGCCCCCAGCACGGGTCCCGCCCCCTAGCTCATGCCCACGCCCCCTAGTTAGTAACCACGCCCCCTAGCTCTTGACCACGCCCCTATCATGACCACGCCCCCAGCATGTGGCCCCAGCCCTAGCTCATGACCACGCCCCCTAGTGCATGACCACGCCCCCTAAGTGCATGGCCCCGCCCTTTTCATGACCACGCCCCCAGCACATGGACCGCACTTCATCCTGGACCCGCCCCCAGAGACATGACCACGCCCCCTATCCCATGGCTCCACCCCCTGCACACTGACCCCACCCCCTTGTGTCATGGCTCCGCCTCCTAGTACAAGACCCCGCCCCCTCGTGTCCTGGCCCCGCCCCATAGGGCTACATCTGCACCCCACACCGCCCCACATGTGTGCCCCACATCTCCACCCCACAGCGCCCCACATCTCTGCCCCACAGGTGTTCGGTTTCCTGAACCTGGTGCTGTGGGGCGGCAACATTTGGTTCACCTTTAAGGAGAGCGGATTCGGGGGTCTGGGGGGGCGCGCCCCTCCTGGGGGGGGGATCCCCGAAAAACCTCCGGTGCCCGAAGGGGGAGTGGAGGGGGGGTATGGGGGTGGAGGGGTGGAATATGGGGCCGGAGGGTATGGGGTCCCCCCCATGGAGGGGGGGGGATATGGACAGGGGGGGGCCCCCCCCGGAGGAGGCGGCGGTGGATTCGGGACTCAGATGTAGGTGAGTTGGAGGGGCACTATGGGGTGTGGGGGGGGGGAAGTTATGGGGTGAGGGGTGGGGGCTGTGGGTGCCCTATGGGGGGCTCGTGGAGGAGGTATAGGGTGCCCTATAGGTGGTGGGGGGGGCTGTGAGGTGCCCTATGGGGGGTGTGTAGGGGGGGCTATGGGGGTTTGGAGGGGGGCTATAGGGTGTGGGGTTTTTTTGGGATGCCCTATAGGGGTGGGTGGGGGTCTATGGGGTGCGTTTGGGGGCTGTGGGGGCTATGGGGGTGCATGGGAGCTATAGGGTGCTGTGGGTGCCCTATATGTCTGGTATAGGGTGCTCTATAGAGAGATAGAGAGTAGTATAGGCTGTGGGGGGGCTGCGGGGTGCACTGTGGGGTTGGGGAGGGGTCTGTGGGGTATGGAGGGGGCTATAAGGTGTGGGGGTTCTATGGGGTGTCCTATGGAGGTGTGGGGGGGGGGCTATGGGGTGTGGGGGTTCTGTGGGGTGCCCTATGGGGGTGGGTGGGGGCTATGGGGTGTGTGGGTGCCCTATGGGGGGCCACAGGGCTGGTATCGGGTCCCCTATAGGTGGATAGAGGATAGTATAGAGTGTGGGGGGAGCGTTGGGGTGAACTATGGGGGGTTTAGGGGGGAGCTATGGGGTGACCCATAGGGGCTGTGGGGCTGCCCCATATCTCCTCTACTCCCACAGGTCCTCCCCCCCAGTGGGGGGCGCTGTGCCCAGAGCCGCCCCGGGAGGGGCAGAGTGTGGGGGGGCGGGGCTTGCCCGAGGTCCCGCCCCATCTCTGCCCTCATTGGTCCGTGACGTCAGCGGAGCCGGAGCTCCGCCCCTTCGTGCCACTGCCCCATAGCGGGACCCGCAGCTGCCCCATAGCTCCATATCCTGCCCCACAGTGGGACCCACAGCGTTCATCCGGCCCCACTGTCTTGCCCCACGGCTGCCCCATAGAGCCCCGTGGACATCTCCGTTGCTCTGCCCCATAGCCCTCATGGAGCTCCATGGTGCCCTATAGATCTGCCCCATAGCGCGGATCCAAAGCGCTGCCCAGCAACCCTATATCCTGCCCCATAGCTGCCCCATAGATCCCCACGACGCAGCCCCATACCGTGCCCCATAGTCTCACCTCATATCCCTGCCCTGTAACCCTTCCTATAGCCCCATATTCTGCCCCATAGTGCTGCCCCATAGCCCCCATGGAGTCCCACAGAGCCCCATGGGGTAGCCACATACCCTGCCCCATAGCGCTGCCTCAGAGCCTCCATGGAGCCCCACAGAGCCCCATTCCTTGCCCCATAGCCCTCATGGAGCCCCACAGAGCCCCATTCCTAGCCCCATAGCCCCCATGGAGCCCCACATTCTGCCCCATTCCTTGCCCCATAGCCCCCATGGAGCCCCACAGAGCCCTGTTGGGCAGCCCCATACCCTGCCCCATAGCCCCCATGGAGCCCCATTGGGCAGCCCCATTCCCCGCCCCATAGCACTGCCCCACAGCGCTGTGCCTGAACGGCCCCATCCCATTTGGCCCCGCCCCCTTTCTTTCTTGGCCCCGCCCCCTCCCGCCCTATTTATAGCCCCGCCCCCTTCGTGGCCCCGCCCCCTTTTTGTCTGTGTCGTGCCGTGATTGTGACGTAACCGCGGGGAGGGGGGCGGGGCCGGGGAGCGGCCAATAAACAGAGAGAACCCTCCGTGGCCCCGCCCCCTTTTCTGTTTCCCCTCCCCCCACCCCACCCCGCCCGCGTGGCGTCACTCTCGCGTGGCGGCGGCGCGTGTTGATGACGTCACGGCCATGGAGCAGTACCGGGGGCTGACGGACACCGAACTGCTGCGGCGGCTGCGGAGGGGGCGAGAGGGTGGGGGAGGGGCGAGGGGGGCTCCGTGGGGCGCTGTGGGGCACGGGTGGGTCTATGGGGTCTTTATAGGGTCGCTATGGGTCTGAATGGGTCTCTGTGGGGCACTGGTGGGTTTGTGGGGTCTTTATAGGGTCGCTACGGTTCTCTATGGGGCAGTGTGGGGTCCCTATGGGTCTGAATGGGGCGCTGTGGGGCACGGGTGGGTCTGTGGGGTCTTTATAGGGTCGCTACGGTTCTCTATGGGGCAGTGTGGGGTCCCTATGGGTCTGAATGGGGCGCTGTGGGGCACGGGTGGGTCTGTGGGGTCTTTATAGGGTCGCTACGGTTCTCTATGGGGCAGTGTGGGGTCCCTATGGGTCTGAATGGGGCACTGTGGGGCACTGGTGGGTCTGAATGGGGCACTGTGGGGCACTGGTGGGTCTGTGGGGTCTTTATAGGGTCTCTGTGGGGCACTGTGTGGTCTCTATGGGTCTGAATGGGGCACTGTGGGGCACTGGTGGGTCTGAATGGGGCTCTGTGGGGCACTGGTGGGTCTATGGGGTCTTTATAGGGTCTCTGTGGGGCACTGTGTGGTCCCTATGGGTCTGAATGGGGCACTGTGGGGCACTGGTAGGTCTATGGGGTCTTTATAGGGTCGCTATGGGTCTGAATGGGTCTCTGTGGGGCACACTGTGGTCCCTATGGGTCTGAATGGGGCGCTGTGGGGCACTGGTGGGTCTGTGGGGTCTTTATAGGGTCGCTACGGTTCTCTATGGGGCAATGTGGGGTCCCTATGGGTCTGAATGGGGCGCTGTGGGGCACTGGTGGGTCTATGGGGTCTTTATAGGGTCGCTACGGTTCTCTATGGGGCAGTGTGGGGTTCCTATGGGTCTGAATGGGGCGCTGTGGGGCACTGGTGGGTCTGTGGGGTCTTTATAAGGTCGCTACGGTTCTCTATGGGGCAGTGTGGGGTCCCTATGGGTCTGAATGGGGCGCTGTGGGGCACTGGTGGGTCTATGGGGTCTTTATAGGGTCTCTGTGGGGCACTGTGTGGTCCCTATGGGTCTGAATGGGGCGCTGTGGGGCACTGGTGGGTCAATGGGGTCCCTATGGGGCACAGTGTGGTCCCTATGGGTCTGAATGGGGCAGTGTGGGGCACGGGTGGGTCTATGGGGTCGCTGTGGGTCCGGCTATGGGTCGCTGTGGGTCACAGGCTCCACCCGTGACCTGTACCACCTGAAGGTCGTCGAGTACGAGCGGCAGCGGCGGTACCGGGGGGGGGCAGGTGGGTACCCCATGGCTGCCCCATAGCTGCCCCATAACTGCCCCATAATTGCCCCTTAGCTGCCCCATAACTGCCCCATAATTGCCCTATAGCTGCCCCATAACCGCCCCATAGCTGCCCCATAGCTGCCCTATGACTGCCCCATGACCACCCCATAGCTGCCCCATAACCGCCCCATAGCTGCCCCACAACCGCCCCATAGCTGCCCCACAACCGCCCCATAACTGTCCTGCCCCATAGCTGCCCTATAACCGCCCCATAGCTGCCCTATAACTGCCCCATAATTGCCTGGCTGAGTGATCCATGTGTGCCCCATAACCCCACGGTCACGTGATCCCCGTATACCTCCCCATAACCCCCACGATCACATGACCATGCCCCCCCAGCTCCCCCTGAGGAAGATGAAGAGGAGGAAGAAGGTGAGAAAAGAGGGAGGGGCAACAGGGGAGGGGGGCGTGGCCTCATGACCACACCCACCCCCTTGGCTCCTCCCCCCAGATGCTGACCACGCCTGCCGCCCCTCCCCCACATGGCAGGAGGTGAGCTGGGGGCGGGGCCAACAAATTGTAGGCGGGGCTTATGGTTTCCGAAGGGGGCGTGGCCTCACGCTGGCCCCTCCCCTCTTCTGCAGCCCAGGCCCCGCCCCCAGGAACTGCTGCAGAGGTGAGTGTGGGGGGTGGAGCTTGAAGGAGAGGGGGAGTGGCCTCCCGTTGACCACGCCCCCTTTGCTCACAGGCCCCGCCCTCTCGGAGACCACGCCCCCCGCAGGCTCCTCCCCCTGGGGCCGCAGCTATTGGTTCTGGTGCTGCTGGGGGCGGGGCTTGCGGCACTGGGGTGGTTGCGGGGCGGAGCTTAACGGGGCGTGGCCAGAAAGGGGCGTGGCTTTTGGCTGCTACCGTTTCTCTGTGTTCTCCCATTGAAATAAAGGCGAATAGTGATGAAAATAAAGGCGAAAGTGATGAAATTATTAATGGAAGTGTGGAATCGGGGTCGTGGTCACGTGGGGGGCGTGGTCTCAGAAACGTGGGTGGGTGGGTGGGAGACATGTGGGGTAGTGGGGGCAGGAAGGAAGGGGCGTGGCCTAAAGTGGGCGTGGCCACGTTTGTGGGCGTGCTCACAAGTGATTTGGGGGCGATGAAGGGCTGGGTGGGATCGATAGGGCAGGAAATGTTTAAAAGTGGGGGGGAAGTTGGGGGAGGTGTGGCCACGAAGGTGGGACGTGGTCGCGATATGGGCGTGGTCACGGCAGAGGTGGAGCAAGAAGAGAAGAATCACTGCGCTTTTATGAATGGCCCCGTGGGAACACAGGGGCGTGGCTACTGCACCTTTGTGGGCGTGGCTACTGCGCCTTTGTGGGCGTGGCTACACCGCTTTTGTGGGCGTGGCCACACCGCCTTGTGGGCGTGGCTACTGTTCCGTTGTGGCGTGGCTATCGCACTTCTGTGGGCGGGGCTACATCGCCGTGTAGGCGTGGCCACACCGCCTTGTGGGCGGGGCTACACCGCTTTGTAGGCGTGGCTACTGCTCCGTTGTGGCGTGGCTGTCGCACTTCTGTGGGCGGGGCTACATCGCCGTGTAGGCGTGACCACACCGCCTTGTGGGCAGGGCCGCTGTGCCTTGTGGGCGTGGCTAAACCGCTTTTCAGGCGTGGCTACACCGCTTTGTGGGCGTGGCTGCACTGTGTTGCAGGCGTGGCTAAACCGCTTTGTGGGCGTGGCTACTTCTCCGTTGCGGCGTTGCAATTGCCCTTCTGTGGGCGGAGCTACTTCGCTTCTGTGGGCGTGGCCACACCGCCGTGTGGGCGTGGTCACACCGCCTTGTGGGCGTGGACGCTGCGCTTTGTGGGCGTGGCTACACCACCGCGTGGGCGTGGTTGCACCGCGTTGTAGGCGTGGCTACTTCTCCGTTGTGGCGTTGCTATTGCACGTATGTGGGCGGAGCTACTGCACCATTGTGGGCGGAGCTACATCGCATTTGTGGGCGTGGCTACTGCTCCGTTGTGGCGTGGCTGTCGCACTTCTGTGGGCGGGGCTACATCGCCGTGTAGGCGTGACCACACCGCCTTGTGGGCGGGGCCGCTGTGCCTTGTGGGCGTGGCTAAACCGCTTTGCAGGCGTGGCTACACCGCCTTGTGGGCGTGGCCAAGCGTCTCCCCGTTCTCCCCCTTGGCCGTCCTCTAATCCCCGCCTTTTCCGGCCCTCTCGGAGAGGAGTTCCGACGTCGCCGCGCCGCCGTTGGCTGACGGCGCTGCGGCAAAATGGCGGTGGTGGCGGCGGTGCTGTGGATGTGCGCGGCGCTGCGCGCGGCCGCCGGAGGGGGAGGGGCGGTGCCGCTCGTGGCCTGGTCCACGGCCAGGTGAGCGGGGGGAGGGGGGGGAAAGGGGGGGGAGGGGGGTTAGAAGGGGGAAAACGGGGCGAAAATGGGAGGGGGAGGAGGGAAAAGGGGGGAAAATGGGGGAAAATGGGGGGGGGATGGGGGAAAAGGGGGAGAACGGGGCGAAAATGGGGAGAGAATGGGGGAAAAGGGGGAAAATTGGGCGAAAATGAGGGGGGGAATGGGGGAAAAGGGGGGAAAAGTGGGAGAACGGGGCGAAATTGTGGGGGGGAATGGGGGAAAGGGGAGAACGGGGCGAAATTGTGGGGGGGAATGGGGGAAAAGGGGGAGAACGGGGCGAAAATGGGGAGGGGATTGGGGGGGGGAAAGGGGGGATGGGGAGGGAAGGGGGAAAATTGGGCGAAAATGGGGGGGATGGGGGAAAAGGGGGAAAAAGGGGGAGGACGGGGCGAAAATGTGTGGGGGAATGGGGGAAAAGGGGGAGAACGGGACAAAAATGTGTGGGGGAATGGGGGAAAAGGGGGAGAACGGGGCGAAAATGGGGGGGGGGTGGGGGGGGGATGGGGGAAAAGGGGGAGAACGGGGCAATAATGGGGGAATATGGGGAGGAATGGGGGAAAATGGGGTGTCGGGGGAAGGAATGGGGGAGGGAAGGGGGAAAGTGGGGGGATAAGGGGGAGAACGGGGCAAAAATGGGGGGAAACGTAAAAATGGGGGGGGAATCGGGGAAAATGGGGGAAGAAACGGGGAGAATGGGGCAAAAGTGTGGGAATATGGGGAGGGAAGGGGGGAAAATGGGGAAAAAGAGGGAGAATGGGGTGAAAGTGTGGGAATATGGGGGGGGAATGGGGGAAAATGGGGGATGCCGGGGGAAATGGGAGGGAAAATGGGGAAAAAAGGTGGATTGGGGGGGGGGAAATGGGGAGAAACGGGGAAAAAATGGTGATCTGGGGGGAGAAATGGGGAAAAACAGGGCAAAAATGGGGGATATAGGGGGATTAAGGAGTAATTTGGGGGAAATGAAAAGGGAATTGGGTAAAAAGGGGGGATCTGGGGGGAAATGGGGCAAAAGTGGGGAAAAATAGGGGAGTTTGGGGAAATTGGGGGGAACTCGGGGGATGTTGGGGGGGAAATGGGGGCGTATGAGGGAATTGGGGGATGTGGAGGGGAAAACGCGGAGAAAACGGGGGAAGGTGCGGATGGATTGGGGAGAAAAGAGAGGAAATCGGAGGAAAACGGAGCAATGAGCAGAAAAGGTTGGAAATGAGGAGGTTTATTGTCCCCCCCTCCCCCCCCCCCCGTAGTGGGCTGTGGTCCGGTCCCAGTGCCCCCCCACTTCCAGCGGCCGGCCACCTGCTGGAGGACCACCAGTTGGGGGCGCTGTTGGAGCCCGCCCTCACCCGCGGGCCCCGCACGGTCCTCCTGGTGCTGCACGATGAGGTGAGGCCACGCCCCCATCCATTGGTCACGCCCCCCTTTTGGATATGGCCACGCCCCCTCGCTCACTGCCCCTCCCACTGCTGCTGGATGAAGCCACGCCCCCTCAGTGTAGCCCCTCCCCTTCTGAGTAGGCCACGCCCCCTTTCCGATTTGCGGTGTGAAGGCCACGCCCCCACCACGTGCTTCTTGTGGCCCCAACTCTTTTTTATCATTGGACAACCTACGATCATTTTTTCACTCTTAAATGTAGTCGTCCCCCCCCCCCCCTTTCCCCATTGGCGGAGCTTCGGCCACGCCCCATCACGTGGCCCCGCCCCCTACCGTATCTGTTTCCCCATTGGATGAATCGGAGCCGCGCCCTCGCAGCCCAATGCCCTGTGACCCTGCCCCTCTCCCCGCCCCCTATCCCCCATTGGCTGGCACGAGGCTCACGTGACCCGCGTGGCCCCGCCCCCAGCTGAGCGTGGAGGACTTCACGGCGTTCGGGGACGTCCATGGGGACAGCGGCGACAGCGCCTTCCCCAAGCTGCAGGTGGGGGCGGGGCCAAACCGAAAGGGGGCGGGGCTTAAAGGGGCTGGGGCTGGGTCTATGGGCGGAGCTAAAGCAAATGGGCGGGGCTTACGGGGACTGGGGGTGGATCTGGGGGCGGGGCTAAAGCAAAAGGGTTGTGGCTTACAGGGGGTGGGGCGGGACTAGGGGTGGGGTCAAAGCAAATGGGCGGGGCTTGCAGGGACAGGGGCGGGGCTTAGAGGAGCTGGGTGGGTCGAGGGGCGGGGCCAAACCCCAATGGGGTGACGCTTCTAGGGGCTGGGCGGGGCTAAAGCAAAAGGGGCGGGGCTTAAAGGGCTGGGGAGGGTCTTGGGGCGGGACCAAAGCAAGTGGGCGGGGTTTACAGACACTGGGGCGGGGCTTAGAGGGGTAGGGTTTGGTCTAGGGGTGGAGCCAAACCTAAAGGGGCGGGGCTTACCGGCTTGGGTGGGTCAAGGGGTGGAGCCAAAGCAAATGGGCGTGGCTTACAGGGACTGGGGTGGGTCTGGGGGCGGAGCCACTTATGGGTCTCTGGTCCCATATTTGGGGGTCTCTGCCCCACCCTTACGGGTTTGCCCCACACTTGTGGGTCTCTAGTCCCACGTTTGGGGGTCTGTGCCCCACATCTGTGTGTCTGCCCTGCGTTTATGGGCCCCTGGTCCCATATTTGGGGGTTTCTGCCCCACATTTACGGGTCTGCCCCACACTTTCGGGTCCCTGTTCCCATACTTGGGGGTCTGTGCCCCACGCTTATGGGTCTGCCCCACACTTGTGGGTCTCTCTGCAGGCGGCGCTGGCGGCGGCGGGTTCGGTGCTGCAGTTGTCGGCGGTGCCGGGCGGCGCCGTGGGGCTGCCCCACACTTTGGGGGCAGAGCCGCTGTTGGACGACGGCGCTATGGGGCAGCTGAGGTCGGGGAACGGCTCCGGGGGGGCACTGCTGCTGCGCCTGCCCCGCGCACACGGGTACGGCCCCATAGCTGCCCCATAGCGCGACCCACTGTGCCCTATAGCTGCCCCATAGCTGCCCCATAGCAGGACCCACTGTGCCCTATAGCTGCCCCATAGCTGCCCCATAGCAGGACCCACTGTGCCCCATAGCTGCCCCATAGCTGCCCCATAGCACGACCCACTGTGCCCCATAGCTGCCCCATAGCGCGACCCACTGTGCCCCATAGCTGCCCCATAGCTGCCCCATAGCGTGACCCACTGTGCCCTATAGCTGCCCCATAGCTGCCCCATAGCAGGACCCACAGTGCCCTATAGCTGCCCCATAGCGCGACCCACTGTGCCCTATAGCTGCCCCATAGCTGCCCCATAGCAGGACTCACTGTGCCCTATAGCTGCCCCATAGCTGCCCCATAGCAGGACTCACTGTGCCCTATAGCTGCCCCATAGCTGCCCCATAGCAGGACCCACTGTGCCCTATAGCTGCCCCATAGCGCGACCCACTGTGCCCTATAGCTGCCCCATAGCTGCCCCATAGCGCGACCCACTGTGCCCTATAGCTGCCCCATAGCTGCCCCATAGCAGGACCCACTGTGCCCCATAGCTGCCCCATAGCTGCCCCATAGCACGACCCACTGTGCCCTATAGCTGCCCCATAGCTGCCCCATAGCGCGACCCACTGTGCCCTATAGCTGCCCCATAGCTGCCCCATAGCAGGACCCACTGTGCCCTATAGCTGCCCCATAGCGCGACCCACTGTGCCCTATAGCTGCCCCATAGCTGCCCCATAGCGCGACCCACTGTGTCCTATAGCTGCCCCATAGCTGCCCCATAGCAGGACCCACTGTGCCCCATAGCTGCCCCATAGCTGCCCCATAGCACGACCCACTGTGCCCTATAGCTGCCCCATAGCTGCCCCATAGCACGACCCACTGTGCCCTATAGCTGCCCCATAGCTGCCCCATAGCGCGACCCACTGTGCCCTATAGCTGCCCCATAGCTGCCCCATAGCAGGACCCACTGTGCCCTATAGCTGCCCCATAGCTGCCCCATAGCAGGACCCACTGTGCCCTATAGCTGCCCCATAGCTGCCCCATAGCAGGACGCACAGTGCCCCATAGCTGCCCCATAGCTGCCCCATAGTGCAAGTCATAGTGCCTTATAGGTGCCCCATAGTGTGCCCCATAGCTGCCCCATAGCTGCCCCATAGCAGGACCCATAGTGTGCCCCATAGCTGCCCCATAGTGTGCCCCATAGCTGCCCCATTGCTGCCCCATAGTGTGCCCCATAGCTGCCCCATAGTGTGACTCACTGTGCCCCATAGCTGCCCCATAGTGTGCCCCATAGCTGCCCCATGGTGTGACTCGGTGTGCCCCATAGCTGCCCCATAGTGTGCCCCGTAGCTGCCCCATAGTGTGACTCGCTGTGCCCCATAGCTGCCCCATAGTGTGCCCCATAGCTGCCCCATAGCGTGACCCCCTGTGCCCCATAGCTGCCCCATAAGAGGAACCACAGCCCCATGGCTGCCCCATAGTGTGACCCATAGCTGCCCCATAGCAGGACCCACTGTGCCCCATAGCTGCCCCATAGCACGTCCCGCGGTGCCCTGCATTGCCCCACACCCCACCCCACAGCAGCCTCCCCTGCCCCATAGGGCCCCACAGTGGGACCCATAGCGGCCCACCCCACATCAACCTTCCTTATAGCACCCCATAGCGACCCAGCCCATAGCAGTCTGCCCCATAGCGCCCCACAGTGGGGCCCGCAGCTGCCCCACATCCGCCCCCCCCCCCCCCCCTCCCTCAGGTCCCACCTCGTGTCCCCCCGGGAGGTGCTGGCCAGCAACGGTGAGTGGGGCACTTGGAGGGCACTGGGGGGCAGTTGTGGGGCACTTGGGGGGCACTGGGGGGGCAGTTGTGGGGCACTTGGGGGGCACTGGGGGGGCAGTGGTGGGGGGCAGTTGTGGGGCACTTGGGGGGCACTGGGGGGGCAGTTGTGGGGCACTTGGGGGGCACTGGGGGGGCAGTGGTGGGGGGCAGTTGTGGGGCACTTGGGGGGCACTGGGGGGGCACTTGGGGGGCACTGGGGGGGCAGTTGTGGGGCACTGGGGGGGCAGTTGTGGGGGGCAGTTGTGGGGCACTTGGGGGGCACTGGTGGGGCAGTTGTGGGGGTGCTATGGGGCACTTGGGGAGCACTGTGGGGGGCAGTTGTGGAGGTGCTATGGGGCACTTGTGGGGCACTGGGGGGGCAGTTGTGGGGGTGGTATGGGGCACTGGTGGGGCACTGGTGGGGCAGTTGTGGGGGTGCTATGGGGCACTGGTGGGGCACTGGGGGGGCAGTTGTGGAGGTGCTATGGGGCACTGGTGGGGCACTGGTGGGGCAGTTGTGGGGGTGCTATGGGGCACTGGTGGGGCAGTTGTGGGGGTGCTATGGGGCACTGGTGGGGCACTGGGGGGGCAGTTGTGGGGGTGCTATGGGGCACTGGTGGGGCAGTTGTGGGGGTGCTATGGGGCACTGGTGGGGCACTGGGGGGGCAGTTGTGGGGGTGCTATGGGGCACTGGGGGGGCAGTTGTGGGGGTGCTATGGGGCACTGGTGGGGCAGTTGTGGGGGTGCTATGGGGCACTTGGGGGGCACTGGGGGGGGAAGTTGTGGGGGTGCTATGGGGCACTTGGGGGGCACTGTGGCTCATTCGGGGGGGCATGTCGGGCAATTTGGGGACACGGGGGCACTATGGGGCAGTGGGGGGGATGTGGGGCAGTTGTGGGGCACTGTGGCTCATTCAGGGCCACTTGTGGGTCGCTGTGGGGCACTTGGGGGGCGCTACGGGGCAGTGGGGATGCTGGGGGGCAGTTGTGGGGCACTGGCTCATTCAGGGGCACATGGGGGGCAATGGGTTGGCACTTGTGGGTCGCTGGGGGGTACTTGGGGGGCGCTGTGGGGCAGTGGGGGTCACTTGGGGGGCACTTGTGGGTCAGCAGTGGGGCTGAGCCGGTCCTGCCCCATAGATGAGGCGCTGGGGCAGGTGCTGAGCGCGCTGCAGGAGGAGGGGCTGCCCTACACCGCCGTGCTCACCGCCCTGCGCCCGTCCCGCGTGAGTCCTGCCCCATAGCTGCCCCATAGCTGCCCCATGGCTGCCCCATAGCTGCCCCATAGCTGCCCTATAGCAGCCCCATGGCTGCTCCATAGCATCCCCATAGCTGCTCCACAGCTGCCCCGTAGCTGCCCCATGGCTGCCCCATAGCTGCCCTATAGCAGCCCCATAGCTGCCCCACGGCTGCCCCATAGCTGCCCCATAGCTGCCCCATATCTCATTCTCAGCCCCACAGATATCCCCCAGCTCCACACCCACTGCCCCACAGATTCCCTCTCCCCCCCAAGCCCCACAGGACCTCTCTCAGCCCTACAGATTCTCCCCTGAGCCCCACAGATTTCCCCCCCCAGCCCCATAACTCCCCCCAGCCCCCTGATATCCCCCCCCAGCCCCATAACTCCCCCCAGCCCCCTGATATCCCCCCCCCAGCCCCATAACTCCCCCCAGCCCCACAGATTTCCCCTCCAGTCCCACAGATTTCCCCTCCCCCAGCCCCATAACTTCCCCCAGCCCCACAGATTTCCCCCCCCCAGCCCCATAGAACCCCCCTCATCCCCATATCCCCCCCCAAATGCCCCCCCACATCTCCCCTCATCCCCACAGACCCCCCCCTCCATCTCAGCCCCACGTACTGACTCCCCCATTTTTCCCCCCTTCCCCACAGGTCCCCCCCAAATCCGCCCCCCACTCCCCCTGGGTGGGTGAAGCCGGGGGGGGCCGCGCCCTCCTCCAGACCCACAACTCCGCCGCTATGGGGCAGCGCGGGGCCGGGGGGGGGGGAGGAGCGGAAGAGCCCCCCTCGGTGCACCCCCCCCTGCGTTGGCCGCCCCCCCCCGCCCCCCCCCCAGATGCTGCTGTGGGCCGAGAACATCAGCGTGGGGCTCCGGGGGGGGGGCACTGGGACCTGACCCCCCGAACCTTCGGGGACGGAGCCGACGTCGATCTGGGGGGGTCCTCGTGGGACCCCGAAGAGGCACGGTGAGGAGGGGGGGGGGGGGGGGGGTTCTGTGGGGCTGGGGGGGGGGTCTGGGAGGGGGTGGATGTGGTCTGGGGGGGTCCTCGTGGGACCCCGAAGAGGCGAGGTGTGGGCGGGGGGTCTTGGGGGGGACGTCTGGGGGTTCTGTGGGGCGGGGGGGGGGGTCTTGGGGGTTCTGTGGGGCTGGGGGGGTCTTGGGTGGGCATCTGGGGGGTTCTATGGGGCTGGGGGTCTTGGGGTGTTTTGTGGGGCTGAGTGGGGCTCTTGCGGAGTTTCTGTGGGGCTGGGGGGCTTTTCTGTGGGGCTGGGGGGGTTCTATGGGGCTGGGGAGTTTCCATGGGGCTGGGGGTGTTCTATGGGACTGGGGGGGGTTCTATGGGGCTGGGGGGCTGTTCTGTGGGGCTGGGGAGTTTCCATGGGGCTGGGGGTGTTCTATGGGACTGGGGGGGGTTCTATGGGGCTGGGGGGCTGTTCTGTGGGGCTGGGGAGTTTCCATGGGGCTGGGGGTGTTCTATGGGACTGGGGGGGGTTCTATGGGGCTGGGGGGCTGTTCTGTGGGGCTGGGAGGGTTCTATGGGGCTGGGGGGCTGTTCTGTGTGACTGGGGGGGGTTCTATGGGGCTGGGGGGCTGTTCTATGGGACTGAGGGGGGGTTCTATGGGGCTGGGGGGCTGTTCTATGGGACTGGGGGGGGGGTTATATGGAGCTGGGGGGCTGTTCTGTGTGACTGGGGGGGTTCTATGGGGCTGGGGGGCTGTTCTGTGGGGCTGGGGGGGGTTCTATGGGGCTGGTTGGGGTTCTATGGGGCTGGGGGGCTGTTCTATGGGGCTGGGGGGCTGTTCTGTGGGGCGGGGGGGTTCTATGGGGCTGGGGGGCTGTTCTATGGGGCTGGAGGGTTTTTGTGAGGCTGGGGGGCTGTTCTATGGGACTGGGGGGGGTTCTATGGGGCTGGGCGGGGTTCTATGGGGCTGGGGCTGTTCTGTGGGGCTGGGGGGCTGTTCTATGGGGCTGGGGGGCTGTTCTGTGGGGCTGGGGGGTGTTGTGTGTGGGGGGGGGGGTGTGTACCGTGGGGTGTCCCATGAGTTGCCCCCCCCCCCCCCCCCCCCCCTCAGGTTTGTGCTGCGCTACAGTGACGTCTCCGGGGGTCCTCTCACCATCACGTGAGTGCCCCCCCCACATTCCCCCCCCCCCCCACTAATTTTTCTTCCCCCCCCCCCCTTAACATTCCCCCACCTCGTTAGGTGCCCCCCCCCGTTAATTGCCCCCCCCCCCCCCCAAAGACTGCTGCTGTTACCCCCCCAGTTAACATTCGCACCCCCCCCCCCCCCCGGTAATTGCCCCCCCTTTCCCTTTAATTGCCCTCCCTTTGATTGCCCCCCCCCCATTAATTGGGCCCTCCCTGTTAATTGTTCCCCCTGTTAATTGCCCCCGCCCGTTAATTGTGCCCCACCGTTAATTGCCCCCTCTTATTTATTCTCCACCCGTTAATTGCCCCCCTGTTGACATTCCCCCCTTGTTAATTGCCCCCCCCAGTTAATTGCTCCCCCCCCATTAATTGCCCCCCTGGTTAATTGCTCCCCCCCATTAATTGCCCCCCTGGTTAATTGCCCCCCTGGTTAATTACCCCCACCGCGTTAATTGCTCCCCCCCATTAATTGCTCACCTGTTAATTGCCCCACCCATTAATTGCCCCCCCCGTTAATTGCCACCCCCCCATTAATTGCCACCCCC
>JAUPFR010000123.1:76653-95479 GCA_036925125.1 Oreortyx pictus
CTGGACGCGGCGCAGCGCGCGGTTCCGTTCCCCCAATTGCGTCCTCAGCGCCGCCACGCGGTCCCGCAGCGCCGCCACGCGGTCACTCCGCCGCAGCGCCTCCGCGGACAGCGCCGCCTGGCGGCGGGAGCGCGTCACTGCACGGAGCCCCTCCCGTAACTTCCCCCCCCCCCCCCCCCCGATACCCCCAGGAATCCCCCTCAGAACTCCCTATGAGCCCCCCCTACCCCAAATAGCTCCCCCCCCCTCAACCCTCCCAGAACCCCCCAAACTTCTCCAGGACCCCCCCTCCTCATAAACCACCAGGACCGCTCTATACCCCCAATTACTCCCACCCCCAAAAGCCCCCAGGACACCACTCCCCCTCCCCCCCCTTTTTCCCCCAAGAACACCCCCACAGGACTCCCCCCTCCCCCCCCCCCCCCCACCTCAGAACCAGCCGAACCCCCGTAACCGTAACCACCCCCCCCAAGACCCCCCTCCTCCCTCAGTACCCTCCTCAGAACCCCCCAGGTCACTCCCCCGCCCCCCCCCCCAACCTTTCCAGTCCCCCCCCTCAATACCCAGGTTACACCCCCCCCAAATTCCCCCATCAAAACCCCCCAAGGACCCCCACCCAGCACCCTAAGCTCCCACCCCAAACCCCCCAGTAGCCCCCCCTCCTCCCATATCCCCACCTCAAACCCCTCCTCCCCGTCCAGAACACCCCGATCTCCCCCGTAACCCCCCCCCGGGACCCCCCAAATAACCCCCCCCCTCTATTTTTACGCGGGGGGGCCGCAGGGCACGCCGCATCCGCCTCATCAGGCTCCGCCCCCGCTGCAGTTGGGTCAGGGCGGGGGGCACGGCCCCCCCCAGAGCCCCCACGGCCCCCCCATAGTCCGCCTTCAGCGCCCGCCAGCGCCCACGCGCCTCGCCACCGCTGCAGGACCTGGGGGGGGGGGGGCAGAAATTTTGGGGGGAGGGAACTCTCATAAGGAAAAATTGGGGGGGGCATGGGGGGGTTGGGGACACTGAAGGGCTGCAATTGTATGGGGGGGGGGGGGCATCTGTAGGAGTACAGAAATGGAGGGGGGGGGAGGGGCAAATCCAAAGGGGCAAACTGGGGGGGGGGGGGGAAAGACCTGTCGGGGGGGGGGTTTGGGGACACTGCAGGGCTTTATTTTATCGGATGGGGGGGCATCAAATGGGGACACACAATAAATGGAGGAGGGGGTGGGGGGCACCCATAGGGATACACAAGAAATAGGGGGGGGGACACCAAATTGTTGTACCCAACGAATGGATGCGTGTAGGGGGGGTGGGGGGGGCAGGACCTAAAATGGTTTTGGGGGGGGGATGATAGGATGACGGTTGTTGTGGGGGGCACCCAAGCGCACTTGGGGGGTGGGGGGAATAGCACCAAATGGGGGCACTCATAATATGAGGGGGGGGACCTAAAGGGTCGAGGGGGCACCCAAAGAGCAGTCTTGGGGGAGGGGTACCCTTAAGGGCATCCAACGGATGGAGGGGGGGGAGGGGGTCAATGGGGGGGGGGCTGACTCACGTAAGGGGGGGGCGGCCGGGGGGGGCACGGGGCCCTGGAGGACCCCAGCAGCAGCCGGAGCACGCGGAGCTGCGCCAGCAGCAGCTTCAGGCGGCGCCGAGAGCCCTGCGGGGTTCGGGGGGAAGGAAGGGGAGTTGGGGTGAAACGGAGGGGGATGGGGGGGGAAACAAGGGGGGATTTTGTAAAGGGGGAGATGGGGGGAATAGGGAGGGGGTTTGGGGGGAAAAAAGGGATTTGGGGTGAAAGGGGGGGATGGGGGGGGAACAGGGAGGAGGTTTGGGGGAAAGGGGAATTTGGGGTGAAGGGGGGGTTGGGGGATAGTGGGGAAAAAAGGGGGATTTGGGTTAAAGGGGGAAAGGGAAGGGGTTGGGGGGGGAAAGGGGGAATAGGGAAGAGGGGTTGGGGGGAAAAAGGATTTGGGATAAAAGGGGGAGGATAGGGAGGGGGTTTGGGGGGGGAAAAGGGGGGATTCTGGATAAAAGGGGGGGAGGGGGATAGGGGAGAGAAAAGGGGGATTTGGGATAAAAGGGGGGAATAGGGAGGGGGTTTGGGGGGGAAAAAGGGGATTTGGGATAAAAGGAGGGGAATAAGGAGGGGAAAAAGGGGTTGGGGGAAAAAGGGGGGATTTGGGCAAGGGGGGCATGGAGTAACATGGGGGAGAATGGGGGGATTTGAAGGGAAAACAGGGGGAAGGTGAGATTTGGGGTGAAGTGGGGGTGATAATGAGGGCGTGAGGGAGGGGAAAGGGGGAGAAGGGAATTTGGGGTGAAAAGGGAGGTTTGGGGTACGGGGATGTGGAAATGTAATGGGGGCTTGGGGGCAAAAAGGGGCAATGTGGGGCAAAAACAGTGGGGGGGAAGGGAATATAGGGGACATGGGGGCTGGGGTCAAAAAGGCAATTTGGGTAAAATAAGGGGGGAAATAGGGATTTGGGGGGAAAAAGGGATTTGGGGTAAAAACAGTGGGGAAAAGGGACTATGAGGGGAAAATGGGGATCTGGGGACAAAAATAAGGGGAGAATTGGGGATTTTGGGGCAAAAAGGGCAATCGGGGCAAAAATAAGGGGGCAATGGGGACCTGGGGGAAATAGGGATTAAAAACAGGAGATTTTGGGGGCAATATAGGGCAATTTAGAGTAAAAACAAGGGGAAAATGGGGATCTGGGAGGAACAGAGAAGGAATGGGGATAAAGAAGATGAGATTTTGGGGCAAATAGTGCAATTTAGGGTAAAAATAAGTGGGGCAATGGGGATGTGGTGGCAAAAAGAGAGAATGGGGATAAAAAAAAGAGGAGATTTTGGGGGAAAAACAGGGCAATTTAGGTTAAAAATAAGGGGCAATGGGAATGTGGGGGCAAAAAGAGAGAATGGGGATAAAAAAAGAGGAGATTTTGGGGCAAAACAGGGCAATTTAGGTTAAAAATAAGGGGTAATGGGGATCTGGGGGGAACAGAGAGGGAATGGGGATAAAAAAAGAGGGGATTTTGTGGCAAAATAGGGCAATTTCGGGTAAAATAAGGGACAAAAGGGGATCTGGAGTCAAAAGAGAGGGAACGGGGATAAAAAAAAGAGTGGATTTCGGGGGCAAAATAGGGCAAAAATAAGGGGCAGCGGGAATCTGGAGGGAACAGAGAGGGAATGGGGATAGAAAAGAGGATGTTTTGGGGCTAAATAGGGCAATTTCGGGTAAAAATAAAGGGGCAATGGGGATCTGGGACAAGAAAAGGGGATATGGGGGGCAAAAAAAGGGGAGTGGGAGCGTAGGGGAAAAGGGGATAAAAAAGAGGGGATCTGGGGGCTAAATAGTGCGATTTAGGGTAAAAACAAGGGACAAAGGGGGATTTGGGAGGCAAAGAGGGGATCTGGGGCAGAAAAAAGAGGGGAAAAACTAGGAACCCGTGGGAAAAACGCTGCCGTGGGGTGAAACAGGGGTTAGGTAGAGAAGAGCGGATCCGGGGCCGCTCACCGTGAGGTGCTCCGCCAACAGCCGCGCGGGGACGGCCCCGTCCGCCCGGGGCAGCGGCACAGCCGCTCCGAGCCGCTCCAGGAGCCTGCGGACACGGGGACAACGCGGACGCGCGTGGGAAGGAGCCCCGGAGCGCCATGAGGAGAGGAGAACCGCGGCCAAGATGGCGCCGGCGCTGAGGGGAACGCGACGCGTTGGCGCCTTTCGCTCTCACCCCCGCGCGCGCTCCGCCGCCGCCTCCGCCATCTTCCACATTTCCCGCGCTCGCCCTCCGCCCCGCCCACTTTCGGCGGACGGAGCCAATCGGAGCGAGGGTGACGCGCCCGCGAAGGAGCCAATGGGAGAGCGGCGCTGAGTTGAGGGGAGGCGGGGGACCCCAGAACCCACAGAGGTGACCTCGGGACCCCCCCCCCCCTCTCTATTCCCCCCCCTCCCCAACAAGAAGTTCCTTCTGGACCCCCCTCTTTTCAAAGCCCCCCCCCCAAAATCCCTTCTGAACTCCTTCAAGACCCCACCCCCCCCCAAGAACTCCCCCCCCCCCCCCCCCCATAACAAACCCCATCTGGACCCCTCCCTGCCCCCCCCCCAATACAAACTCCTTCTGAGGGCACCCCAAAATCCCCCCCCAAATCCCCCCCAAAAACCCCTTCTGAGCCCCCGTGCCCCCCCTCCCAAATTCCTTCAGCATCCCACCAGACATCCCCCCCCCCAAAAAAACCTCCTTCAAATCCCCACCCCAAATCCCTTCTGAACCCCCTCCACCATTATGAACCCCATCTGAGCCCCCCCAGACCCCAACCCCCCCCCCCCTCAATTACAACCCCCTTCTGGACATCCCCCCCTTCCAAAATCCCCCCAACCCCCCACAGAATTCCTTCAGACCCCTCCCCCCTGGAGCCCCCCCCCACTTGCAGGACCCCCCCCCAAAAAAAACCCTTCACACATCCAATGAGTGTCATCCCCCCCCCCCCCTTTTTTTATTTCCCCTCCAAACACAGTCCCAACCCCCCCACACTGGGGGAAGGAGGTGATGGGGGGGGAACACAATGAACCCCCCCCCCCAAAAAAGTCATCGTCGCCGTCTGTGCACCACCGTCCATCCGCCGGGGTCCGGGGGGGGGCTGACGTCCATGGCCTGGGAATGGGGGGCAGGGGGGCACTGAGTGACAGTTGGGGGGCTCTGAGTGACAGTGGGGGGGCACTGAGTGACGGGGGGGGGGGACTGAGTGACAATGGGGGGGCAGGGGGGAAGTGAGTGATAGTGGGGGGGGCTCTGAGTGACAGTGGGGACAATGAATGGCAATGGGGGGGACAATGGGACACTGAGTGACAACAGGGGGACAATAGGGGGATAATAGAGACATTTGGGGTGACAATAAGGGGACAGTGAGTGACATGAGGGGACAACAGGGACACTGGGGTGACAATGGGGGGATACTGGGTGACATGGGGAGACAATGGGGGGATATTGGGGTCACTGAATGACAATAGGGGAACAAAGGGGACATTGGGGACAGTGAGGTGACAATGGTGGGACACTGAGAGCAAAATAGGACATTGAGGTGACAGTGGGGGGGCACTGAGTGACAGTGGGGGGACAACAGGGGACATTGGGGTGACAATAGGAGACACTGGGGTGACAATAGGGGGAACAGTGAAGTGACAATAAGGGGATAATGGGACACTGGGGTGACAATGGGGGACACTGGAGTGACAATAGAGGAGACACTGACAGTGGGGGAACATTGGGGTGACAATGCGGGACAATGGGGTGACAATGCGGGACAATGGGGTGACAATAGGGGACACTGGGGTGACAATAGGGGGACATTGGGGACACTGAGTGACAGCGGGGGGGACAATGGGACACTGGGGTGACAACGGTGGGCAACACCTCGGTGACACCACGGAGTGGGGACCACACAGAGGTGGCACTGTCCCCAACGTGTGTCCCCCCCCCCCCCCCCCCCCCTTCACACCTCGGTTGGCTCCGCGGTGCCGGCGGTGTCACCGTCGTCGCTGTCACCGCTGGGGGGGTCCTCGGTGACATCGGGGGGGTCCCCGTCCCCGCGGACGGCGGCCACCGCGGCGCGCAGTGCCGGGGCGCGGCGGGACAGCGCCGTCACCGCGTCCCCCACGGCCACCGCGTCCCCACGCGCGGCGGCGGCGGACAGGGACAGCAGCTGGCGGCTCACCTGGGGACACCGCGTCACCGAGTGGCCCCAGGACACCGGGCTGTCCCCGGGGGGGGGCCCAGGGTGTCCCCATGGTGTCCCCGTGGTGTCCCCATGACCCTATGGTGTCCCTGTGGTGTCCCCGTGGCCCTGTGGTGTCCCCATAGCCCTATGGTGTCCCCATGGTGTCCCTATAGTGTCCCCATGGTGTCCCCTTAGTGTCCCCGTGGTGTCCCCATGGCCCTATGGAGTCCCCATGGTGTCCCTATAGTGCCCCTGTGGTGACCCCGTGGTGTCCCCGTGGCCCTATAGTGTCCCCATGGTGTCCCCGTGGTGTCCCCGTGGTGTCCCCATGGCCCTATAGTGTCCCCATGGTGTCCCCATGGCCCTATGGAGTCCCCATGGTGTCCCTATAGTGCCCCCGTGGTGTCCCCGTGGCCCTATAGTGTCCCCATGGTGTCCCCATGGCCCTATAGTGTCCCCATGGTGTCCCCTTAGTGTCCCCGTGGTGTCCCCATGGCCCTATGGAGTCCCCATGGTGTCCCTATAGTGCCCCTGTGGTGACCCCGTGGTGTCCCCGTGGCCCTATAGTGTCCCCATGGTGTCCCCATGGCCCTATAGTGTCCCCATGGTGTCCCCTTAGTGTCCCCGTGGTGTCCCCATGGCCCTATGGAGTCCCCATGGTGTCCCTATAGTGCCCCTGTAGTGACCCTGTGGTGTCCCCGTGGCCCTATAGTGTCCCCATGGTGTCCCCATGGCCCTATAGTGTCCCCATGGTGTCCCCTTAGTGTCCCCGTGGTGTCCCCATGGCCCTATGGAGTCCCCATGGTGTCCCTATAGTGCCCCTGTGGTGACCCCGTGGTGTCCCCGTGGCCCTATAGTGTCCCCATGGTGTCCCCATGGCCCTATAGTGTCCCCATGGTGTCCCCTTAGTGTCCCCGTGGTGTCCCCATGGCCCTATGGTGTCCCCATGGTGTCCCTATAGTGCCCCTGTGGTGACCCCGTGGTGTCCCCGTGGCTCTATAGTGTCCCCGTGGTGTCCCCGTGGTGTCCCCATGGCCCTATAGTGTCCCCGTGGTGTCCCCATGGCCCTATGGAGTCCCCATGGTGTCCCTATAGTGCCCCCGTGGTGTCCCCGTGGCCCTATAGTGTCCCCATGGTGTCCCCGTGGTGTCCCCGTGGTGTCCCCATGGCCCTATAGTGTCCCCGTGGTGTCCCCATGGCCCTATGGAGTCCCCATGGTGTCCCTATAGTGCCCCCGTGGTGTCCCCATAGCCCTATGGTGTCCCCATGGTGTCCCTATAGTGTCCCCATGGTGTCCCCTTAGTGTCCCCGTGGTGTCCCCATGGCCCTATGGAGTCCCCATGGTGTCCCTATAGTGCCCCTGTGGTGACCCCGTGGTGTCCCCGTGGCCCTATAGTGTCCCCATGGTGTCCCCGTGGTGTCCCCGTGGTGTCCCCATGGCCCTATAGTGTCCCCATGGTGTCCCCATGGCCCTATGGAGTCCCCATGGTGTCCCTATAGTGCCCCCGTGGTGTCCCCGTGGCCCTATAGTGTCCCCATGGTGTCCCCATGGCCCTATAGTGTCCCCATGGTGTCCCCTTAGTGTCCCCGTGGTGTCCCCATGGCCCTATGGAGTCCCCATGGTGTCCCTATAGTGCCCCTGTGGTGACCCCGTGGTGTCCCCGTGGCTCTATAGTGTCCCCGTGGTGTCCCCATGGTGTCCCCATGGCCCTACGGTGTCCCCATGGTGTCCCTGCGGCCCCAGAGATGGCCCTGTGGTGACCCCATGGCCCTATGGTGTCCCCACGTCCCCACTGATGGCCCCACGCTGTCCCCAGGTGTCCCCCTGGCCCCAATGGCCCCACACTGTCCCCAAGAGTCCCCAGGACCCTAATGATGGCCCTATGTTGTCCCCAAGTGTCCCTACATCCCCAAATAATGGCTTCACAGTGTCCCCAAGCATCCCCACGTCCCCAGTGATGACTCCATGGTGTCCCCATGTCCCCCGTGATGGCCCCAAGTGTCCCCATGAGCCCAACAACGGCCCCACAGTGTCCCCAGGTGTCCCCAATGGCCCCACGGTGTCCCCAAGTGTCCCCACATCCCAAATAATGGCCCCACGGTGTCCCCAGGCATCCCCATGACCCCAATAGTGACCCCACGGTGTCCCCAAGTGTCCCCAATAACGGCCCCACGGTGTCCCCAAGCGTCCCCATGACCCCAATGATGACCCTATGGTGTCACCAAGCGTCCCCACATCCCCAATAATGGCCCCATGCTGTCCCCAAGTGTCCCCATAACCCCAATAATGGCCCCATGCTGTCCCCAAGCGTCCCTATAACCCCAATAATGGCCCCATGGTGTCCCCAAACATCCCTATGACCCCAATGATGGCCCTATGGTGTCCCCAAGCATCCCTATGACCCCAATAATGGCCCCATGGTGTCCCCAAACATCCCTATGACCCCAATGATGGCCCCATGCTCTCCCCAAGTGTCCCCATGGCCCCAGTGACCCCACACTGTTCCCAGGTGTCCCCATGACCCCAATAATGACCCCACGGTGTCCCCAAGCGTCCCTATGACCCCAATGACCCCACAGTGTCCCCAATAACGGCCCCACGTTGTCCCTAAGCGTCCCCATGACCCCAATAACGACCCCACGCTGTCCCCAGACATCCCTAAGACCCCAATAATGACCCCACGGTGTCCCCATGACTCCGGTGCCCCCCCGCTGTCCCGGTGTCACCTCCTGCAGGCTGCCGTCCTCCACGGCGGTGTCGAACTCGTTGTCCATCACCTCGGCCAGGAACTCCTCCACCTCCTCCTGCTCCAGCGCCGCTGCGGGTGACACCGGCAGGGTGACACCATCAGGGTGACACCGCGAGGGTGACACCGTGCAGGTGACAATCCACACCCCGCCCCCCCCCTCCCCCCTTGGTGTCCCCTCACCGTTCTGCCGGAAGAAGTCCCCCAGGACCCCCTCCAGCCACGTCACCTTCTCAGGGCCGTGGGGACCACCGAAGCCGTGGGCCACCGCCACCTGTGGGGACAGACAGTGTCACCTCCTCCCACCTCGTGTCACCTCCTCCCCCCCCCATCACCTCTGCCCCCCGTGTCACCTCCCCCCCCATGTCACCTCCCCCCCCCGTGTCACCTCCCCCCTGTGTCACCTCCCCCCTGTGTCACCTCCCCCCGGTGACACACCTCACTGTACGCCCCCAGATCCCTGTCCCCAAATCCCCACAGTGTCCCCACAGTGTCCCCATGTCCCCATGATGTCCCTGCATCCCACATCCCTACGATGTCCCCATGCCCCATAGCCCCGTGATGTCCCCACAATGTCCCCTATGATGTTGCCATGCCCCACAACGTCCCCACACCCCCACACTGTCCCCATATCCCATAACCCCACGATGTCCCCACGACGTCCCAGTGTCCCCGTTCCCCCCCTCAAATCCCCCAACCCCGCGACCCCCTCCACCCGCTTTGGCCCCGCCCCCACCTGTAGCCCCGCCCCCGAAATGGCCCCGCCCCCACTGGTAGCGCCGCCCCCGCCTTAGCCCCGCCCATGCCTGTAGCGCTGCACCCCGTCTTGGCCCCGCCCCCGCCCGGGCCCCGCCCCCGCCTGTAGCGCTGCACCCCGTATTGGCCCCGCCCCCACCCCGCCCACCCACATTGGACCCGCCCCTGCCTGTAGCCCCGCCCCCACATGCAGTGACCCCCTCCCTGGCCCCGCCCCACCTGTGGCCCCGCCCCCACGTGTGCCCCCATCCCCGCCCCACTCCCCTGTGGCCCCGCCCCCCTGTAGCCCCGCCCCCACCTGTGGCCCCGCCCCCACGTGTGCCCCCGCCCCACCCCCCTGTAGCCCCGCCCCCACACGCAGTGAACCCCTCCCTGGCCCCGCCCCCACCTGCGGCCCCGCCCCCACCTGCAGCGCGGCCCAGCCGCCGAGCACGGCGCGCACCCCCTCCGCGAACAGCGCTTCCGCCGCCATGCCGCCCGGAAGTGGGGCGGCGACGCGCGGCGATGTCATCACTTCCGGCCGCGCCGGGCTCGAGCCATTGGCGCCGGGGGGAAAAAAAAGTGGGCGTGGCTAAAGGGAGGGGGCGTGGCTAAAGGAGGGACAGAAGAGAGGCGTGGCTAAAGGGAGAGTGGGCGTGGCTAAATGGAAAGCGGGCGTGGCTAAAGGGAGCGTGGGGACTACAGCTCCCGGCAGCCCCCGCGCGGGGCGTCACGTGATGTCGGTGAGGGCGCGTTGGGACGCCCTATAGGTTCCGTGGGGTCTGGAGGCGCTGCGGTTTCTATAGCGGATATAGGGCAGCGTGTGGGGGCTGCGGGTTCCATAGGGGACGTGGGGAGGGGCGGGGTTTTATTGTGGGGGGGTTCAGGGGGTATAGGGAGCAGAGAGAGGGGGATAGAGATTCTGTAGGGGGTTTGGGGAGCATAGGGAGTGCAGGGAGGTATGGATTCCATAGGGTGCTTAGGGAGGACAGAAGTAATAGGGGGGCATCGATTTTATGGGGGATGCGGAGCGTGTAAAGATGTAGGGGTTCTGGGGGGGGGTACAGGGAGCGTGTGGGGGGGTATAGGTTCTATAGGGGCTGTACGGAGCCTGGGGGTAACGGGGATATACGTCTCGGGGGTTCTGGAGGGCACAGGGGGGGCGGGCTCTATAGGGGGCGGAGGGGGAGATGGGTTCTGCGGCGCTTACAGCGAGCGGAGCGGCGCGGGGATCCGATGGGGCGGCGGTCACGTGGCGGAGGAGATCACGTGGTAACCACGATCACGCGGTAACGGCGGTCACGCGGCGGCGGCGGCGGTCACGCGGTAGCCGCGATCACGTGGTAACGGCGATCGCGCGCTTCTTCCGAGCGAGCGGAAAAAGGGGGTGGGGGGGGGGGGGGAGGAGGGGGGAACCCGACTTCCGCCCAGCGCCGCCATCACTTCCGGCGTGCCCCCCCAAGATGGCGGCGCGGCGCGGCCCTCCCCAAGATGGCGCAGCGGCTCCGCCTCTGTTCTCCCGTTCGGCGGCGGAGTAAAACTTCCCCGGGACGGCGGCGGGGAGCGGGCGGCGGAACCCCGAGCGGGGCCGGGACAGCGGCGGCCGACGGTCGGAACGCGGCGGCGGCGGCGGCGGCGGCGGCGGCGGCGGCGGAGGCCCATAGGGCGCTATAGGCGCTGTGGGGGAGGGGCGGTGTGTGGGCCCCGTAGGGTTCTGTAGGCGCTGTGCGGGCCCTATAGGGCGCTATAGGCGCTGTGGGGGAGGGGTGGTGTCCGGGCCCTATAGGGCTCTATAGGCGCTGTGGGGGAGGGGTGGTGTCCGGGCCCTATAGGGCGCTATAGGCGCTGTGGGGGAGGGGCGGTGTGTGGGCCTCATAGGGATCTATAGGCGCTGTGGGGGAGGGGCGCTGTCCGGGCCCCATAGGGTTCTATAGGCGCTGTGCGGGCTCTATAGGGCGCTATAGGCGCTGTGGGGGAGGGGCGGTGTGTGGGCCTCATAGGGATCTATAGGCGCTGTGGGGGAGGGCTCCGTGCGGGTCTTGTAAGGCTCTATACGGGTGTGGGGGAGGGGCGCTGTGCGGGCCCTATAGGGGGGGGGAGGGGAACTTCTATAGGGTCCTGGGGTCCTATAGAGCGTTTGTGGGGGAGCGTAGGACCGCGGGTAGGCGCTGCGAGGGGGCAGTGGGGGCTCTGCGGGTTCTATAGGGCGACGGGAGTCCTATAGGCACTTCAGGGCCCTATAGACCGTTGTGGGGGCCTTATAGGTCCTTTGTGAGGGGTTCGAGGGCCCTATAGATCCTTTAGAAGGGGTTCGGGGGCCATATAGATCCGTGTGGATCCCCTATAGATCCTTCAGAGGGGTTCCTACAGCCCAATAGATCCTTTAGACGGGGTCTGGGGGCCCTATAGGCCCTTGTGGAGCTCCTATAGATTCCTTGTGGGAGTTTCCTGGGCCCTATAGATTCTTTAGGGGTTGTTTGTGTTCTTTTTCCTGGGAGGGGGGAGGGGGGGTGGTTCTCTTTGGTCCCCTATAGGATCCATCAGGGCCCTCCAAGCTCAGCCATCCCCCCCCTATAGAACAGCGGGGACCCCGTCCCCCCCCTCCCCCCCCATGGGGGCCCTATAGAGCGAGGGGTCCCCTATAGATAACCGTGGGCCCCACTGAGGGGTTTTCCATAGGGGCAAAGGAAAAAAAAAAGGGGTGGGGGGTGTTTTGAGGGGGGTGGGAGGGGCATCTATAGGGGTCCCCATCGATGCCCGGGGGGGGCCCATAGGGGCCTATAGGGGCCATGGCCTCGGTGCCCGTCTATTGCCTGTGCCGCCTGCCCTACGACGTCACGCGCTTCATGATCGAGTGCGATGGCTGCCAGGACTGGTTCCACGGCAGGTGGGCACTGGGACGGACTGGGAAAGGATTGGGAGGGGACTGGGACAGACTGGGAGGCCCTGGGTGGGGTCTGAGGGCACTGGGAAGGGACTGGGACGGCACTGGGAAAGGATTGGGAGGGGACTGGGACAGACTGGGAGGCCCTGGGTGGGGTCTGAGGGCACTGGGAAGGGACTGGGACGGCACTGGGAAAGGATTGGGAGGGGACTGGGACAGACTGGGAGGCCCTGGGAGGGGTCTGAGGGCACTGGGAAGGGACTGGGACAGACTGGGAGGAATCTGGGATGGACTGGGAGGCACTGGGACAGACTGGGAGGGCACTGGGAAAGGATTGGGAGGGGACTGGAAGGGGACTGGGACAGACTGGGAGGCCCTGGGAGGGGTCACAGGGCACCGGGAAGGGACTAGAATGGACTGGGAGGCATTGGGAGGGGTCTGGGATGGACTGGGAGGCACTGGGACGGACTGGGAGGCACTGGGAGGGGTCTGGGATGGACTGGGAGGCACTGGGACAGACTGGGAGGCACTGGGAGGGGTCTGAGGGCACTGGGAAGGGAGTGGGGGGCACTGGGAGGGGACTGGGACAGACTGGGGGGCACTGGGAGGCACTGGGACAGTCTGGGAGGGCACTGGGAGGGGTCTGAGGGTACTGGGAGGGAGTGGGGGGCACTGGGAAAGGATTGATATGGGCTGGGAGGTGTTGGGAGGGGGCGGGGGGAACTGGGAAGGGACTGGGATAAACTGGGAAGGGATTGAGATGGACTGGGAGGCACTGGGAGGGGACTGGGGGCACTGGGAAGGAACTGGAGTGGACTGGGAGGGGTCTGGGGACACTGGGAAGGGGCTGGGATGGACTGGGGGGAGCTGGGAGGGGACTGGGATGGACTGCGGGGGGGCTCTGGGCCGTACTGGGAAGCACTGGGACGTGCTGGGTCATACTGGGCCATACTGGGCTGTACTGGGAGGGTGCTGGGCCATACTGGGAGGCACTGGGCTGTGCTGGGTCGTATTGGGTCATACTGGTCTGTATTGGTCCGTACTGGGTCCTACTGGGTTGTACTGGCCCGCACTGGCCTGTATTGGTCCGTACTGGGCCATACTGGTCCATACTGGTGCCGCGGTCCCACAGCTGCGTGGGGGTGGAGGAGGAGGCGGCGGCCGACATCGATCTGTACCACTGCCCTCAGTGCGCAGTGCTGCGCGGACCCTCCGTCAGTGAGTGCGCTGTGGGGCGCGGTGTGGGGCTGGGACCTGTGGGGCACACACGGTGTGGGGCTGGGCCCTATAGGACCCATGGGCTGTGGGGCTGGGGGGGGGGGAGGGGCTGGGCCCTGTGGAGCTGGGGGTTGTGGGGCTGGGCCCTATAGGACCCATGGGCTATGGGGCTAGGCCCTATGGGGACGGGGGGGTGTGGGGCTGGGACCTGTGGGGCACACACGGTGTGGGGCTGGGCCCTATAGGACCCATGGGCTGTGGGGCTGGGGGGGGAGGGGCTGGGCCCTGTGGGGTTGGGGGTTGTGGGGCAGGGCCCTATAGGACCCGTGGGCTGTGGGGACGGGCCCTATGGGGACGGGGGGTGTGGGGCTGGGCCCTATAGGACCCATGGGCTATGGGGCTAGGCCCTATGGGGACGGGGGGTGTGGGGCTGGGCCCTATAGGACCCATGGGCTGTGGGGCTGGGGGGGGGGGGGAGGGGCTGGGCCCTGTGGAGCTGGGGGTTGTGGGGCTGGGCCCTATAGGACCCATGGGCTGTGGGGCTGGGGGGGGGGGGGGCTGGGCCCTGTGGGGTTGGGGGTTGTGGGGCAGGGCCCTATAGGACCCGTGGGCTGTGGGGACGGGCCCTATGGGGACGGGGGGTGTGGGGCTGGGCCCTATAGGACCCATGGGCTATGGGGCTAGGCCCTATGGGGACGGGGGGTGTGGGGCTGGGCCCTATAGGACCCATGGGCTGTGGGGCTGGGGGGGGAGGGGGGAGGGGCTGGGCCCTGTGGGGTTGGGGGTTGTGGGGCAGGGCCCTATAGGACCCGTGGGCTGTGGGGACGGGCCCTATGGGGACGGGGGGTGTGGGGCTGGGCCCTATAGGACCCATGGGCTATGGGGCTGGGCCCTATGGGGACGGGGGGTGTGGGGCTGGGCCCTATAGGACCCATGGGCTGTGGGGCTGGGGGGGGAGGGGGGAGGGGCTGGGCCCTGTGGGGTTGGGGGTTGTGGGGCAGGGCTCTATAGGACCCGTGGGCTGTGGGGACGGGCCCTATGGGGACGGGGGGTGTGGGGCTGGGCCCTATAGGACCCATGGGCTATGGGGCTGGGCCCTATGGGGACGGGGGGGTGTGGGGCTGGGACCTGTGGGGCACACACGGTGTGGGGCTGGGCCCTATAGGACCCATGGGCTGTGGGGCTGGGGGGGGGGGGGGGAGGGGCTGGGCCCTGTGGAGCTGGGGGTTGTGGGGCTGGGCCCTATAGGACCCATGGGCTGTGGGGCTGGGGGCTGTGGGGACGGGCCCTATAGGACCCATGGGCTGGGGGGCTGTGGGGCAGGGCCCTGTGGGGCTGTGGGCTGTGGGGCAGGGCCCTGTGGGGCTGGGGGGCTGTGGGGCAGGGCCCCGTGGGGCTGGGGGCTGTGGGGCGGTCCGTACAGACCCCTATAGGTCCTCGTGCCCCGCAGTGAAGCGCCGCAGGGCCGCCCCCAAAGGCGCTGTGGGGGACGCGGACGTGGGGCGCCCCGTACGGACCGGCAGCGCTCAGTTCGTGCGGGAACTGCGGGGACGCACCTTCCCCAGGTGAGCGGCCCTATAGGGCCATACGGGGCCCCTGGTTCCCCTATGGGGCTCTATAGGGCCCCCAGTTCCCCTATAGGGCCATACGGGGCCCTCGGTTCACCTATAGGGCTGTATGGGGCACTCGGTTCCCCTATAGGGCCCCCGGTTCCCCTATAGGGCCATATGGGGCCCCTGGTTCTCCCATAGGGCCATATGGGGCCCTCGCTTCCCCTTAAACGGCCCTCAGTTCCCCTATAGGGCCGTATGGGGCCCCTGGTTCTCCTATAGGGTCGAATGGGGCCCTTGGTTCCCCCTATAGGGCCCTCTGTTCTCCTGTAGGGCTCTATAGGTCCCTTGGTTCCCCTATAGAGCCCTATGGGGCCCCTGGTTCCCCTATAGGGCCATATGGGGTCCTCAGTTCCCCTTATAGGGCCCCTGGTTCCCCTATAGGGCTCTGTAGGGCCCTCGGTTCCCCTATAGGGCCGTATGGGGCACTCAGTTCCCCTATGGGGCCCCTGGTTCTCCTATAGGGCCAAATGGGGCCCTTGGTTCCCCCTATAGGGCCCTCAGTTCTCCTATGGGGCCAATTGGGGCCCTTGGTTTCCCCTATAGGGCCCTCAGTTCTCCTATAGGGCCGTATGGGGCCCTCGGTTCCCCTATGGGGCCCTATGGAACTCTCGGTTTCCCTGTAGGGCCATATGGGGCTCCCGGTTCCCTTGTAGAGTTTCTTGCTCCTTTGTAGAGTTGTTAATTTCCCTATAGGATCGCTATTTCCCCTATGGAGTGTCTTTGCGGTTTCTGCAGAGCTCTCTATTTCTCTGTGGGGCGCTCTGTTGCCTCGTGGGGTGATTTATTCTCCTATAGGGCCCTTCTCTGGTTCCTTCCTATACGTAACCCTCACCCTATAGGGATAGGGGCTCCCTATAGCTTTTCCTATAGGGATACGGCTCTCCCTGTAGGAAGGAGAACCCCTTACAGCACCCCAATAGGGCCTAGGATCCCCTATAGGGATAAGCCCCCCCCCCCCTATAGAAAGGAGGACCCGGCATGGCTCCCCCTATAGAATGGAAGATCCTATATGGCCCCCACTATAGGGAGTATAGAAGGGAGGAGTTCCTATAGCTTTCTATGTGGGAGTAGGAACTCTTGTGTAGAAAGGAGAACCCTGTATAGGTTCTCTTTCCCCTATAGAAAGGAGCTCCCCTATAGCCCCCCCCCCATAGAAGGGAGCCCCCCTAGAGCCCCCCCTCCCCATAGAAAGGAGCTCCCCTATAGCCCCCCCTATAGAAAGGAGCTCCCCTATAGCCCCCCCTATAGAAAGGAGCTCCCCTATAGCCTCCCCTATAGAAACGAGGTCCCCCTATAGCCCCCTCCATAGAAAGGAGCTCCCCTAAAGCCCCCCCGCCCCCCCCCGTAGAAAGGAGGCCCCCTATAGACCACCCCTGTAGAAAGGAGCCCCCCTATAGCTTCTCCTCGATAGAAAGGAGCCCCCTATAGTTTCTCCCCTGTAGAAAGGAGCCCCCTATAGCTCACTGTAGCCTCCCCCTCCCATAGAAAGGAGCCCGCTATTGCTTCTCCCATAGACAGGAGACCCCCCCATGTGAAGGGCCCCCCTATAGAAAGGAGCCCCCTCTCGTCCCTACATGGAGGAGCCCCCTATATCCACTATATGGCCGAGCTCTCTGTAGCTCTATATGGAGCAGTCCCCTATAGCGGCGGGATGGGGGAGCGCCCCCTATACGGCAGAGCGCCCCCTAGCGGCCACTGTATGGAGGAGCCCCCTATATCTGCCATGTGGAGGAGCGCCCCCTAGTGGCGGTATGGGGGAACGCCCCCTATTTGGCAGAGCGCCCCCTAGCGGTGTTATGCGGGAGCGCCCCCTAGTGGCGCTGTGGGGGAGCGCCTCTATACGGCAGAGCGCCCCCTAGCGGCGGTGTGGGGGAGCACCCCCTAGCAGCAGTGTGGGGGAGCGCCCCCTATTTGGCGGAGCGCCCCCTAGCGGCGGTGTGGGGGAGCGCCTCTATACGGCGGTGTGGGGGAGCACCCCCTAGCAGCAGTGTGGGGGAGCGCCCCCTATTTGGCGGAGCGCCCCCTAGCGGCGGTGTGGGGGAGCGCCTCTATACGGCGGTGTGGGGGAGCACCCCCTAGCAGCAGTGTGGGGGAGCGCCCCCTATTTGGCGGAGCGCCCCCTAGCGGCCGTGCCACCCGCAGCGCGGACGAGGTGCTGCTGAAGCCGAGCGGGGCGCAGCTGACGGTGGAGTACCTGGAGGAGAAGAGCTTCAGCGTCCCCATCCTCGTGGCGCGCAAGGACGGGCTGGGCATGACGCTGCCGCCCCCCACCTTCGGGCCCCGCGACGTCGAGCACTACGTCGGTGAGTGACCCCAAAAGGGAGCCCCGAGAAGAGACCCGAAACAACCCCAAAAGGGAGCCCCAAAAAGAGCCCCAAAATGACCCCAAAAGGGCCCCAATGTGACCCCAAAAGGGAGCCCCAAAAAGAGGCCCAAAAAGAGACCCGAAACAACCCCAAAAAGGCCCCAAAGTGACCCCAAAAGGGAGCCCCAAAAAGAGACCCGAAACGACCCCAAAAGGGCCCCAAAAAGAGACCCAAAAAGAGACCTGAAACGACCCCAAAAAGAGCCCCTAAAAGAGACCCGAAACAACCCCAAAAGGGAGCCCCAAAAAGAGCCCCAAAATGACCCCAAAAGGGCCCCAATGTGACCCCAAAAGGGAGCCCCAAAGAGACCTGAAACGACCCCAAAAGGGCCCCAAAAAGAGACCCAAAAAGAGACCTGAAACGACCCCAAAAAGAGCCCCTAAAAGAGCCCCAAAATGACACCAAAAGGGAGCCCCAAAAAGAGCCCCAAAAAGAGCCCCAAAATGACCCCAAAAGGGCCCCAATGTGACCCCAAAAGGGCCCCAATGTGACCCCAAAAGGGAGCCCCAAAAAGAGCCCCAAAATGACCCCAAAAGGGCCCCAATGTGACCCCAAAAGGGAGCCCCAAAGAGACCTGAAACAACCCCAAAAGGGCCCCAAAAAGAGACCCAAAAAGAGACCCGAAATGACCCCAAAAAGAGCCCCTAAAAGAGACCCGAAACGACACCAAAAGGGAGCCCTAAAAAGAGCCCCAAAAAGAGACCCAAAATGACCCCAGAAGGGCCCCAATGTGTCCCCAAAAGGGCCCCAATGTGACCCCAAATGGAGCCCCAAAAAGAGACCCGAAACGACCCTGTAGCGACCCCAGAAAGAGCCCCGAAAGGACCCCGAAAGGGAGCCCCAAAATAACCCTGAAAAGAGCCCTGAAATAACCCCAAAAAGAGCCCTGAAATAACCCCAAAAAGGGCCCCAAAGCAAACCCCGAAAGGGAGTCCCAAAGCAACCCCAAAAAGGGCCCCGAAAGGACCCCGAAAGGGAGCCCCAAAATAACCCTGAAAAGAGCCCTGAAATAACCCCAAAAAGAGCCCTGAAATAACCCCAAAAAGGGCCCCAAAGCAAACCCCGAAAGGGAGTCCCAAAGCAACCCCAAAAAGGGCCTCAGATTTACCCCAAAAAGGCCCCAAAGTAACCCCAAAAAGAGCCCTGAAACGACCCCAAAAGAGCCCCGAATTTACCCCAGAAGGGTCCCCCCGAAACGACCCCAAAAGGGCCCCGAATTTCCCCCAAAAAGCTCTCAGAAAAACCTCTGAACACCCCCAAACTTCCGACCCCAAAAGAACCTCAGACTTCCCCCAAAAGACCCCCCAAAAAACCCCCAAACTTCCCCCAGAAGACCTTCAGTAACCCCAAATGACTCCCCCAAAACGGGCCAGAAAGACCCAAAAAGCCCCCCAAAAAAACCCCACAAGGACCCCAAACCCCAAAAGAACCCCAGACCCCAAACCCCCAAATGGTTTGTAGGGTTGGAGTGTGCCGTTCAGGTTCTGGATGTGGCCCTACAGACCCTCAGTGACCCCACAGGGACCCCACTAATGATTTGTAGGGACCCCAAAT
>JAUPFR010000123.1:95579-170084 GCA_036925125.1 Oreortyx pictus
GAAGTGTGCGGCTCGCTTGGCGGCGCTTTTACGACCGCGGACGGCAACAACCGGAGACTGAGGGGGTCCTGAAGCCCCCCCGGCCTCCGCCATGAGCGGGGCCGGGGCGCGGAGCGCTCCACGCCGCCCGCCGCCAAGCTCCGCCGCTCGGATGCCGCCGCCGGGCCGGGGACGGAGGCGGTGAGCCCCGCAGGTGAGCCCTGGCCTGGGGTGGGGGGGCTGGAGGTGGGGGGGAGGGGCGGTGGGGGCTGTGGGACCGACGCCTCCCCCTCGTTTTAGGGAGCCCGGATGCTGGCGGGAGCACGGAGAGCGCCGGAGAGGACGAGGGGGGGCTGGAAGCCATCGCTCCTGTGTCCTTGGGGCGGGGGAGGGGGAGGAAGAGGGGTCTGGAGGAGAAGGGGGGGGGCGGAGACCCCTGGGAGGAGTAGGAATGGGGGTCTGGAGGGCAACGCTGGGGTCTGAGGGGGGGCTGGAAAGCATCGCTGGGAGCCCCTGGGGGAAAGGGAGGGGGGGGAGGAGGGGGCGGTGAGGGCGAGGGGGGGCTGGAAAGCATCAGTTCCGCGTCCTCGGGGAAAGGGAGGGGGGGGGAAGAGGGGGCAGGAGGGCGAGGGGGGGGCTGGAAAGCATCGCTGGGAGCCCCTGGGGGAAAGGGAGGGGGGGACAGAGGGGGAGCGGAGGATGGGGGGGGGTGTGAAATCCGCTGCTATTGGGCGCTCGGAGCAGGAGAGGAGTAGAAATGGGTGCCTGGAGAGCAGTGCTGGGTCTGAGGGGGGGCTGGAAAGCATCGCTGGGAGCCCCTGGGGGAAAGGGAGGGGGGGGGAGGAGGGGAGCGGGGGGTGAGGGGGGGCTGGAAAGCATCAGTCCCACGTCCTCGGGGAAAGGGATGGGGGGGGAAGAGGGGGCAGGAAGGGAAGGAGAGCCTGGAGACCGCTGTTACGGGGTACTCGGAGCAGAGAAGGAATAGAAACGGGGTTCTGGAGATCACTGTTGAGGGCGGGGGGGGGATGGAGCCCGGCCCTGAGCCCAAGGGGGGGGCGGGGAGCGCCGTTGAGCCCAATGGGATCCCGGAGAGTGCCACTCTCAGCCCCTCGGAGCACAGCAGAGCGGGAGCGGGCGGCTTGGCCCCGAAACGAGGCAGCCCCGAGGACTGCGCCGTGATCTCTGTGGGTGAAGATGAGGAAGAAGAAGAGGAGGAGGAGGAGGATGAAGAGCTGGAGGAAGGCCCGGGCCGTTACCTGCGGGCGCTGGAAGCGGTGCAGCTGGAGCTGGAGGCGGTGGAGGAGGAAGCGGCGCGCGCCTTCCGCCGCCTGCGGGCCAAATTCGGGCTGCGGAGACGGCCGCACCTGCAGCGCCGCAACCCGCCTCATCCAGCACATCCCCGGCTTCTGGGTCACGGCCGTATCCTCGTGGGGAGGTGGGGGGGGGGGGGGCTCATTAAATGGCTTTTTATTTTAGGGGGGGGGCTGTTCCGTTTTCCTTAATTTCCCTGCTAGTTCTTGAACCACCCCCCAGCTCTCGGCCATGATCAGCGATCGCGATGAGGATGCTCTGAGCTACATGACCAGCCTGCAGGTTATTTGTTGTTTTTTTTTTTGGGGGGGGGGTTAGGGGGGCTGTGCCCTCCCCCATGGTGGGGGTAACGCTCTGCCTTTCCTCGTGCAGGTGGAGGAATTTGGGGTGGCGCAGCCCGGGTGCAGGATCCGCTTCTTTTTTGCTATCAACCCCTATTTCCAGAACCGCGTCGTGGCCAAGGAGTTCGTGCGCGGCCCCTCCGGTGGGGGCCCTCAGCCATGGGGGGAGGGGAGGGGGGAGAATCTGTGGGGCCGGGGGGATATGGGGCTGGAGGAGATCCCTGGGGTCTGGGGTGTGGATATGGGGCTGTGATGGGTCTTGGGGGGGGAGGATGTATGGGGCAGGATGTATGTTCTGGCAGTGGGCAATATGGGGCTGGGAGAGCTGATAGAGAACTGGGATGGGAGAGCTGAGGTGGGGGGAAGTCCTGGGGTGTTAATATGGGGCTGGGGGGGGATCCTGGAAGGAGATAATAGGGGACTGGGGGGTGGTGTTTGGGGGATGGAAATGGGGTTAAGGATTATATGGGGCTAGGATAAGGGTTATGTGGGGCTAGAGGGGAGCCAGCAGTGACCCCACCCGAACCCCCCAGGTCACTTGGTGTCCCACTCCACCCCCATCCGCTGGTGGCAGGGGCAGGACCCCCGGTGCCACCCCCAGAAGGGCCCCCCCAGTCCCCGCAGCTTCTTCACGTGGTTTGGGGATCACAGCTTCCCCGCGGGGGACCGCGTGGCTGAGGTGAGCCCCAGTATCCTCCCAGTATCCATCCCATGTCCTCAAGGGCATCCCAGTGCTCCCAGTGCTCCCAGTGCCCATTCTGGAGCCTCCCAGTATCTCCGCTGTCTCCTCGGGAGCCATCCCAGTACGTGCTGTGCTCCCTTAAGTGCATTCCAGTATCCCCAGTTCCCCTCCCAGTGCCCACCCACCAACCTCAGTACCCATTCAAAGACCCCCTCCGGCATCCCAGTGCCTCCCAGTTCCCCCCCCTCCTTCCCCCCAGTGCCTCCCAGTATCCCTGATTTCCCCCTCTCCCCCCCCCCTACCCTCCGTACCAGATCATCAAGGAGGAGCTGTGGCCGAACCCGCTGCCCTTCTACCTGCTGGGAGAGGGCGCCGAGGGCCCCCCCGAGAGGTCAGAAATTTGGGGAGGGGGCTATAGGTTGGGGGGGCGGGGGAGAAAAACTGGGGGGGTGGCCACACCATGTGCCCCCCCCAAAATATAAGTGAGAGCGGAGAGGACAGCGTGGTGATTGTGGACGACGATGAGGACGTGCAGGAGATCCTCGATGATGGCGATGGTATGGACCCCCCCACCCCCAAAACCACCCTCCCCTCCGGGGGGGTCCCCCAATTTCTTCTGCCCCCAACTCTGATTTTATGCTTCCCCCCCCCATTTCTTTTCAGGCAGTGGTGTGGAAGAGGTTGTGGCTGAAGAATCCAAAAGGGGCAGAGATTGAAAGGGGGGGGGGAGGAGGGTGGAAAATCTAGGGGGTGCACTCCAGCCCCCCCACCCCAGACCCCAAAAGAGGCAGAGATGGAATTAAAGGGGGGGGGGGAAACGACAGAAATTTGGCTGCCCCCTTGGACAGTGATGAAATTGAAAGGGGGGAGGGCAGGGGTGCCCCCCCCCCCAAACAGGACAGAGATGGAATTGAGGGGGGTAATTTAGGGGTGCCCCCCCCAAAAAAAAGGGGCAGAGATTTAATTAAGGGGGATTTAGGGGTGTACCCCCCCCCCCGGCCTCCCCAAAAAAGACACAGCTCAGGGTTTCCAGCCTTGAACCCCCCCCCCTCCCCTTGCCCCCATAACACCCCTTGACTCATAGGGTGGGGGTGGGGGGAAGGGGAAAATCTTAATCCTTCCCCCCCCCTCCCCCCCCAAATCCCCAGGAGAGATTTTGGGGAAATCAAAGCAATTTTTGTACATTTTGCAGCGTTTAAAAAAAAAAAAAAAGAACCAGTGTAAATTTTTCCCTTTTTTTTTTTATCTCAAAGATTATAATAAAGGAAAAAGATTTACAAAGCAGGGGGGGGTCCAGGTGTCTCTTCCCCCCCCCCACCCTTCCCTCCCTTAGTCCCCCCCTCTCCCTGCCTCCCCCCTACTCCTCCCCCCCTCCCCCAGGGAGAGATTTTTGGGGAGAATCAGCTGAAATGTTCTTTTTTTTTATCCCCTCCTGCCCCCCTTGCCCCCACCAAAAATATGTAATTGGTGACAATGGGATTTGGGGGGGGGGGGGGGAGAGTGCATTTTAAGGCAGCTCTGTACTTTTGGGGGCGGTTTAATGCTTTTTTGAGGACAGTTTTGGGGTCATTTTGTTCAATGTTTTTTGGGGGCAGTTTTGTCCCTTTTTGGGGGGGGGCATTTGGGGACAAACTTCTGTACCTTGGGGTCTTTCTGTCCCGCTGTCTGCTTTTTGGGGGGCAGTTGTGGAGCTTTTGGGGCAATTGGATGCACTTGTGAGGCAGTTCTGCCCAATGTTCTGCAGTTTGATGCTTCTGAGGGGGGGGGGGGGGTGTCGGTTTTGGGGTTTAATGCCCCCAAACAATGACAAGCTCCTAAGAGCAGTTTGGGATCAGTTCTGTCCCATCCTCCGCTCCTGGGAGTGGTGCTCGAATTTTTGGGGTTCGCTTTTGTCCATTCAGATGCAGTTTTGGAGCCGTTCGGAGCTTTTTGGGGTCAGTCTGATGCTCTTCGGAGCAGCGTGGGGTCCATTTCCTGCTTTGGGGTCCAACTTCGGAACATTCCGACACACTCCTGGGGCAGCTTTTCCCGTTTGGATGATTTGGGGGAGGCATTTTGGGGATGAACGTCCCGATGACAGAGGTTTTGCGCAGCTGGTCATGTTTTCCTGCTCCTGGGAGCAGTTGGATGCACTTTTGGGGTGGTTTTGTTTTGGGGCAGTTTGGGGGCAGTTTTCCTCTCTGAGGAGCAGTTTGGGGTCATCTTTGTCCCGTTTTCTGCTCCTGTGAGCTGCTTCTGAGCTTTCTGTGTCCAGTTTTCCGTCATGAGGAACAATCTGCTGAACTTTTGGGGGCGGCTGCGCCCCGTTTTCTGCTTTGGGGGGGGGGGGGGGGGGTGCGGAGGCAGTTTTGGGGCCACGCGGGGACGCTCCCGTCCGTCTTGCTGCCTCCAGACGCAGTTCCAGGGACAGCTCTACGCCTCTGCCCCTTTCCTGCTCCACTTCGGGGGGGGCCCCCTCCCCATCCGAGTGGCTCTCGCTGTTGGAGGGCGCGTCCACGGTGATGATACGCCCCAAAAACCCGTCCCCTTCCCCCCTCGCACCGCGTCCACACGTCCCGACACACGTGCAGGGGGTTGGCGAACACCCTGGGCACCCACATCCCGCACACGTTGCGGTAATCCGACGTGGCCACCATGGTCTCCAGGGCGTTGAAGCCGATCTTGAGCTCGGCCCTCAGCTCGCGGGTGGTGATCCACGGGTTCTGGCGGATGAGCTGCTCCAGGCGCCGCTCGTTGCGCGGCGTGACGGCGGTGCAGGGTCGGCCGGAGCGCGGTTTGTCCTTCACGTCGCTGTCCCCCGCTGCTGAAGCGCCCGACCCAGCGCCTCACGGTGCTCACGTCCACCGTTTGGTCGCCGTAAACGTTCAGCAGACGCCGGTGGATGTCGATGGGGGCGATCTTTTCGGCGTGGAGGAACTCGATGACGCAGCGCTGTTTCGTCCTCACCCTCGATGTCGGGCGACGTTTTGTCCGCTGCCATCTGTCGCACGGCAACGACACGGGGTTGGGCACAAGATATTTTGGGACCTCGTTCTCACCCTTTTCCCCCCCCCGCCCCCCCCCCCCGCAACCGTCCACCTCCGATGCTGTGGGCTGATGTCACAAAATGGGAGGTATTACTTTCGGAGCACCCCCCCAATAAATAATTAGAAAGCGTTACTTTTGGAGCAACCCTCCCCCTGAAACAGGGAGGCACTAATTTCAGAGCAACACCCCACCCTCCCACCACTCATCTCCACCCCCCCCCCCCAATAAGTTAGGAGGCATTACTTTCAGAGCAGTTGTGTCCCCCCCCCCCCCAAGTTTAAAGGAGGGAAAAAAAAAAAAAAGAGGCATTACTTTTGGAGCGGCAGTTTATGGGGGTTTTTTTGTTTGTTTTTTTTAGGGCAAATCGGTGCTTTTGGGGTACTCTGGGCCTTGAGCTGCCTTTGGGGCAGTTGGATGATGGTGCTTTTTTGGGGGGGGGAGGGGGGCATTTTGGGGGCCGTTCAATTCCTTCGGGGCATTTTGGGGCAGCGTGACGCAGTTTTTGAGGCAGTTTGATTGTTTCTGGGGTATTTTAAGGGCATTCTGGGGGCGGGGGGGGTCTGTTGTGGGGCATTTCGATGCCTCTGGGACCGTGTGGGGGGCCGTTCGTTCGACGCTTTCGGGGTTATTTTGGGGCAGTTTAATCCTTTCGGAGCGTTTCAGGTCCTCCCCGTTCCCCGCCGGATCCGGGGGGGCTCTCGTCGCCATCCGGGGGGGCCCTGAGCTCGGGGAGGGCCTCCAGGAGCTGCGCGCGGGCATCGCCGATGAAGCGGTGCTGGAGGAAATTGGGAAGCCCCCCCCCAAGGGGCACCCGCACCAATCCCTGCACCTGTGTGTGTGGGGGGGGGGGGGGTGGGGGGGGGAACCAACAGATTGGAGACCCCCAAACTCCCCCAGCCCTATGGTGGTTCCTTCCCCCCACCCACATGGAGTCAGAGCCCCCGCCTCCCCCCCCCTCAAACATCACAGTGGGATCACATCCTCTCTTTAAGACCTCCCCCCCCCCCCAGAACTACCACCACCCTCAATATCAGCGCTGATTTCTCCCCTCCCCCAACCCCCACTCCTGCCCCAACATTATTTCCCCCCCCAGCCCCCCCCTTACTACTTTTCCTCCTCTACCCCGTCTCACTCAAAATCCTGCCCCAGCCCCAGACACAATCTCCATCGCCACAACCCGCCCCTCCCCCCCACCCCATAGCAGCACCCCTCCCAGGATGTACCCCCCCCATCATTACCCCCATAACCCCCCCCATTACCACCCTTCCAGGACCCCAACCCTCCCCCCTCAAAGTACCCCATCGAGCCCTCCCCCCCGTACCTCAGTCCTCCACTCTCCCTTCTTCTCCTCCCAATCCCCCCCCCTCAAATTCCTCCCTCCTCCCCTACCCCACAGCAGAGCCCCCTCCCGCCCCCCCCAAACACTACTCCCATTTACCCCTATTTTCCCCCACAAACACCACGCAGACCCCTCCCCCATATCTCAGTCCTCCCCCCCCCATCAACGCCTCCTCATGCCCCCCCCCCAATCCCTCGCTATCCATTCCCACCCCCCCCCCCCCAATACTCCCCCCCCCCCGCCGCCCCTCCCCCACCTCCAGGCCGTGCTCGGGCGCCGCTTTCTCGCCCCTCTCGATCTCCTCCAGCTCCTCGAGCCGCAGCCGCCGGACGTAGAAATGCGTCACCAACCCCGCCTCGCTCCTTCCGCTCTTCCCCCTCCTACCGCTGCCGGCCCACGCCCGAGCTCCGCGGTGGTGGTCCGGCCTCAGCCGCAGCTCCCCGGCCGCCTGTCCCAGCTCCTCCCGCAGCTCCCGCAGCAGCCCCTCCTCCAGCGATTCCCTCCGGGGGTCCACCATCCCCCCCCGGGAAGCCGAACAGCCCGTCGAAGCGGAGCTGCATCTGCGCGGGGGGAGGTCGGCGGGGAAAGCGGCGCTTCCCCTCCGAAACCCGCTTCTCCCGTACGCACCAGGATGGCGAAAGGAGGCTCCGGGGCTCCGGCGGGGAGCGGGGCGTACAGGAGGACGTGGCAGGCGTGCCGCCAGCGCGGCCCCGCGGCGCCGCTCCGCGTCCCGGGGCCGCCCGGGAGCGCCAAGGCCTCGGAGCGGCTCAACGGCGGCGCCCTCTTCGTCCCGCATGGCGGCGCCACAACGCTGCGCCGCGACCAATCAGTGGCGTGCAAGCCACGCTCTAAGCCCCGCCCGCCGTTGCATCCACCAATCAGCGCGCGGGGGCGTGGTCAAGTTAACCCCACGCCCCCCTACTGCCCACTTTTCCCTGCTTTGGGGGGGGGGGGGACGTGAGTTGACACCTCCCGTGACCCCAATCCTATCCCCTCTGCCCCCCCTTCCCCGCCTCTACCCCCACGAAATTCTTATCAGCGCCCTTACATCGCCCTGATTTACCTCCCAACCCCTCCAACTTCCCCCAAATGTTCAATTACTCCTCACCCCCTGCTAATTGCCCCAACTCCCACCCCATCAGCCCCCGCCTTTGCCCCACCAACCCCTTGGAATTGCCTTTAACCCCTCAAATCCCCTCCCCCACTACACTGTTTACCACCTTTCCCCCTCCTTTCCAACATGACCCCCACTGCCCCTTAACCTTCCGCCAAACCCCTCCACCCCCACACCTATCCCCCTCCCTCCCTTTTTGCCCCTTCCCCACTGCCCCCAAACCCCAAATCCCCCCCCACACCACAACAGAACCCCTCAAAATCCCCCCCCCCCTTCTTCCCTCCCCTCCCCCTTGTCTTAAAATTGCCTCCCAAGCCCCTGAAGTTATCCTCTCCCGACACTGACACCCCCCACCCTCCCTGTGGCTCCCAGTCCCCCCCGAATTGCCTCTCTGTACAGTGGGTGGGACCAAGAGAAGCACAGTCTGGAAAAGGAGGGATTTATTGCCCCCCCGCCCCCTTGAAAATGAGATCATGGGGTCCCCAGGTCCCCCCACTCCCTCCCCCCCCCCCCCCCCCCCGAGGTCTGGGGGGGCCCTATGAGGCGGAATCAGAGGCCTCGGAGCTGTCTTTGACGTCTGTGCTCTCGGTGGCTTCGCTCACCTCGCTCACAGTCCTTACTGTCGGCCCCACTGTCCTCTGGGGGGGGCGCACCCGGTGGGGGGGGACCCCCAGTCCCACAGCTTTCGCCCCCCCGGGGGGGCTCCCCAGGGCTGAGGGTGGTGGGGCGGCCCCGCTCCTTCTGCTCCACTTGTTTGCGCAGCTGGGGAGGGAGAAATAAAGTGAGTGTGGGGGGGAGGGGGGTGGGTCTGTCCCCAAATCACCCCAAAGTGTGCCTTTGTGGGGGGGGGGGGGAGGGGAGGGGAAGGGTGGGGTCCTACCTCATCTGCCATCTGTGTGAGGTCCCGCTTCATGGCATAGGCATCCTCACCATCAGCGTAATATTTGGGTTCCACTTCACTGATCCTAAGCGGGGGGGAGGGGGCACAAAAGGCAGGGGAAGGTTTCAGGGGCTGCCTGTCTCCCCTCCCCCCACCGGTATTACCACCTCCCATCCATGTCATCCCCCCCAGTCCCCCCTTATGACACTCAGCAGAGCCACAGCCACCCCTCATCCCCTCCAAAAACCATCAGGAGTGGCCCCAAATACATTAAACCCTCCCCCCCCCCAAAAAAAAAAGCCATCACTCACTGGAAGTTGAGGGTGTTGGAGTAGAGATGCAGAGCTGCCCGGTTGCTAGCAGATAGAAAAAAAAAAAAGGGGGTGAAGGGATGATTTCAGGGCTGTAAATTGGAATCTGGGGGGGCTCTGGGGGATGAGGGGGGCGTCCCCACCTCTTGCGGACGTGGAGGGAAACGTATTTGGCATTGAAGTTCTCGATCATGGCCCGTGACGCCTGGTCCATCAGCTTCTGTGCCAACCCCAGGCGCCGGTGAGAGCGCTTCACTGCCTAAAAGGAGGGGATGGAGGGGGATGGGGGGGGGAGGGCACAGCTGCAGTGGAACCTCCCCCCTCCCCCCTCCAATAATGCCACATCCTCCTCCCAATCCACGCTTCCCTCTCAGCACCCCCAAAACACACTAAAACATCCCCCAAAATCTCAACTGCTTCCGAAAATCAGCTTTGGAGGCCCCATGAGATCCCCCCTTCTACAAAACCCAAAGCCCAAAACCTCATAGCCCCATTTCCCCCCCTTAAATCACCCCCCCCCTCCCCCCCCCCCGCACACACACCCCATTCCACCCAAAATCCCACAATACCAGCGATGTGATGTGTCCATGCGGGACATCGTCGGGATCCTCTTCCCTGCATAATAAGGAGTTAACATATGGGGGGGGGCACCCCAAACTCCTCTCAGTACAACCCCAGGTCTATGAGCACACCCCCAAAGTGACAAAAAGAAGGGGGATGCCCCAACCCCCCACCCCCCGTCATGCTCATGCTTACATCTTTGCCAGGACGTAGCCTACGATCTTTCCGTTCTCATCCTCAGCAATGTAGGAAAGCTGCAAAAAATGAGGAAGAAAAAAAAAAAAAGAAGGGGTTGGGATCACCCAGATTTGGGTTTGGGGGTCCCACGGGTGCTGCTCTTTTTTTTTGGGGGGGGTAAATCACAGCTCCTACCTGCGGCCAAGAGAGGCCGTGGTAGAAATAATACTTCATCTGGTAGTTTTCGGGCAGGCAGAGCAGGTTGCAGTGCTGCATGTTCATCAAGTCCTCGGGCTAATGATGGGGCGCGTCAGGGTGGGGGCGAGGCCGGAACGAGGCTGCCCCCACCCACTCAGGACGCGTAAAGGGGTGGGATCCCCCCAAAATACCTTCCTGAGGATCCCGGATCCGTCCCCAGACCCTTCCCCTGGGGCTCAGGACCTGGGGACGGTCCCCAGTTCCTTTATTACGACCCCAAACCCTCCCTCCACACCCCAACTTGTCCCAGATCCTCCCCCCCAGACCCCAATTTCTCCCGAAGAGCCCCGAATTCCACCCGCACGCCCCACACCCTCAGCTCCGCACCCCGATTTCCCCGCTCCACGTTCCCAGCCCCCCTTCCAGGCCCTAATACTCCCCCCCCTCCACACCCCAACCTCCCCCCACGGCCCTGAATTCCCCCTCCGTGACCCGGATCCCCACCTCCACACCCCACTTCCCTCCCTCCACGCACTGCCAGGTCCCCAAACCCCCTCCTCACGCCCCGCGCCCCCTAACTTCTCCCACAGAGCCCCGAATTCCGCCCCCATACCCCCGACCGCCACCTGAAGACCCCTTCCAGCCCCTATTTCTCCTCCCTTCAGGGCTCACGTTCCCCCCCCCCCCCCGCCCGGCCCCGTTCCCGGCCGCCCCCCCCCCCCCCGCCCGGCCCCGTTCCCGGCCGCCCCTCCCCCCCCCGCCCGGCCCCGTTCCCGGCCGCCCCCCCCCGCCCCGCCCGGCCCCGTTCCCGGCCGCCCACCCGCGCGTTGCGGATGTTCATGGCCGCAGATGACCCCGGAGCTCCTCCGCCTCCGCCGCCGCCGCCGCCGCCGCCGCCGCTCACCCACCCCTTACACACCGCATCCGCCGGATGAATCCGCCTCAGCCAATCAGCGCACGAATCGCTCAGAGGCCCCGCCCTCGACCGAGCTTCGATTGGATTAACCCAACCGTCTCGCGCCTTACGGGCAGGCGTGCCAGCCAATCAGTGAGCAAGATGAGGGGACGGCTCCGCCCTTACCGCTGCTATTCTCAGCCAATCAGGAACGATCAAATCCAGCTAAGATTCCTCTCTCGAACGCAAGAGCGCGCCAGGCGGCAGCCAATCACAGCCGTGCATTCACAAGAGGGCGTGCCCACCGACATCACCATCCAATCGCTCCTCGAGGCGCGGCGCACTGACAGCCGCGCCAGCCAATGGGAAGTGAGAAGAGGCGGAGCCGAGCAGCGTGCACAGCTTTTATTACCGGAGGTAACAGCACGGGGCGGCCGCGCCGTGTCCCCAGAACTGGGGGGGCTGACGGGGTCCCCGTGGGGTCCCCAAACCCGGGCGCCTCTGGACTGGGTCTCCATGGGGTCCGCAGCCTCAGGTGGTCCTAGATCCCCGCGGAGTCCCCAGGCCTGGACGGCCTTGGACCGGGTCCCCGTGGGGTCTTCAAACAGAGGTGACCCCGGACCGGGTCCCCGTGGGGTCCCCAAAAGAGGTGTGCCCACAGGATCGGTCCCCATCCCCGGTCAGACGCTTTGGGTCCCCAGACCCAGGTGACCTCGGACCGGGTCCCCGTACACATGTGATCCCAGTCCAGGGCCCTGTGTGTTGCCCCTAAAGAATGGGGTCAGTCCGTGTCCCCATGGTTCCCCCGTTTCGGGGCGTCCCCGTGTCCCATGGAGTCCCTGCTTCACGTCCCATCATCGTGGCCATCCCCGCGCTGCGTCCCCCCGTTTAGGGCTGCATCCGGAGAGCCCCATCCAGCCTCACCACCTCCCCATTGACCATGGGGTTCTCAGCCAAGGCCTGCACCAGGTGGGCGTACTCGGCAGGGTTCCCCAACCGCGACGGGAAGGGAACCTGCTGCCCCAAAAAGTTCCGCACCCGCTCAGGCAGCCCGGCCAGCAGCGGGGTGGAGAAAAGCCCTGGGGGGAGGGGGGGGGTACAAGGAATAAAATAAAGCAGGGTGTGTGAAGCACGAATCCCTCATCCTTTCCCACCCCTAAAAGTTCTCCCTCCCATACCTGGGGCGATGGTGACCACGCGGATGCCCAGTGGTGCCAGGTCGCGGGCGATGGGCAGCGTCATGCCCACGATGCCGCCCTTGGAGGCTGAGTAGGCCGCCTGGCCCACCTGCGGGGGGTGAGGAGCGTTATGGGGTGCTCCCCTCATCCCTTGGGTGTCCCCCTTCCCCCCAAAATCCCTTCTGGCTCAGCTCACCTGGCCCTCAAAGGCGGCCACGCTGGCTGTGTTCACCACCAGGCCCCGGTGGCCATCGGGGTCGGGCGTGTTTTGGCTCATTAGGCGAGCGCTGAGGCGGATGACGTTGAAGGTCCCAACGAGGTTAACCTACAGGACAAAGGGCGACAAGGACGTAGACATAACCCCAACCCCATAAGCACCCCATTGGTCAAGGACACCCGCGGCTGCAAGCACCCCATGGCGTGCACCCCGTTGGCTGGAGACCCCTCATGACCACCCCAGAACCAACACAATGCCCACGACCACCTCACAACCGCACCGTGACCAAGACAACCCCACACCCACCCCATTAACCAAGGCCATCCTAAATCCACCTCATCCTCCAAAACGTCCCCATGACCGTCCCAGGACAAAGCCCACCCCATAACCACCCCACTAACCGTTTCATCCCGACGGATTAAGACGACCCCACAACCTGACCGAGATCACTCCACTGACCAAGACCAATCCGCTGACCACCCCGTGAGGACGTCGCTGCTGACCCTGCTCGGACACTCACGTTAACGACCCGCTGGAAGTCCTCCAGCTCGTGCACTTTGTCCTTCTTGGCGTTGTACGTCTTGACGGCGATTCCCACCCCGGCGCAGTTCACCGCCAGCTCCAACTTCCCAAAAGTTTTTTGGGTCAACGTCAGGGCCGCCTCCACCTCCTCAGCCGACGTCACCTGCGTGGACGGGGGGGGCAGATCCCCCTCAGACCCCTTACAGCCCCCAGATTCCCCCCTCCAGGCCCCATTTCTCCCCTCCGAGCCCTAAACGCCCCCCACCCATGCTCCAGTTCCCACCCCTCCAGACTCCCGATCCCCGCGTTGGGGTGTCCCCTCGTCCCGCGGTGTCCCTTCTTCGCATCCCATTGCCACGGCTGACCCCACCGTGGTGTGACACCCGTTCCCAGGGCTCACGTTAGCGGGGGCAAAGGCGCAACGCTCTCCCAGCTCCGCTGCCACCTGTGCTCCCTGCGAGCTGGGCAGGTCAAGGAGGACAACGCGGGCTCCTTGCTCCACCAAACGCTCCGCCGTGGCCCGGCCCAGACCTGAGGCTCCACCGGTCACCAGAGCCACCATTCCCTGGAAAGTGAGATGGGGTTAATGGGGTAAAGAGGAACGAGCTCGGACCCTTCCCCCCCAATCCCCGCGGGGTCCGGAGCTCCCCGGCACCTTGACGCTGCGCAGGGCCGCCATGGTGGGGCCAATGGTGGGGGGGGGGGGGGGGGGGGGGGGGCAGGGGGCGGTGGCGGGAGGAGCCGAAGGGTGGCGGGAGGAGCCGAGCGGAGGAGAGAGCTGATTGGTGGAGGCGAGAGGAGGGGAGCAATGATTGGTGGAAGTGAGGGGCGGGGGCGGGGATAGGTGGGAGGAAAAGCGAGCACAAGGCGAGGTGGGCGGGGCCGAGAGGACGAGAGCGGTGATTGGTGGAGCTGATTGGGAGGGAGAGGACCCGAGTGGAGCCGAGAGGACCCGAACTGAGCCGAGCGGCGGTAGGCGGAGCCAAGAGGATCCGAACGGAGCCGAGAATTGCCGAGTAGAGCAAAGAGGAACCGAATAGAACCGAGAGAATCTGAACGGAGCCGAACTGGGGACCCACAGTGGGAACAGAGACCCCAATCCCAAGGGGGGGAGGGGGGGGGAGGAGGGGGAGCAGGGATGGGGACACCCCCAGGGACAGTGACCTCCTTCCAAGACTGGTGATCCCCCTCCCAAAAATGAGAATCCCTCTCAAAGACCCCCTCAAGAATGGGGACTCCCCCAAATCGGGGACACCCCTCCCCACAAGAACTGGAACTCCCCACGAACGGGGATCCGTCCTCAAGAATGGGCATAATTCCTCCCCAAAATGGGACCTCCCCCCCCCACCCAAGGATTGGGATCACCCCCCCCGAAGAACTGAGACCTTCCCCAGGAGGTTGGGGATCAGGACCCCGCAAAGATGTGGACAAAATGATGGCTAAGACCAGCGGGGGGGGTGGGGGCACTGAGGTAATTCCCCCCCACACACCTGATAAATGAGGGGCTCACCCCCCCTCAATAAACGAGGGCTAGAACCAGGACCCCCCCAGATGCACCGGGTGAGGGCAGGGTCAGCACCTCCATGGATGGGGACGCAGTGCCAGCACGGCTGATAGCAATGGGGGGGTGGGAGAAGACAGACAGGGCCCCCCCACGCCTTGTCCCAGCTGCTGTCCCTGTCCCGGCTGGCAGCCAGGGTATAGCGTTACCTCTGACCTTCCTCGGGGGTGGGGGGCACGGCCACGCCAGCCCCCCCCCAGCTCCACCATGGAGGAGAAATCAGCCAAAATCCCCGGTACGGGACAAAGGTGGGGGGTAGGAGGGGGAGGAGGTGGGGGATAGGAGGGGGAGGGGGTGGGGAGGGAGGGAGTGTTTGTAAAAGGGGGGGGAGGGGGGGTGACACGCGTCTCTGGGGACACTGACCGTAGTGGGGACAGAGGGCAGAGCCATGGCGGCGGTGGCAGCATCGGGACAGCTGACGCAGAACCCCCTGCAAAAAGTTTGGGTCCCCCTTAGCTTGCACCGCTTGCGGCGGCGAGGATGTGAGTTGTTTCTTTTTTGGGGGGGTGGGGGGGGATTTGAGGGTTTTGTGCGGGGCTGGGGGTGCTGTGCTGCTGCAGTCCCCTTTAGATCCTAATAAATCCTATCCGCCCTCCCACCCACTGGTCCAAGGAAGGGATGTGAGTTTCAAGGGGGGGTTTGGGGAGCGTTTTTGGGGTGCTGTGGTGCTGCAGACTCCCCTAAATCCTGTGTGCCCCCCCCAAAAAAGCAACTGTACCCCAGTTCACCAACTGCCCCACCATGGTGATCCTGGTGGGGCTGCCAGCCCGCGGCAAGACCTACATCTCCCGCAAGCTCACCCGTTACCTCAATTGGATCGGCATGCCCACACGGGGTGAGTATGGATTTTTTTTTTGGGGGGGGAGAGGGGATAAGAAGGCCTTAGGGTGCCCCCTAACCCCCCCCCCTTCCAATTCTCAGTGTTCAACGTGGGGCAATACCGGCGCGAAGCAGTGCAGAGCTATAAGAACTATGAGTTCTTCCGCCACGATAACGAGGAGGCCATGCAGATCCGCAGGTTTTTTGGGGTCCGGGGAGGGGAGTGGGGGTGTGTTTTGGGGTGGGGGGGGGGCTCACCTGCTCATGGCATGCTCTGCTCTAATATCCCCTCCCCAGGCAGTGTGCGCTGGCTGCACTGCAGGATGTCCGCACCTATCTGAGCTCTGAAGAGGGACAGGTGGCGGTAAGAGCCCCCCCCCCAGAGGGAAATAGACCCCCCAGGGGGTAATTAACACCCCCTCCGGGGGCAATTAACCCCCCTGGAGGTGGGAGGGATAACCCCTGAGGGTTTTAATTGCCCCTCATGCAGGTGTTTGATGCCACCAACACGACGCGGGAGCGCCGAGCCCTCATCCTGCAGTTTGCAAGGGAGAACGGCTACAAGGTACGGGTGACAATTTTTTTTGGGTGAAGGAATGGGGATCGAGGAGGGAACTTATTGCATTTCGGGGTGGGGGGGGCACACGCTCTGCTTCCCCTCCAGGTCCTGTTTGTTGAGTCCATCTGTGACGACCCCGCCATCATCGAGGAGAACATCAAGGTGAGGTGACGCCTCCTAAAAACGTGTCACTTACCCCCAAAGCAAGACTCCCCCCCCCCCCCCCCCAAAGTGTGACACCCCCTCCCCATACAGCAAGTGAAGCTGAGCAGTCCTGACTACAAAGGCTGCACCCCAGAGGAAGCGGTGGCCGATTTCTTGCAGCGCATCGAATGCTACAAAGCCACCTACGAGCCCTTGGATGAGCAGCTGGACAGGTGCCACCCCCGCTGTGTGTGCCCCTCCCCCACCGAGGGCTTGGGGACACCCTGGGGGTGATGTGACACAAGGTGGGGGTGGGGGGGGCACGCAGTGGGTTGTCTTACATCAAGATCTTCGACGTGGGGGTGCGCTACCTGGCGAACCGGGTGCAGGGCCACGTGCAGAGCCGGACGGTGTACTACCTGATGAACACGCACGTCACGCCACGTGCCATCTACCTGAGCCGACACGGGGAGAGCCAGCTCAACCTGCGGGGACGCATCGGGGGGGACGCCGGGCTGTCTCCCCGCGGGCGACAGGTGGGGAGGGGAGGTCTGGGGGAGGCCACGGCCACCGTGGGGGGATATATGGGGGAGGGGGGGGGGGAGCGGAGCACGCAGAGGGGTGGTTCAGGGTGGGATGGGACTGCAGGGATTGCGATCCGCGGGGGCAGGGCGAAGGGGGGCGTGGCGATCAGAGGCCACGCCCCCAATGACCACTACTGACCCGAATTGACATTGAAAGGGTGGAGCTAAGAGGCCACGCCCCCAGACGCCACCTCAAGTGTGCATAAAGAGGAAGGGGGCGGGGCTAACGAAATAAACCACGCCCCATAACAAACCCAATTAGGTGAGACTGCTAAGCAGGCCAGGATAAGACCACCCCATTATTAACCACCAGAGTCATTTGCATACAGCAATGAGTGGGGCTAAACGCAAGCCCCACCCCCCAAAGATTAGGGGGTAGGGTGGGGTGGGGGGCTTCAAACTCAGCCTCCCCCCCCCACAGTACGCCCAGGCCTTGGCTGAATTCATCCGGAGCCAAAGCATCCGGGAGCTGAAGGTGTGGACGAGCCACATGAAACGCACCATCGAGACGGCCGAGGCGCTCGGCGTGCCCTACGAGCAGTGGAAGGCGCTCAATGAGATCGACGCGGTGAGCATCCCATTTCTGGGGCTGGCCCCAAACCCCTTAAAACCTCCCCGTGCCCCCCCCCTTAATGACACCCTCCCTCCCCCTCCCCCCCCCCCACTCCCACTTCAGGGAGTCTGCGAGGAGATGACCTATGAGGAGATCCAGGAGCGCTACCCCGAGGAGTTCGCCCTGCGTGACCAGGACAAGTACCGCTACCGCTACCCCAAGGGCGAGGTGACAACAGCGAGGATGGGGGGGGGGGGGGGGGGAGGCTGGGGACACCCCTCCACAGCGCCGTCTCTCCCCTCCCCACCCCAGTCCTACGAGGACCTGGTGCAGCGCCTGGAGCCCGTCATCATGGAGCTGGAGCGGCAGGAGAACGTCTTGGTCATCTGTCACCAGGCCGTCATGCGCTGCCTGCTGGCTTATTTCCTCGACAAGAGCTCCGGTGAGGACTTGGGGACAGTTTGGGGGGACAAAGCCACCCTTAAAGCCCCCACCTCAACCCTTCATTTTATTATCTGTCCCCCCCCCCCCCCTCCACCCCAGAGGAACTGCCCTACCTCAGGTGCCCCCTGCACACAGTGCTCAAGCTGACCCCTGTGGCTTACGGTGAGTAGGGACACAGTTATCACAACGGGGGGAGGGGGGAACACGTCACCCTGTCCCCCCCCCCCCCCCCCCATCCAAAGAGACAGCCCCAGCTATATCCCGGTCCCTTTTGTCCCCTCCACTCCCCTCTATGGGGAAATCAGGGTGTGAAGTGGAATCCATCTTCCTCAACGTGGAGGCGGTCAACACCCATCGCGAGCGGCCTCAGGTGAGGGGAAAATGAGGGGGGGCAACATTTTGGGGGAACCCCAGGAGTCCCTGATAGCACAGGGAGGGGAACACAGCCTTTGCTATGCCTCCCCTCCCCCCCTGTGGTGTGGGGACGCACACTTTGGGGGGGAATGATCACATTTAGGAGTGAAAAACACATTTTGTACTGCAGAACGTTGACGTCAGCCGTCCCACAGCCGAAGCCTTGGTCACCGTTCCTGAGCACTACTGACCCCCCCCCAACTCCCCCCAGATAATTAAAGCTTGCCTTAACAAAGAGCCTGGTGCGTGCTGGGGAGCTGTGCACCCCCAAAAAAAACACAGGTTTATTTAAGGATGGGGGTTCACGTGTTGGCATTGGCCTCATTGTATTGGCTGATCCAGAAGCTGGGCTCCTTATTCTGCATCTGGGGGTAAAGTTAAACAATAAAAAAATAATAGGGGAGGGGGTCAGGTCCTGCCCTGCCCCCCCCCCCTCCAAAAAAAAAAAGAGAAAGAGATCCCTCATACACCCTCACCTTTGCCACAAAGCTCAGAACATCCTTCTTGGATGTCTCCTTGGCAGCCCGCAGCCCCCACTGGTAATTGAACTCGGGGGGGTCCGTCAGGGGGATGGGGGTGATCTCCAGGTACCTGCAGGGAGCAAAGGGGTGAACCCCACGTTTTGGCAGCGATGGGGGGGGGTCCCAAGAGGTGTCCCGTTGTGCCTCCTACCCTGTGACATCACCTTCAAGCCACTAGGGGGGAAGGGGACAACAGTGGTTGCTCTGCGGTGCGGTATAAACAGCCGGGCTGACGCTCGTGCCACGGCTGCTCTGTGCACACCGATGTGTCCCCCCCCCCCATAAAAATACACCTCCCCCCTCAAATAGCACCCCCCCACACTTCTTTGCACTCACTTCTGCCGCACGAACTCCTCCGTCACCAGCTTCTTGACGTCTCCAAACACCTCGTGCTTCTCCCTGTGGGTGCACTGTGGGGTTAATGAGGGCTGGAAACACCCGGCTCTGTTTCCCTCAATGTTTTCCCCTCTTCTCCCCTAAAAAATATGCTACCCTGGCTGCACCCGGAGCCGGCGGAGGAACTCCCATACAGCACCTAGGGGGAAAAAGCATTGGGGTTGGGAGGGGGGCTACACGAGGGGAAATTGGGGTCTGGGGTGGGGCAGGAACAAGGGGGGCTCACTGTCTTTAGCTGAGTTTCCTTTCATGAAGATGAAGCTGAGGATGATGATGAGCAGACCCAGCTTGGCTGTCTGTACGTCCCTGCGTCAGAAAATGCATCACAGACCCAAAAAGGGGACCGGGGTGTGGGGGGAAGGGGCCTCTGAACATTCCCCCCACCCTAGAAGCATCCACAAGCCCCTCACTGTTTCAGGTTCTCCCCCTCGACACGGGGAAGGCTGCTGGTGAGGATGTAGATGTGGTGCTTGGTGTCAATCTCCACCATCTGCAATCCAAACACCTGGCAGGGGAGGGGACACGAGGGTTAATTCAGCGTACAGCAAGAGGGGAGGGCAACAGATCCCCACCCCTTTGAGCCCCCCCATACCTGCTGCAGGGTCCTGCCTGCCCGGTTGACAATCTCTGAGTAAACATCTTTGTATTCACGGATGACCTTTTTCAGGATGTCTGCAGGAAACAGAGGGGTGGGGGCAACTCTATAAGGTTTTGAATGGAGGGAGGCCATCCCATAATCATTTTCAGGAGCGGGAGGGCAGCACCGTGAGGTTCTGCAGTAGGTGGGAGACATCCCATCGTGTTCTGCAGGGGGTGGGGGTGACTCCATAAGGATGGAGAAGGGAACAACCCCAAAAGCTTAGGAAAGAGGTTAAACAAGGACCATTCCAACTCACCTACTCTTTTAATAGGGATTTTCTTCTGGTCTTTCACAAGCAGGAACTGCACCAGCTCAGTCACCTGCAGGAAAGCAAAAAGGGGGGGGGGGAAATAGGGGAAATAAAGGGGTAAAAGTCCCATAATAGCAAAGAAACTCAAGGGAGAGCGCAAAAACGAAGCTGTGCCCTCACAGGGAGGGGGAACCCCCCAACCCCCCCTCACCTTCCGATTGATCTCCTCCTGGGAGCGGCTCTCCAGGTTCCTCTGCACTTGGCTGGGGGTCTGCGTGGGGACCACGCTGAAATCGTCGTCGTCGCCCTGCAAAGCGCACGGGGAGGTGAGACCACGCGGGGCGGGGGGCAGCGACCCACCCCACCCCGCGCCCCTCCCCCACATCACAACGGGGCCCACCGTACCTGGGTGAAGCCGGAGCCCCTGCTGCGCTTCCTCTGGGACATCTCTGAGGAGAAAGCAGGACCGTGCCGGCTCAGGCTGTCCGCCAACCGTTCCCCATCCTCTCCCTCAGCCCCAAACCCGCGCGCGGCGCCTCCGGGTGCCGTTAAAAAGGCCGCAAATCTCCGCGGACGGGAGACGGCCCTCCGCCATTACCTGCCGCCCTCAGGCCGCTCCTCTCAGCGCTCAAGCGTCACGGCAGCCTCGCCCTCTGATTGGCCCACCCCCTCTCAGTCCCGCCTCCTCCAGCCAACCACGCTCCCATGGAGCACCTCCCCGGGCTGTGATTGGTCGAGCGGCCCCGTGGCCACGCCCCTTCACCGCGTGCCGGCCTCGCGCCTGAGGAGCACTGAAAAAGAGCGGGAAAAGCGCCCGCCTAAAATTACCTCAGGGGACAAAATGGCGGCCGAGAGGCGCCCCACGGGGAAGAGAAAAATAAACACGCTGAACCCTAACAGAGCTTAAAAGATGGGTCGGAACTGTGGAAGAAAAAAAACAACAAAACAATAAGGAAGTAAAAAAAGCGTGAAGGGAAATATTTCCATCCCAGGTAAAGTAAGTGTACGATGGGGTCAATGGGAGTAAGCGGATGTTTGTTTGCTGCTTGTAAAATGCATTAGAACTGTACATTAGGAAAATATGAAGTTTAAAATAGAAACTAAGCGTGGCTGCTGGCAGAAAGACGAGATTTAAATGGGATGGCAGCGGCCCCAGTCAGAAAATGGGGTTTTGGGGACCTTCATCCAAACCCCGTTTGGGAATAACACTTTGTGTGAGAAAATATAAAATAAAGAGCACTCAGGAAACTCAGATGGGGCATGAGTTCAAACTTTTCTTTGTAATGAGGCAATAAATAATAATTAATTAAGCATGCCTTGCCCTAGGCTGAGATGTCCCTGGTTGGGAGCTGTGCTTATTCCCATTCAGGGATCTCTCAAAGACAAAAGAAAAAATTATCCCTTTTTCCCTCATTTTTAAACCCAATTCCCACCCCCCCCCCCATCCCAACCCCGATGTGTGTTCTACCCAGCACCAGAGTGCTGAGCTCTCAGTGGAAATAAATATATAAAAAAATAAATAAAAGCAAGAGGGGAAAAATAAACAAGGATCCGGCCACAGGTTCTCCTGGGCGTTTTGTTTTTGTTTCTTTTTGCAGGTTCCTGGCTCTTCTCCAGCCTGCAGACAAGCCCGGCTTGTCCCCGGTGAATGCAGCGTTTGTGGCACGAAGGGAAATGGAAAAAAAGGAAACAGAAAGTGGGAAAAAATAAAGAAAGAAAAAAAAAAAAGGGACGGTGAGCTGCTCTGGGGAAGGGTGAGGAGTAAAATCAGCATGGAGGAGCTGCGCTGTGCCTGGGCTTGGTGCTGGGTGCTGCCCTTGCTCCTGCCCACCCCTGCTCTCTGTCTCGGCCCAGAGGTGAGCACAGATGCGTTAATGAGTTAATTACGGGGAGGGGAACGAGCTGGGGGGCTGTGGGAGGGGTTTTGATGCTGCCCCTCGCTCACAGCTGCCGATGACGAGCTTTGGTGTGAGTGCCACCATCGTTTCCCGCTATGCTTCCACCTGTGTGTGCAGCACTGCCAGCAACCCCGACCCCGTGCCACGCCACGCTGCCTTCCTCCTGGACCTACCTCCTGCTGCCTTCATCACCAACTTCACCACGTGAGGAGGAGGAGGAGGAAGGGCTGCGTGGCAGTACAGCCCCTGTGACGCTTTGTTGGGTGACAAGAGGCAGCTGTGCACAGCTTATGTCGTTGTTTCCTGCCAGGCTGGTCGACGGCAAAGCCCACCAGGCTGAGGTGATGGAGAAACGCCGGGCACGGGAGCTGTATGAAGCAGCCCGCCGGCAGGGCAGGACGGCTGCCCACGTTGGCACCAAGTGAGCGCTGGGAAGGGTGGATATCTCAGCACGCGAGGGCGGCCGTGACGCTTCCCTCCTGCTGCACAGAGAGAAGGAAGCCCAGCGCTTCCACGTGACGGTCTCCGTGGCAGCCGGCGGGGACGCGTCCTTTGAGCTGTGCTACGAGGAGCTGCTGCGGCGGCGCTTGGGCACGTACCGCTACACCGTGCGCCTCCATCCCCGCCGTGTTGTAGCTGAGCTCCGCGTCGAGCTGAGCATCACTGAGCAGGCTGGCATTGCTGAGCTCCGCGTGCTGCCCCTGCTCAGAGGTAAGGCCGTGATGGTGGTGGTCCTCTCTGCCCTGGTGACAGCATCCTGATGCCACCGCCTCCACCCTGCAGGGCAGGCCACGCCGTCTGTCCGAGTAGAGAAGGGAACGCACTGCGCCCGCGTCGCATTCGCACCCACCCCGCAGGAACAGGCGGCTCTTGGTGTCATCAGTGACTTTGTGGTGGAGTATGACGTGGCCCGGCGTGATGCTGCAGGGGATGTGGAGGTGGGAGGATGGATGGGGACGCTGTGGGGTGGGGGTGAGGCTGTCTTCGAGCTGCCCTGGGGATGGGGACGCTGTGGGGTGGCGGTGAGCCTGTCCTCAAGCTGCTCCCACTTGTCCTCTAGCTGTACGATGGACACTTTGTCCACTTCTTTGCTCCCACTGGGCTGTCCCCCATCCCAAAGGACATTGTCTTCGTAATCGATGTCAGCGGCTCCATGTCGGGCACCAAGCTCAAGCAGGTAGTGCCGGGCGCCCTGCAGACCCTGTTTCTCTGTGCATCCCCACTTTCACTCCGCCTGTACCCACAGACCAAGGCGGCCATGCGCTCCATCCTCCGTGACCTTCGGCCCCGCGACCGCTTCAACATCGTCGCGTTTGCCGAGGCCGCCTGTGCGTGGAGGGAGGACGGCTCCGTCCCAGCCACCGCGTCCTTCGTCCGCAGTGCCACTCGCTACGTCGACGCCCTTCAGGCCGATGGTTGTGAGTACCACCGTGTGTCTCACGCTGTATGAGTGTCACTGTGCGCTGTCACACAGCTGTGAGTGCGTGCAGCGTGGCCACGTTGTCACACACCTTCACCTCCTGCCCCGCTGTTCCCTTAGGGACCGACATCAACCACGCGCTGCAGGTGGCGGCCGCTCTCCTTCACCGCCCGGCTGAGGAACCCCGCGTCCCGCTGCTGCTCCTCCTGACAGACGGCGAGCCCACCGCGGGGGTGACCAACATCCCCCGCATCCTCTCCAACGCCCACCGTGCCCTCTCCCCTTCCTCTGCGCTCCTTTTCGGCTTGGCTTTCGGGGACGACGCTGACTTGGTCCTTCTGCGCCGACTCGCTGCCGCCAGCGGGGGCACGGCACAGCACATCCCTGAGGAAGCCGATGCCGCCTTCCGCCTCGCTGACATTGTTCGGGAGATCGACAGCCCGCTCTTGCGGGACGTGGAGCTCACCTACCCCGGTGCGATGGCACAGCACGTCACCCTAAAGCTTTTTCCTGGTTATTTCCGAGGCTCTGAGCTGGTGGTGGCCGGAAGATTGGAACCGGGCGTGGAGCGGCTCCGTGTCCAAGCATCCGGACGAGGTGATGAGGGTGAGCTCCATGCTGACACCGAGGTGGTGGCCAACGTCACCGAGCTGCCACCCGGCTGTCCCCAGCGCCCCGCTGCGCTGCTCGGTGGCTTCGTCCACCGCCTGTGGGCGTATGTCACCATCCAGGAGCTGCTGCGGGCACAGCTGGCCGCCAACAGCACAGCCGTGCGCCGCCAGCTCGCCACTGAGGCCACCGAGCTGTCCCTCCGCTATCACTTTGTCACCCCCTTCACCTCCCTCGTGGTGGTGACACCGGGTGACGGAGGACTGACGTCCCCTCCGAGCATCACCACCGCCACCCACAGCCCCACGGTGACACCAGATGTCACGGGGACACCGGACGGAGCTGTCACCGCCACTGCTACAGCGCAGGCAGAACTCGGGGACCACAAGGTGATGGGGAACACGGTGACCCCCACTGTGCAGCCCCAGGTCCCCCCCCAACTCTGGGTGCCCCCAGCGCTGTGGGGGGATCCCCGGCTGCCCCGCGGCCCCGGGGATGCGGTGCTGCTGCAGACAGATGAGGCCGAGCTGATGGCGCCAGGGATGGGGGATGAGGAATTCGTGGAGTCCCTTAACCCCCCCGTCTACGTTGTCCTCACACCCACAGGTGGGCTCTGCCCCCCAATAACAGAACCCTAAATTTTCCCCTTTTTGTGGCCTAACCCCTTTCCCCCCCCATTCTCACTTCTGTCTCATTCTCCCTGACCCAGGGCTTCCTGATGACGAAGATGCCACAGGTAACAGCCCCCCCACACCCCTAAAATCTGGGAGGGGGGGCACACCACAGCTGCCCCCATCCCCCCTCCAATTACTCATTTCTCTTCCAGACCTTACCCGTGATGGTGATGTGGGTGAGTTGCACGACACTGTATGAAAAAGGGAGGGGGTACAGAGGTACCCCAAGACTCCTGGGACTGGGGAGAAAGGCACAGCACCAGAAACATGGGGATCTGCAGCCCGCCCATGCATCTCCCCTTTTTCACCAGCTTCCTCCAGCCCCACATTCTTCACCTTTTCTGCCTCGGGTAAGGGGACAAAGGAGAGTAAGGGGGGATACCAAAGGGGTTACAGGGGGTCCCAAATGACCCCTCCAACTCCCTCCTCCTCCACTTCCCCCACAGTGGATGGGGACCCCCACTTTGTGGCCCACATCCAGGGCACGCCGTATCCTCTCTGCTTCACCCTTGATGGTCGCCCTGGAGACATCCTGCAGCTGCTGACTGACCCATCGCTGGGTGAGGACCCCCACAAACCCATGAGGAGCCCCCCTAAATGTAGAGGAGGGGGGATTTCACCCTATTCTCCCCCCCTCTTCAACCTACTTTGTAGGGCTGACGGTCCGTGGGCACCTGGTGAGTGCCCCTTCCTGGCCGAGCACCCCATCACGTCCCCGCACCTTTTTTGACGCTGTCACCATTTCGGGCACCACCATCGTTATCACTGTCACCCTCCACGGGGTCCGTGTGACTGGGGAGGGTGCCCCCATCTCCCTGCCCTTCTCCCATCCCACCCAACTCCACCTCCCCCCCGTGACGCTCGTTTTGGGGCTGGGGGGCCGCCTCCGCCTCCAATGGGGTCCCCGCTTGGAACTCCTGGTGCTGCGTCACCGCTACAGCCGACCCGGTGCCCTACAGCGTGACCACCTTGGCTTCTATGTCACCGACGGCAGCGGGTTGTCCCCGAGGGCCTGCGGGCTGTTGGGTGAGTGCTGCCCTCATCCCCACGGGGTGGCAGTGTCACCTGGAGATCGGGGTGACACCTGTCCCCTTTCCCATAGGCTGCTTGCGGGATATCCGGCTGTCCCCACTGGGGACACCGGGAACAGTGCGGATATCCCGGGGTGAGGTGACGGTGATGGCCATGCTGGTGACAAAGGAGCTGCAGGTGGCACAGGGGACAGCCCGGCCCGGCCAGTGTTGGTTGGTCCCACGTTCCAAAGCCCTCGTGCTGCTGGGGGGGCCCTATGGGGATTTCCTGTCCCCCTCTCTGCTGTCGGCCTGAGATTGTCACCGCTGTCCCCATGGATGGGGGACTCTAAGGGGGGCAGGGGATTCTGTGGCCACCTCCAGACCTGGGACACAACCTGGGACACAAGGGAGGGGTCCCCCCCACAGTGAACAGTGTCCCCCTGGACTCTGGGGTGACCCCAAGGCCCCCACCAACTCCATGGATGTGTGACATGGGATGTCACAGCTGCCACCAACCCCATGGATGTGTGAAGGACCCCAAGGCCACCACTGTCCCAAGGAACTCATAGAGACCCCACAGCCACCACCAGTCCCACAGATATGGGGACCCCGTGGCCACCATCACCCCCATGGACTTGGGGGGGGGACCCTAGGGCCACCAAAATCCTCACACCTCTGGGGCACGGGGCGACCCCAAAGCCACCACCAATTCTGGAGTGCTGAAACGAGGTGACCTGCCCCACCAAACCCTGTCAGGAAATGGGGGACCCCTCTGTAACCCCCCCCCCCCCTTATAGCCATGAGACCCCACCCCACATTTCCAGACACTGACAGCCTGACTTCATGTGTGCTTTTATTGCCAACGCCGCTTTTGAACCATTCCATACAAAACCAATAAACCTCCATCCTCAGAACTGCATGGCTGACACCAGCGTCTCCGAGAGCTTGGTGGCGATTTTTTCTGGTGGGGAAGGGGAACATGGTCACAAATGTGGGGGTGTTTGGGGGGGAGGGAATGAGGAAAAGGGACGACTCACAGAAATTGTATTTTTTTTTCTGCTCACCTGCTCTTTTTTGCAGCTTTTTCCTACGCTTCCCAGCAGCCGCCAGCCCCTGGCCCTGCAGCAGTGGGGGGAGTGCAGCCACCTCCTCCAAACGTGGGGCGCGGGGAGGGGGGCCCTCTTCTTCCCCCCCTCCCCTGGCCTTCGTCCGTGCCTTCAGCTCCACTGTCACCGCACCGAGCTGGGGGAGGAGGGGACCCCGTAAGAACAACCTCCAAACCCTAAAAGCCCCAAACTCACCCCGATTTTTACTCCCATACCTCCAGGTCGTCCCCGTTGTCCTCCTGCTCGTGGCTGTCTTCCATGGTCTCCTCCCCGGGAACACATGGGGACATCTCAATACCCGTCACCACCTCCGGAACCGCTACAACGGGACCAGGTCAGTGCAACGGAGATGATAGGGGACCAATTCCAGAGGTAAATCCCCCAAATCCTCACCCGCCAGTGCCTCAGCGTCGCCCCTCTCCAGAGCCTCGAGGTCGAGCTCCGGCCCCATTGATTGCACAATCTGTGCCTCCAGCTGCACCCCAACCTCGTCGCGCTTCGGGGGGTGTGTGTAGTAAGAGATCTTCCCGCTGTAGGATTTTGGGGTGAATTATGGGGTTTTAGGGTACAGAGCCTCCCCTATATGATGTCATGCTTCTCACCTGGTCCAATCGTGCAGCAGAGCCACGGCGGCGGCGTGGGGGTCCGGGAGCCCCCCTGGACGGAGGCGGCCCTGCCGGCGGGCCAGGTGGGCCAGGAACTGCCGGGGGTCGGGGCAGGGGGGCACCCCATAGAGCTGGCTCAGCTGGTGGGGTTGGGGACCATGGTCACCCCATCGCCACAGAGATGGGGACCTCCCCATGGCGGTGGGGCTGAGTCCCACAGACATCCCTGAACTCCACAGCATTTCCTCCCAATACATTTCTAAACCCCTTTGATACCCCCACAGCCCCCAGCAGTGGGACTGAACCCCCCCAAACCCTTCAAACCCCACAAGCAATGGAGCTGAGCCCCCCCCATGACACCCCTAAGCCCCACAGTAATGCAGCTGAGAACCCCCAGACACCCTCAAACCCCACAGCAACGGCGTTGAGACACTCTCAGACATCCTAAGCCCTCCCAGAGACCCTCACCCCCCCAAAAAAATAGGGCTGAGCCCCCCAAGTCTGATAACAATGGGGCTGAACCCACCTGCTCGGGGGGGCAGCGCTTCAGGATGGCAGCGGCGGGGGTCAGGGGGTCCCGCAAGCGCTGTGGGGCCAGAGCCCCTCGGAGTGGGGCAGCGGCAGTGGGGGCCCCCGTCTCCATGACAACGCCGGGGCAATCCAACAGCTGGATGTGGCGGTCCAGCTGCACCGTCTGCAGGCACCTGGGAGGGTGGGGAGGGGCTTCTACTGACCTCACCCTTGGGGGAGAAAAGGGGGGGGGGGTGGGGGCAGCTTGTGTCAGCCCCTCCCTTGGGGAAACAGAGCTTTACCTGGTGACCCCTGGCACCGCTCCGACCACACACACCCGGCTCCGCTTGAGGCTGTTGATGAGGCTGCTCTTACCCACATTGGGGTACCCTGGGGGGGTGAAGTGGGGGTCAAGGGGGGGAATTAGGGGTCAAAGGGGCAACTGGGGGACCAAAGGCAAAACTGGAGATCAGAGAGGTGCAGAATTGGGGGTCAAAGGAATGGGGAATTGGGGGTCAGAGGGGACACTGAGGGTCTAAGGAGTGGAGATGAGGAGTTGGGGGAAACAGTATTGATGAGGTGGGGAATTGTGGGGGTCAGAGGTGAAATTGGGGGTCAAAGGAGTGGAGAATCGGGGGTTGGTGGGGACCTGAGTGTTAAAGGGGTGAAGAACTGGGAGTCGGGGGGAAACCGGGGGTCAAAGGGGTGGGAAATTGGGAGGTCAGTAGGGAATTGGGTTCAGAGAGACCCCCAAACGCTGGGGGGGGGGGTCCTAAAGCCTCACTCACCCACGACGCCCACAGTGATGGCTGTCTTCACCTCCTGAGAACGGCTGTAGTTGGCCAACACCCGAAGCAGACAGTCGGCCCCCACACAACCGCTGCCAGCCAACACCTCCTCTGGGGCGGCCGTCACCGGCACACGGCTCTGCTTCTGCACGGGGACACAGCCGGGTGACAAGGGGACACCAGGTAATGTGACATGGGGACACCACAAAGTGACAACGGGACACTGGGTGACAAAGGGAGGACGCTGGGAGGGAGAACAGCAGGTAACAAGGGGATTCGGGGTGACAAAGGGACAATGGGTGACAACAGGACACCGCTGGGTGACAGACATCAGGCAGCAAGGGAACACTGGGTGACAACAGGACACCAGGCAACAAGCCAACAGTGGGTGACAACAGCTGGGTGACAATGGATGACAACAGGACACTGCCAAGTGACAACAGGATGCCAAGTGACAGAGTAATAACAAGTGACAAAGGGAGAGTGGGTGACAAGAGGACACCACCGAGTGTCAGCGCGTGACGCCGGGTGACAAAGGGACTCCGGGTGACAAGGGACCACCCCCCATTCATTCTGGGTCCCCACCAGGTTGCGGCTCTGCTGCTGCGTGGACGCCTTGAAGGCCACGGTGGGGAACTCGGCGCGGAGGTACTTGAGCCACGCGGCCACCACGTCCCGCGGCACCAGGTCTGGAGGGAGGGACAGGGATGACACAGTGTTGTCACCACGGGGGGGGGGGGGGGGGAGGGGGCGTGTGCCCCCTTCCCTCCCCCACTCCGTACCGATCTTATTGAGGACGAGCACCAGGCGTTGCCGGCTCCCAGCTCGGCGCACGGCCGCTTCCAGCTGCGGGCTGCGACAGCCCTGGGGGTCCCGGGCGTCCAACACCTCCAGCACCACATCAGCCGCCTCCAACACCTCCCCCCCACAAAAAAAACAACTGCAATTCAGCGTTCACCCCCCCAAAAATTACACCTTTTTACCCCCCTCCCCCCAAAACCCTGGTGCTCACCTTACGCAGCTCCCGCCCGTACTGCCGCAGCGCCGCCTCTCCCTGCGCATCCCCAGCTCTCGCCGCTACCTCCTTCTAAAAAACCCCAACATTACCAAGTAGAGAGGGAGAGGTCCCACAGTGGGGGGGGGGGGGGGGGGGGGGGAACAACCCCAAAACTCGCTCACTTTTTGCTCAAAATCCCTCTGCCTCTGCAGCACGTCCTCCTGCAGCCCCCCCAGGCTGCGCCGCTGCTCCACCACCGCCTCCCGCGCCGCGTCCTGCCGCCGCTGCGCCTCAGCTGCCTGCGGGGGGGGGGGGGGGAGGAATATCATTTTGAGGTCTTTCACCCCCAGGACTCACTTTCTTTTCCTCTTTTGTGTGTTTCAGCCTTACCCTTTTCTGCCTCTTCTCGCTCTGCTGCTCCACGTGGGCGGCGAAGCGGCCCAACCGCGGCACCCCCGGGTCCTTCTTCCCCGCTGCCTTCACCGCTTTGCCCTGCAAGGTGGGACGGGCCCAGGTTGGGAGGGGGGGGGAAACGATCCCTGTGCTGGGGGAAACTGCAGCCGTCTGCGAAGGGATCCGGACTGGGTAAGGGGTGCAGACTGGGAAAGGGACAATCCCAGTTCGGGAGGAAATTAACCACATCTGAGGAGAAACTGCACCAGTTTTATAGGGGAAAGTCACAGTTTTGGGGGGGAGGAATCCCAATTTTAGGAGGAAACCTGAGCAGTCCGGGGGAAGAGCGGGATCTGGACCAGTTCTTGGGGGACAAAGGGATGATGTGGGGGGAGTCCGGCCCCGTTTTGGGGAACGACCCCAGTTCAGGAGGAAAATGGCCAAGTTCCAGGAGGAACCCGACCAGTTCCGAGGAAACTGCACCCACTGTGCTGGGGGAGGGACGATCCCAGATCGAGGGAGCCTGGATCAGTGCGGGATACCAGTGTTCACATCGAATGTGGGGGGGGGGGGGAGGGGGGTGGAAGCAAACCAATTCTGGGGGGGCAATCCCAGTTTAGAGCAGTCTGGACCAGCACGGGTAGAGCTAGCGGAATCTGGGGGGGGAACTGAACGCGTTTTGGGGGGAGGACTGAACGAGTTTTGGGGACGGACTGAACGAGTTTTGGGGGGGGGACACTGAACGCGTTTAGGGGGAAATGGCGCAGCCGGGGGGGGGTGGGGTGGGACGCCCCGAACAATCAGAGGGGAGAACGGCTCCGCGGTTTGGGGGGGGGGGAGGGGGGGAACCCATTGTGGGGAGCAACGCCCCAAATTCCGCGGCGCTCCCGCCCCGCTCTCACCTGCAGCCGCCTCCCGCGGGCCGCCTCCCGCCGTCGCCCTGCGGGGAGCGGCAGTGTCACGGGCGGAGCCCCCCCAGCCCCCCCCCGCCGCCGCCGCCGCCGCCGCCCCCCGGGACGCACGGGACCGGGTCATGGCCGTGCCCACGCCGCTCCGCTCGCTTCCGCCTCGCTGCTCCGTCACTTCCGGCGCGACCGCCGCAAGCCCCGCCCCTTCGGCATCCTCCCCCCCTCCGCGGCGTCGCGCCGGTGACGTCACACAGCGCCCCCCCCCACAAACGAGCGGGACGGCCCTTAACAAGAGTGCACTTTTTTTATTCCTTTTTTTTTTTTTTGTATTTTTTTTCTTTTTTTTTTCCTTCCTTTTTTAAACGCTTTTTTTTTTTTTCTCTCTCACTTTGGGGCGGGGGAGGGGCCGAGCCGCTGCTTTTATATAATTTTTTTTTTTCCTTTTTTTTTTTTTTTTTTTTTCCTTGGAGCCACCCCCGACCACCCCCCCCACCCCACCCCCAACACCCCCCCCCCCCCCAAAAAAAAAAAAAAAAAAAAAAGAGGGCGAAGGGACGAAGGAAGGGCCACCCACACCCCCCCAAGAACTCAACCTCACAAAAAAAAAAAACCAAAAAAAAAACCAACAACAACAAAAAAAACCCCAAGCCAAACCGAGAGAAAAAAAAAGGGAAAAAAAAAAACCCCAAAACAAAACAAAAAAAGAAACAAAACAACAACAAAAAAAACACCCAAACCAAAAAATAAAATAAAATGGGGAAAAAAAAAAAAAGCCAACGGAACCGAAAAATATATATATATATTTATAGGCGGGGCCGGGGCTACGCCAGCCCGAAGCCCTCGGAGCACTCCTGGATGGCGAGCAGCAGCATCTGCCGCAGCTTCTCGTAGCTCTCGTACGCCGGCAGGTCCAGCTGGTTGAAGCTGTGGGGCGGAGCGCCACGGCCCCGTCAGCCCACGCGTCCCCACCCCACGTCCCCAGACCCCGTACGTACCCAACCCCACGGCGCTGTATATCCCCACGCCCCGTTTCTCCGTGCCTCCCCCGGCTCTGTTGTGTTCCTGTCCCCAAATCCCCACGGCCCCCCAACCCCGTGTGTCCTCATGTCACATCCCCACCTGTCTCCAAACCCGTGTCTCTGCCCCGTGTTCCCAAATCCCCATGTGTCCCCAACCTCATGTCTCCCACGTGTCCCCTCAACCCCACTTCCTCAGGGTTCCATGGCCCCACGTATCCCCATCCCATATCCCCACGGCCCCACACATCCCCATCCCGTATCCCCACGGCCCCATGTGTCCCCATCCCATATCCCCACAGCCCCATATCCCCACAGCCCCACGCATCCCCAACCCATATCCCCACGTATCCCACTCGCCCCCAACCCCATGTCCCCCACCGTTGTGTCCCCAGTGCCTGGCGCCAATAAACCCACATGTCCCCAATCCCACGTCCCCACATCCCCACCCCCTTACCTCCATCCCCATGTCAACCCGGTGTCACCTCACCCCAGTGTCCCCACGTGCACCCAGCGCCACCAAATCCCGTGTCCCCACCCCTACAATCCCAACCCCGTGTCCCAATGTCCCCCATCCCCATGACCCCAAATCTCTGCGTCCTCCCATCCCCATGTCTTCCTCATCTCTGCCCCCACGTCCCCCACCCCTATATACGTCACCACGTCCCCCATCTCCGTGTCCCCACATCCCTTTGCCCCCACGTCACTCCCCGGTTGTGCCCTCCCCCCCGTGTCCCCGTGCCGTTACCAGGTGTGTGCTGAGGGCAGGCGGTCGGTGGAGCGGTCGTCGCGGTGGATCTGGAACTTCTGGATCCCGTTCATGCCCTCGAGGGCGGCGAAGCCCTGCAGGGGGACCTTGGATGTCCCCGTCACAAACTGCAGGAACTTGGCCCGGTCCGCCTGGTCGAAGGAGCGCAGCGCCCGCCAGAACCACTGGATCTGAGGGGGGGGAGAAAGGGGGGAGGGGTCACAGCCTGAATCGGTGGGGATGGGGATGTGGGGTGTAGGGAAATGGGAGACATGGGGACACGGGAACATGGAGATGTGGGGACAAGGGGAGACAGGAAGTGGGGATTTGGGGAGCAGGGAGACAGGGAAGTGGGGATGTGGGGGCACAGGGATGTGGGGGGCAGGGAGACAGGGAAGTGGGGATGAGGGGGCATGGGGATGTGGGGCAGGGAGACAGGGAAGTGGGGATATGGGGGCTTGGGGACACGGGGATGTGGGGACATAGGACGTGGGGATGGGGGATGCAGGGATGGAGAGACAAAGAGACAAAAGGAAGTGGGAATATGGGGACACAGGGAGACATGGAGACACAGGGAAGGACACAAGGATGGAGGACAGACGGGTGGACATGGGGACACAGGGGTGAGGTGCCACCAGGACAGTGACCCCGGGGGTGGGGGGTTTGGGGTTGCCCCCACCTGGATGGAGTTGCCCTGGTACTTGTGGTACTCGGTGTTGGCCTTGAGGTCGTCGATGTCGATGGTGGGCAGCCCCGAGATGAGCAGCTCCAGCTCCTGCTCCGTGAAGATGGAGATGAGGCGCTTCGGGATGATCTCGTAGAAACCCTCCAAGAAGGCGGCGAGCTGCTTCCGGATAGCCCCTGGGGGACAATGAGGGACATTCAGGGCGGGACTGAACACCAGGACCCCAACCTGACCCCCCCACCCCGGACCCCCGTCTCACCGGTCATGCGCATCTGGCAGACGAGGTGCACGTACTCCTTCTTGTTCTCCTCTGTCACCAGCACGTTGGCTCCGTTGGGTTTGAGGTCCCGTACCTCACACACCCCGAACTCCTGCACCTGAGGGCGGCCGGGGGGGTGAGGGGCAAACCTTGGGGCAGAGGGGACATCCTCGGGACGAAGGGGACAGCCCAAGATGGAGGTGACACCCCCGGGGAAGAAGTGACGCTCCTGGGACAGAGGGGGGACCCCAAGAAAGAGGGGGCATCCATGGGGCAAAGGGGACAACACCCGAAATCAGAAGCAACGTGGGAGCACCAACAGAAACCATGGGGAGATTAGGATAATGGGGAGGGGGGACCTGATTTTGGGGTGTCCCCGGAGCTCCATGGGCCAGAGGTGAGCTGATTTTGGGGCGTCCCCATGTCCTCAGGGCTCCATGAGACCCATTTGTGGGGGGCCCCCCCCTACGCACCTCGGTGCTGAAGGTGAGGTCGTAGCCCAGCGTGGAGACGTCGTTCTCCAGCAGGTACACCAGGCCCTGGTAGAAGTGGTAGTCCTCACTCTCCATGTCCGTGTACCTGCGTGGGAAGGGGGGGGTCAGCACCCCTTTTCTGGGGGGGGCCGGCACCATTCTGGGGGTCCTGACAATAGTCTGGGGGGAGAGTCAATATCTTTTTGGGTTCTGTGCCCCACAGTTGGGTTCTCCACACTATAGTTGGGTTCTCTGCCCCAGATTGTTGGGTTCTAGATGCTGTAGTTGAGTTCTGTGCTCCATGGTTGGGTTCTAGATGCTATGGTTGGGTTCTGTGCCCCACTGTTGGGTTCTAGATGCTACAGTTGGTGTCTATGCCCAGTGCTTAGATTCCATGCCCCAAACTGTTGGGTTCTGCACCCAAAAGAGTTGGGTTCTATGCCCCACAGGTGGGTTCTAGACGCTACAGCTGAATTCCAGACATGATGGTTGGGTTCTATGCCCCATGGTTGGGTTCTAGATGCTGTAATTGGATTCTATGCATCATGGTTGGGTTCTAGATGCTATAATTGAGTTCTGTGCCCAAGACAGTTGGGTTCTATGACCCATGGTTGGGTTCTAGATGCTACAGTTGGATTCCGTGCCCTGCAGTTGGGTTCTAAATGCTATAATTGAGTTCTGTGCCCAGGATAGTTGGGTTCTATGCCCCATGGTTGGGTTCTAGATGCTATAGTTAGGTTCTGTGCCCTGCAGTTGGGTTCCAGATGCTGTAGTTGGGTTCTGTGCCCCATGGTTGGGTTCTAGATGCTATAGTCAGATTCTGTGCCCTGCAGTTGGGTTCTAGACACTACAATTGTGCTTTATGCCCTGTGCTTGGGTTCTACACCCAAAACCATTGGGTTCTACGCCCCCAAACCATCCCTTTCCATCCCCAAAGCGTTTGGGTTCCGCGCCCCCTTACCGGACAGACTTGCCCAGGATGTGTTTGTAGAAGGAGCGGGTGAAGTAGCACTCGAGCAGCCGGTTGTCGTAGACGGCTTTGGCCACGATGCGCCCCACGAACTTGAAGTAGCTGAGGTGGTTGGGGTTGCAGTGGGACGAGGGGTTGATGGTGTAGGTGACCCGGTCGCCCGGCGAGGTGCGGAACAGCGCGTACATGGGGTTGAACATTTCCCTCGAGATGATCATGTACCACTCGCGCAGCAGCCCCCCCGCGTCCTGCCCCTCCTCGCCCTCGAAGACGATGTACCTGCGGGGAAAAGAGCGGCTGCGGGGGTCCCAAACGGCCCCGCAGACCCCAGAACGTGGCCCTGCACAACCCAAAGCCCCGCGCTTCGGGTCCTCGTAACTCCCAGCTCAGTCCTAGAGGACCTACACAACTCACGTGACACCAAAATGCAGCTCTGGGGTCCCCTAAATCCTCTAATGTGGTCCTGGAGGATGCTGTGCACCCCAAAACTTCATCCTATGGACCTCACGCAACCCCAAACCCATCCTTGGTTTCCCCCAGAACTTGTAACTCTCTCTGGGAGACCCCAGTACCCCAAAATCTGTCCCTAAGGACCTAATGTAACCCCAAACACAACTCACATCCCCTCATGCAGTCTGGGGGTTGGTGGACACCAAGCACTCCCCCCAAACCTGATCCTAAGGAGCTCATCCAACCCCACACCCATCCTAAAACCTCTCACGTACTCTTGTGTGGCCCTACAAACCCCAAACCCGCCCACCGTGGATCTCCCCCAGCCCCAATGACTTGGGGTCCGCTCGCCATTCCCTTTGGGGTGACTCTTTTTTTTGGGGGGGGGTCTCACAGTCGGTTCTTCATCTCCTCGGGGGATTTGCGGTGCAGCTCCCGGTACGAGTCCTCGAAGACGTGGTCGCGCCGCACGTGCACGGCCATATCCTCCTTCCGCAAACCTTCATCCAACCGCTCCAACTCCTGGCGGAAATACCTGAATCGGGGCAAGGGGGGGGGAAAACACCAAATAAACGCCGTCAAGATGGGTTTTTTTTGGGGGTGTCACCCCTTTCAGGGTCGGCGTCGCCCCGTACTTGCGCTTGACGTCAAAGTCAAGGACACGGATGTAGTCGACGAGGACGGCGAAGGGGCCGTCGGCCAAATGTGTGGTGGACTGCCGCAGGATCTGGTTCAGCACCGTGCGGTGGGTCTCTGGGGGGGGGGGGGAGGGGAAAGGTGGGTTATGGGGTTTTGGGGGTAGTCCCAAAATAAAGGGGGCTCCCGACAGCCAGAGCCCTGATTTCTGTCCCAAATCTCAATTCCTCTCAAATCCTAGAACCACAACCCCTTCTAGTTCCACAAAACCTGGACCCCACAACCCCTCAAATCCCCTTTGGATGCCCCAAACCCCCTTCCAGCCCCCAAATATCCCCAGACATACCCCAAAACCCTTCTTCCAGCCCCCCAACTCACCCCTAAATCCCATTCTAGCCCTCCAAATCCCCCTTAGATCACCCCCAAACCACCTTTCTGCCCTGAAATCTTCTTCCAGCCCCAAAATCCCCCCAAACACAAACCCCAGCCCCAAAATCCCCACCAAACCCCTTCCAGTCCCCCGAGTCCCCCTCCAAATCCTCTTCCAGACTCCAGAAATCCACCTCTTATCCTTCTTCCACCCCCCTGATGGCTTCCAGCCCCACAACTCTTCTCCACATCGCTTTCTGTCCCCCCACGCCCCCTCCAACCCTCCCCAAATCCCCCAAAGCCCCTTTCCAGATCCCCTACATCCCCCCAACCCTCTTCCTGTCCCTGAATCCCCCCTCAAATCTCCCTTCTAAACCCCCAATCCCTCCCACGTCTATTCCAACCCCCTTGCAGTCCCCAAAATCCCCCCCAACCCCTCCGTATCACCCCTCAAATCTCCCCCCAGCCTCTCAAGTCCCCCCAAATCCTCCCCCCATGCCCCCCGTACCAGCAAAGCGCAGGAACTTCTGGGTGTCGGGGGGCAGGCTGGCCGAGATGTGCATGGAGGAAGGCTCGCGGGAGAAGAAGGGGTCGAGCGAAGAGGGGGTGGCGGGGGTGAGCGGGGCGGGGGACAGCGGGGGGGGCTCGTCCTTGATGTGGGCCAGCTGGCTCTCGCGTGTGTCCCGCACCGGAGGTTTGCTCTCCCGCTCGGTGGCGTGCACCAGGAAAAAGGCTTCGACCGCCGGCTGCAGGACTGCGGAGGGGAGGGGGAAATAAAGGGGTTAGGGGACCCCAACGCTGGGGAGGGGGAAGGGCAGGGGCGGTTCCTATAGCCCCGAGGTATCCTGAGCACCCCAATCCCCACTGAAAGTGCCCTCCCTTTCCCAAACCCCACTCTGGGCCCTTCAAATCTGCCTCAAAAATGCTTCCCCCATTCCCTTAATCCAGCCCCCAGCCCCAAAAGCCCCCATTTAAAAGCTCCTTCCCACCAACGAACCCCACCCCAGACCCAAGCACCCCTTAAAAAACACTCTTCATCCCCAAAACTCATTTCATTCCTCTCAAATCCCCCATCCCATCCCATTAAACCAACCCAGATCCCCCCAAAATCTCACCCTTCACCCCTATAGCCCCCAAAGCCCTTTACCATCCCTTTAATCCATCCCAGCCCCCCCCAAATCCTCCCAAAAAACCCCTTCCCATCCCCCAAACTCACTCCAGCCCCCTCCAATTCCTTATCCCACCCCCTTGCACAGACCCAGACCCCCAAAAAACTCATCCTTCACCCCTAAATCTCCCCAAAAGCCTATTCCCGACCCCAAACTCCAGCACAGACCCCTAACCCCCACAAAGAAGCCCCTTCCCATTCCCTAAAACCATCTCAGATCCCCCACACACCCCTTCCTATCCCCTTAACCCATCCCAGCCTCCCCAAAATGCCCCCGAACACTTCCCATCCCCAATGCTCATTCCAGCACCCCCAAATCCCCATCCCATGCCCTTGCACCATCCCATACCCGCAAAAAACTCATCCTTCACCCCTAAAGCCCCCCAAAATCCCCCTTCCCATCCCCAAACTCCATCCCAGACCCCAATGCATCCCCCAAAGCCCCTTCCCCATTCCCTAAAACCATCTCAGACCCTCAAATCCCCCTTTCCATCCCCACTCCCCCAAATCCCCCCCCAAAAAAACACTTCCCATCCCCAAGCCCCACCCCAAATCCCCCTTCCTGCCCCCTTACACCATCCCAGACCCCCCCCCCCTCAACCCCCCCCAGCCCCGCACCGAGCACGGCGTGCTGGTCGTGGGACTCCTCGAGTTCCTTGAGGCACTCCCCCAGCATGTCCCACAGCTCGTCCAGGCACAGCTGCTCGCTCAGCAGCGGCAGCTCCGGGGGGGGCCGCTCTTCCCGCTCCCCCCCCTGCGGCCCCTCTGAGCCTGTGTGTGGGGAGGGGGCACAGGGTCAGCCCCGTGGGGCTGCTGACCCCCGCTGCGCAAACTGGGAACCCCACAGGTGAACCTGAGAGGGATGAACTGGGGCATGGGAGGGGGGGGGGAGGGGGACTGGTTTATACTGGGAAGGGAGAAATTGAGGGGGAGGGGGCTGTTATTGAGTCAGGGGGTTGGGGGGGGCAAAGGGTCAGCTCCCTCCATGCATCCACAGCAAACTGGGAGTCCCCCCAGTGGGATCAACTGCTGTACTGGGGGTGAGGGGAGGTACTGGTTTGTATGGGGGGAGGGGAGGTACTGGTTTATACTGGGGGCGAGGGGAGGTACTGGTTTATGCTGGGGAGGGGCACCTGGGTCATCTGCACCATGGGGGGGGAGGGGGGAGGTCAGCCCCATAGTGCTGCTGACCCCACTCACATGAAGTGTGAGACCCCTAGTTTCCCCCTAATGTGATGAACTGGTTTTGGGGGGGGGGGGGGGGGGCACTGGTCTATACTGGGGACACTCACCCACAGAGGGGGCATCTGGGGGGGCGGGTGAGGGCTGGTCCACGTCCATGGGCGACTCGTCGCGGCGGGGGGTGCCATCTGCCGGGCCGGGCTCCGACTGGGGGGGGGTCACAGAGTGGGGTGTTATGGGGGGGCCCCGGGGGGGTCCGTGTCACCCCTTGCATCCTCCCCCCACCCCCCAAGAGGTATAGGGGGAAGGGTGGGGATGAGGAAGGGGAAAGAGAAAGGGGGAAGGAAGGGGGGAGGGGGAACGGGAAGGGGGGAAAGGGGGAAGTGGGCAAGGGGAAATGTAAGGTACAGGAAGAGGATGATGAAGAGAAGGAGAGAATGAAGAAAGGAGGATGAAGAGGAATGAGGATGATGATGAGCAGGAAGAGGAAGGAGAGATGAGGATGAGAAGATGGAGAGGGAAGAAGGCTGTGGGGTGGATGGCGGAAGGAGAGGAAGAGAAGAATGAAGGTCAGGAAGAGGGGGATGAAGAGGTGGAGGAGTAAGGAAGAGGATGGTGGAGAGGAGAAGGAAGATGAAGATGAAGGAAAGTGGAAGAGAGATACAAAGATAGGGATGAGGAGGAGGAGGAAGATGAAGAGGAGGAAGAGGAGAATGATAAACAGGAGGAGGAGGAGCACGAAAAGGAATAAGGAAGAGGAGAGGGAGGAAGAGGATGAAGATGAGGCAAAGGAGGAAAAACTGGAGTAAGGGGAAGATGAGGATTAAGGAGAATGGAAAAGTTGGAGAGGAGGAGGAGGAAGAGAAGGAATAAGGAAGGATGAAGAGAAAAAAGGGGAAGCAGAACAGGAGGAGAAAGAATAAGGAGGATAAATAGGAAGAAGAGGAGGAAGAGGAAGAAGGAAAAGGGAATTAAGGATGAAGGAGAGGAGGAAGGAGAAATAAAGGGAATTGATGAAGGGGAGGAGGACGAGAGAAAGGAGGAAGAGGACGAGAGAAAGGAGGAAGAGGACGAGAGAAAGGAGGAAGAGGACGAGAGAAAGGAGGAAGAGGGGAACTAAGGATGAAGAGGAGGAGGAAGAGGATGAGGGGGAATTAAGGAGGAAGAAGAGGGCGGAAGCCACGGGGCAAACAGCACGAGGAGAGGTGGCACTGAAGGGAGAGGAGGAGGAGGAGGGAGAGGAGGAGGAGGAGGTGAGGCCGAAGGGCCGTGCTAACCGTGTCCGCCTGCTGCTGCCTCCGGGCCCTCTGACCCTCACGTACCATTTGTATGATGGCGTCGGCCTCGGCCTCCAGCTGCCGGACGGCCGCCTGGATGCTGCCAGCCGCCCCGAGGCCCCCGGCACCTGCGGACAGCGGTCAGCACCCCGAAAACCCCCAAACGGCCGCAGGGTGTGCAGGTAGGGGGGGGGGGTCCCCGCCGCCCCCGTCCCATCCCCCTCCCCCGGCTCCTTACCCAGGCGCCCGGCCTGCTTGGCCTTCTTGTGCGCGCGGCGCGTGTCGTCGCGGAGCTGGATGATCACCTGCAGCACGCGCAGGAAGAAGCGCTGCGTCGACGTCTTGGACGTCAGCACCGACATGGACGGCAGCTGCAGCTCCCGCCCGCCCAGCGCGCGCTTCTGCGACGCCACAATCACCACGCTCTCTGCCGTGTCGAAGCTGCGGGGAGAAATGGGTCAGCGTGGGGCTGAAACGGGGGGGGGGCTGAGCTAGAGGGAGGAGGGGGGTCAGGAGGGGACTGAGATGTTGGGGGGGGAAGGAGGGGACTGAGATATTGGGGGGTGAAGGACAGGGGGAAGGAGGCGACTGAGATATTGGGGGGGGTCAGGAGGGGACTGAGATACTGGGGGGGTGAAGGAGGGGACTGAAATATTGGGAGAGGGTATGAGGGGGTCAGGAGTGAACTGAGACACTGGGGGGGGAAAGGAGGAGACTGAGACATCAGGGGGGGAAGGAAGGAGTCAGCAGGGGACTGAGATATTAGGAGGGGAAAGGAGGGGGGTCAGTAGGGGACAGAGACATTGGGGGGAGAAAGAAGGGGGTCAGGAGGGGATTGAGACATTGGGGGGGGAAGGAAGGGACTGAGACATTGGGAGGCGGTAGGAGGGGGGAAGGAGGGGACTGAGATATTGGGGGGGAAAGGAGGGGACTAAGACACTGGGGGGGGGAGGAGGGGATTGAGACTTTGAGGGGGGGAAGGAAGGAGGTCAGGAGGGGACTGAGACATTGAAGGGGGGGAAGGAAGGGGACTGAAATATTGGGATGGGGTAGGAGGGGGTCAGGAGGGGATTGACACATGGGGGGGAAGGAAGGGGATCAGTAGGGGACTGAGACATCAGGAGGGGGAAGGAAGGGGTCAGGAGGGGACTGAGACATTGGGGGGGGAGGAGAGGGATCAGGAGGGGACTGAGCTATTGGGATGGGAAGGAAGGGAATCAGGAGGGGACTGAGACATCAGCGGGCTGGGGGTGTGAGGGGGACAGGAATGGACTGAGACACTGGGGGGGGGGGAAGGAGAGGGGTCAGGAGGAAAAAAGAGTGGGACCAGAGTTACTGGGAAGAAAAAGAGTGGGGTCAGGATGGAGCAGAGTTATCCATAGGAAAAAGCATTATCAGAAGGAAGGGGGGCAAACAACAGGAACGAATGTCATCCATAGGGCCAGGAGTGACGAGCAGGGATGGGAGAGCACAGCGGCCACCGCCAGAGCTCGGGGACACCGTGGGGACACCGTGGGGACCCCACGGGGCCGCTCACCGGCTCTGCATCTTGCCCTTGAGCTTGGCGCTGGGGGGCTGCTCGTCGGGGACCCCCTCGGGGGACGGCACCTCGCTCTGCGCCCGCCGCTGCTGCTCCAGGTTGTACTCGCGGAGCTCGGCCAGCAGCGTGCCTGCGGGGGACGGGGGGGGGGGGACGTCAGGGCCAGCAGGAGGGGGCTGGGGGTGGGATGGGGGGGGGGATACCCACCGATCTGGCGGCAGAGGGTGGCCCCCAGCTGCCGGGCACCGCTGAGCAGCAGCCGCAGGACGGTGTCGCGGGTGCCGGGGTCGCCCCGGGAGAGCTGCAGGAGAACGTTGGCCGCGTCCTCCAGACCTTCCTCCGAGCACGAGTGGGATGTGAGCACCTGGGGGGGGAGAGGGGGACGAACGTGGGTGATGTGGGGATTCTGGGGGGTGTTCTGCCACAACTCGCCTCCACGGACAGCGAGGGGGCACGGGTGACGTGGGGGATGTGGGATTTTGGGGTGCTTTCCCCCCAGAACTCACCTCCACTGACAGCTGCAGCTGGCTCTCCGTCAGCCCCGTGGTGGCCATGCGGGGGTCCGCGGTGCTCTCCCCCCCCTTGGCCGGGGGGGACTTGGAGCTCTTGGGGGGAGCTGGGGGTCATGGTGGCATCAGTGAGGCTGGTGGTGCCATGCCCCTCCCAGTGCCACCAGCGCGTCCCAGTTCCCCTCGTGTCCCAAAGCCATCTCCGTTCCTGTCCCCATTCCATCCCTTGTCATCTTCTGTCCCCCACCCCATCTGTGTCCCTGTTCCCCATTCCGTCCCTCATCTTCATATCTGTGACCCCGTATCTTCAACCCTGTCCCCATCCACAACCCTGGAACCGCCCCCACGTCCCCATCCACATCCCCTCGACCCCACATCCCTGTGCCCACACCCCTACGTCCCAGTATTCCCATATCCCCAATCCCTTTACCCATGTCCCCAAATCCCTATAAACCCCAATCTCTGTGCCCCCCCCATCTCTGTATCCCCATGTGCCCTTATTCCCACCTCCCTATGTCCCCACGTCCCCAAATCCCCTTATTCCCATGCCCCCATCACCCCTGTACCCCCATGTCCCCACATCCCCTTGTACCCCCATGCCCCCATCACCCCTGTACCCCCACGTCCCCACATCCCTGTACCCCCACATCCCCTCGTACCCCATGCCCCCATCACCCCTGTACCCCCACATCCCCATCCCCATCTCATATGCTCCCATCCCTGCACCCCCATCCTCCCCCCCACCCCAACGCTCCCCATAAACCCCCCCCCCCCCGGCACTCACCCCCCGCCGCAGCGCTCCCTCCGCCCGCAGCCGCCGCTCCGCCCGCAGCCGTGGGGCTGTGTGCCGCTCCTCCTGCCCCCGCCGCGCCGCCGCTGCCCGCCCCGCTCCCGGTGGGGGTCGCGGACCCCCCCTCGGCCCCCTTCCCCCCCTCGGGGAGGGCGATGGAGATGAGGGACAGCAGCCGCAGCAGTTTCTCGGTCAGCAGCGCGCTGCGCCGGATGACGCCGTGGGACAGCATGTTCATCAGCTGCCCCAGGGGGGACGCCTCCAGCCCCGACCCCCCCACCTCCCCGTCGGGACCCCCGCCCCCCGGCCCCGCTTTGGCCGAGCCCTTCCCCTTCCTGCTGACGTTCATGTTGTCCAGCTTCACCAGCAGGTCCCAGAAGTCGGTGCTCAGCCCCATGGCGGGGGCGGGCGGGGCGGGGGGGGTTGGGGGCGGGGGCGGTGGGGGCCGGGGGCGGGGGGCAGGGGCTGCCCCCTCCCCCCGGTTTGGGGGCGCCGCGGTCGCTGGTGGTGGGGTCGGGTGCGGGGTCGCGGGCGCGCTGCTGGGTGAAGTGGCTGGGGAACACCTTGGGGGGGGAATAAGTGAAGAAATGGGGAAGAGGGTAGAAAACAAAGGAAAAAGAGAATTACGGGGGGAAAATAATGCATTATTCTCCCCCGCCCCCCCCCAGCCCTAATCCCCCTCCAGGTTACGAGGCCACGTTCCAGAGCAGCCTTCGAGCACCCCCAGGGACAGCGAGGAGCCCCCAGGGACCCCTAAGATACCACAGAGCACCCCAAAGTCCCCCAGGACCTGATGGGGAGCCCCAAAGCCGCCCAGGATGTGCACCAGAGCCTCCCGAGATGCCCCAGAGACCCCCAATGGGCTCCAAACCCCACAGAGAGCCTCAAGGGGAGCCCCTAAAGACCCCCGGGGTGTCCCAGAGTCTCCCAATTAGCTCCAGAGCCCCCCCCAGTGTCCCCCCAAGATCCCCAAGGTCTGAAGAGCTGTCCCCAGAGACCCCCGAGGTCCAATGGGGAGCCCCCAGAGCCCCCCAGGACATGCCCCGAAGACCCCCAATATGCTCCACAATGCCCCAAAGACCCCTGAGGTCCCACGGGGAGTGCCCAGAGTCCCCCAGGATGTGTACCAGAGCCCCCTAAGATGCTCCTGAGCCCCCCGAAGACCTCCGAGGTCTAACAGGGAGCCCCTAAAGACCCCTGGGATGTGCCCCAGAGCACCCTAAGATGCTCCAGAGCCCCCCAAAGACCCCCGAGGTCTAACGGGGAGCCCCCAGAGCCCCCCCCAGCCCACCTTGGCCAGCTGGATGAGCGTGTCGAGCACGTGCCGGCACACGACGGGCGCCGCCTGCGGGTGGATGTGGACGGCGGAACCGGCGGCGGCGGCGTGTTTCTCGGTGTGCTTCCTGCCGGGAGCCCTCTGGATCTGGAAGATGTTGGTCCGACAGCCCAACGCCGCGTCCATGGACACCGAGAGCCACGAGAGCTGCCCGGAGCTGCGCGCTTCCACGCGGTGCATCAAATCCAGAGCCCGCGGTGCTTCGTTCGGGGTAGGGGCCGCCGCGGTGGCGGAGCTCCGGGGCGCAGGACGGCGTTGCGGGCGTTCGTCGGGGTTCTGCGGGGCCGCCCCTCGGGGGGCTTCGAGGCAGAGCTCGCTCTCGCTGCTCCGCTGCAGGATGGAGAGGAGGCTGCGCACCACCCAGCCCCGCGTGGGAGCGTGGTAGCAGAGGTTGCGCAGCACGCGGTGCAGCCGGCTCGTGTTCAGCTTGGGCTCGTCCACGAACAGCAGCACCAGGAGGCACGAGAGCGCCTCGTGGTCCAGCAGCAGGCGGCCCCGCAGGCGCAGCAGGCTGTCCACGCTGCTCCCCGACGGCCTGCGAGGGGTGCGAGAGGGCTTTTTTGGAGGGGGGGGGGTCCCCGAAAGGCTCAGAAGCTCAGCCCGCCCCTGAGAATCAAGGAGCTCGTCGTACTCCCAGAAGTTGGTGGGGTCACTCAGGAATGTAGGGAACGGCCTCAGAACTTTAGGAGCCCCCCAGAAGTTGGTGGGGTCCCCCAGGACCTCAGGAAGACCCCCCCAAAAGTTCATGGGTTCCCCCAGGATCTAAAGGGAAACCCCCCCAGAATCTTAGGAGCTTGCCCAGGACCTTAGGAAGCACCCCTAAAAGTTCATGGGTTCCCCCAGGATCTCAGGGAACCCGCCTGGGACCTCAGGAAGCCGCCCAAAGGTTTGCGGGGTCCCCCCAGAAGCTCATGGAGTTCCCATAAAAGCTTTCGGGGTCCCCCAGAATCTCACTGAGATCCCCCAGAACCTCGTGAGTCTCTGTAAAAACGCAGTGATTCCCCCCAGATCTCTTCAGGGCTCCCACAGCAGCTTATGGGGTTTCCCCTCCAGCCCCACCCCAAAACTCCGAGGCCCCACATCCATACCGGCTGTGTCCACCGCTGCCCCCCATGTGGAAGGTGCCGCCGCGCTGCACCGCCAGGCGTGTGTACTGCACCCCCCGGTTCCCGCTGAGCCGGCTGGTGAAGGCTGGGGGGAAAGAAGGGGGTCAGCGGGGTTTGGGGTCAGTCTGGGGGGCGTGGGGATGGGGTGAAGAGTGTGGGAAGAATGGGGTCAGTGGGGTCTGGGGGAGGGTGGGGATGGGAAATGGGGGTTCAATGGGGTGAAGGGGAAAAGCCAATAGGGAAAAGCTGAAGGCAGAAGTCCAAGGAGGGGGGAGGGGGGCAAGGGGGGAGGGGGGGCAAGGGGGGAGAAGTCCAAGGAGGGGGGAGGGGGGCAAGGGGGGAGGGGGGCAAGGGGGGAGAAGTCCAAGGGGGAGGGGGGGGGAGATGGGGGAGAAGTCCAAGGAGGGGGGAGGGGGGAGATGGGGGAGAAGTCCAAGGGGGGGGGGAGGGGGGAGAAGTCCATGGGAAAGTCACCAAGAGGGGATGGGGTCATCAGGAATAAGGATACAGGGGAAGTCATGGGGGGGACATGGGGGGCCCGGGGCTCTCACCGGGGCTGCGGAGGATGGCGGAGAGCGCGGAGGTGCTGGAGTGGCCAAAGAGCCGCTCGTGCATCAGCTGCCTCTGGCGCGCCTCCTGCTCGCGCCGCAGCGCCTGCGCCTCAGCGGCGATGTCGGGCGGCATGACGGCCAGCACGCTGTCCTCCATGTCCTCCAGCACCGAGCGCCGCAGCTCCGACGGCAGCGTCTGGATGAAGGTCACCGGGTCCATCGGCGCGTCCGAGCTGGTGGCCTGGGCCAGCTCCCGGCGCTGCTGCTCCGCCCGCTGCTGCGCCAGCACCTGGGAGGGGGACGCAGGTTAGCACGCGCCCCCGTAAGCCACGCCCCTATGGGGTAACCGCCCCCACCAAATTAAAAGGCTCCGGGCACGAAGGGGTTAAGTCGGCTGCACCTGCCCTCCCCCACAATGGGACAAGCCCCGCTCACAAGGCCACACCCACAGCGGGACAAGCCCCGCCCCTCGGAGCCACTACAGCATTACCTAAGCCCCACCCACACACCTCAGACCCCACCCACATCACTTTAGGCCACACCCACTTCTGACTCCACCCACATTTCACACCCACACCCACCTCAACCCTGAAGCCCCGCCTCCTTTATTCAGACCACTCCCACAACCATTTAGGCCCCGCCCACTCACACCACTCCCGGCCTTAGGCCCCACCCCTTCCATTCAGACCACGCCCACCACAGGAACACACCATCTATTGGCCACGCCCCTCCTCCTCAGACTCCACCCCCACCACCCCTTAGGCCACACCCCCTCTCCCCAGCCCACACCCACTTATGCCCCGCCCCTTTCCTTCAAACCACGCCTACAACCATTCAGCCCCCGCCCACTCAATCTAATCTCCGCCCACACCCACCTTAGCCCCCGCCCCTTCCATTCAGACCCCTCCCTCCCTTAGGCCCCGCCCCTTCCATTCAAACCCCTCCCTCCCTTAGGCCCCGCCCCTTCCATTCAGACCCCTCCCTCCCTTAGGCCCCGCCCCTTCCATTCAGACCCCGCCCCTCCCTTTGGCCCCGCCCCCACGCACCTCCTCCTGGATGGCGGGGGGCAGCGCCGCCAGGAACTCGGGGCTGACCTCGGTGAGCCCGGGGGTGGCCACGACGGGGGGGGCGGGGCTGGGGGCAGGGGGGGCACGGGCGGGGGGCCGGATGCCCAGCTGGTTCTGCAGCACCTCCCGGCGGATGTCCTCGGGCAGCGCCGCCAGGAACGAGGGGTCCACGCCCTCGGGGAGACTGATCCCTAAAGCGTGGGGGGGAGGGGGACGTGCGTTGGGAACACCCCCACTGCCCTATGGGGACCCCCCCAGGGGGATGGGATGGGAAGGAGAGGTGCCCACGGACAGACCTACAGGGGACATGCAGGGGGGAAACAGGGACACCCCCAGAGCCAGGGGACGGGGACCTCATACCCATGGGGACACCGTGGGGACGTGGGGACACAGGGAGGGTGTGGGGGGGTGAGGGGGGACACGGGGACACCCCCAGGGCGTAAGGATGGGTTGGGACTCTTCAAGGAGTTCGGGGACCTCCTTGGGGACAGTAAGACTTGGGGACAGGGATCTCCTTAGGGACACGGGGACATCCTTAGGGACATCAGGACTGGGGACGGGGACCTCCTTGGGGATGCCGTCGGGGACACTGACCGGCGAGCGGGTCCTCCTCCTCGGAGCTGGTGGAGGGCAGCGGTTCCTCCAGGATCCCGCGTGAGTCGGAGCCCGAAATGGCCGCGGCCGAATCCCGCGTGGAGGGGCTCTCCGAGGACGAGGCAGGGGGCGAGCTGGGGGGGTCCCAAAAACACCAGGGTCAACCCAAAGTTGGGGGGAGGGGGGCCCATGAAGTTGGCGTGTTACTCCATAGAGAAGGGAAAACGATAAAGCGGTGGGGGCACAATGGGGCTACCTCCAAGTGTGGGTTCTCCCCTAAAATTGGGGTATTCTCCCCTCCCCCCCCAAAAAGATGTTGAGTGTCCCTCCACCCTGACAAAAAAACGTGGGTGTCCCCCCATGCAATTTTGGGGGCTGGGGTGGTACAGAACACAATGAGGACAGCAGTGTGACAGAAGGGGATGATGTCAAAACTGGGGCACCCCAAAACTGGGGTCAGTCCCAACACCGGGGTGCCACCCCACCTCAAACTGAGGTCCCCCTCTTTGTGTCTATTGGGCCTCCACAGAGCCTCAAATTGGCGTGACCCCCCCCCCCCCCATGTTTATGGGGCCCCTACAGGGTCTCAAATTCAGGGTTCCCCGTTTCCCCCCAACCACCACATTTATGGGGCCCCTATGGGGGTCTCACCTGTCATCAGTGGCGTGGGCAGCATCGGGGGGTCCTGGGGGGGCTGGAGGGGGTCCCTGGGGTGTTCCGGGGGGGCCCTGTGGGGCCGCAGCCCCCCCCTCGCCCCCCTCCTCCGGTGGCCCTGAGCCCAAACTGGACGTGTCCATGGGGGACCCCTCCAGGGCACTGCTCACCGCCGTCAGTGCATCCGAATCCTCCGCGCGCTCCGGGGACAGTGAGGCTGGAGGGGGGGGGGGTGCGGGAGGGGGGGGAGACCTTAAGTGGAGACTGAATCCTATAAATCAATCCCCAAAATTCACCTTAACAGCACCAAACGGACGCTCAGGGCCCCCAAAGCAGTCCTAAACATCACCCGAATCCATCCTAAAGACCCCAAAGATCGATCCTAACCCCCCCCAAACTGATCCTAAGGCTCCACATCGATCCCAACCACCAAAAATTGACCTGAGGACCTCAAAAGTGACTCTAAACGCCCAAAGATTGCTCCTAAAGACCTCAAACCAATCCTAACCCCATCCAAATGGATCCCAGAACCCAAATTGATCCTACCCCCCCCCCCCCAAAATCGATCCTAATCCAAATCAACCCCGAAGACCTGAAGTTAATCCTAACCTCCCCAAATCGACCCTGAAGACCCTGAACTCTTCCTAACCTCCCCCAAAATCGACCCCCAAAGACCCCAAACTAATCCTAACCCCCCAAAAAATTGATCCAAAATTGACCCCCCCCGCCCAAATCGATCCTAAAGACCCCAAGATCGATCCCAGCTCCTCCTCCCACTCACTGATGGTGGGAGCGGGTGACAGTTCCATCTGTGTGGCCTCAGCCTCCTGGGGGGGCCGTCCCGGACCCCCCTCCTCGTGCTCAGGGGGCGGTGGGGGGCGGCCGGGGGCTTCGGGGGGGGGCTGCGGGGCAGCGGGCGCGGGCTCCAGCATCACCAGCGTGCGGTGGGGGGGAGGCTCCCCTGTGGTCTCTGGATTTTGGGGAGGGGGGTGGAGATTAAGCATCAGGAGGTGATGGGAAGCTGGGGGGGGGTGAGGGGGTTTGGCAGCACCCCTGGGTGCCCCCCACCCCGTAAAATAAATAAGAAACCTGCAGTGAGGGGTCCCCGTGGGGGAAAGTAGTCGGCTGCATCGTTACCTCGAGTGTGGGGCCCCATCCCGGCCCCCCAACAATACAACCGACTACCTCACCCCCCTGGGGCCGCGCCGGGACCCCCCCACAGGAATGGCCCCCACCCCAAATCCGGTCCTGAAATCCTGTAGGGTGGGGGAGGAGAGAAAAGAAAGGACCCCAGCATAGGCTGAAATCCTATAGGTTGGTAGGAGACCCCACCCCCCACCCCCAAATCCCATATACAGGAAGAAAAGAGGGGGACCCCCACCCTAACATCCCATATATGAGCAAATCATAGCCCCCCCACCTTAGAATCCCATATATGGACAAACTAACACAACCCCTTGCACCCAAAAATCCTAAATATAATAACAAATAGTGCTGCTTCCCTGACCCCCCACCTCAAATCCCCACCCAACCTTTCTCCCTAAACCTTCTCACCTTCACCTACAGACGCTGTAGGACCCCCACATTTTTTTTGGGGGGGGAGGGGAGGGTCCATCGATGCCACGCGCACCCCACGGGGAAGACAGTAGACTGTATAGTTATCTCCGAGCCGGGCGTGTGAGCCCCCAACTATACAATCTACTACCTCACCCCGGGGGGCACACAGTTGGGTTTGGGGGATTTTATTGGGGGGGTGGAAGGAGGGACCCGGGGTCCTCAATGGGGGACTGGGGGGGGGGGGGGGGGGCACATTTGGGGACACTCACCTGCCTGGGGGGGGTCAGTGCTGCCGTTGGGGGCTTTGGGCGCTGTGGTGCCCTATGGGTAGAACAGAGCATTAGTGGGGTGTGTGTGTGTGTGTATGGGGGGGTTATAGTGTCGTCCCCCCCTCCCCCAGACCCACCTGCCCCCCCGGCTCCGTGCCCTCCTTGTCCTCGTGTCCCCTCTCAGTGCCCTTGGCCTCATCCTCGGCTGCCTGGCGTCGCCGCTTCTCGCGCCGCTCGTCCAACTCCTCGTCCCGCAGCGCCTCGAGGCGGGCCAGGATCGGCACCTTCACCACTGTGGGGGGGGGGCACGGCGGGCAGGGGGTGGTCAGGGACAGCGGGGGACGCGTGGGGACAACTGGGAGAGCTGCCACCCCCCGTACTGCAATGGGGTGGCGGCGGTGGGGGGGACAAAGGGGGCACTGGGGGGTGTGGGGACACCACGGGGTCATGTGGGGGCAGCCCAGGGATATGTGGGGGCACCTTGGGGTCACATGGGGGCAGCCCAGGGATATGTAGGGACACCCTGGGGTCATGTGGGGGCACCTTGGTGTCATGCGGGGGCACCTTGGGGTCACGTGGGGGCAGCCCAGGGATATGTAGGGACACCCTGGGGTCATGTGGGGACAACTGTGGAGCTGCCGCCCCCTGAACTGCCATGGGGCGGCAGTGGTGGTGGTGGTGCTGGGGTTGGGGGGGTCAAATGGGACACCGGGGGGGGGGGGTGGTGGCAGGGGAAGGACACGCGGGGACCTGGGGGGGACACAGCCCCTCACCCGACACGCAGTCGTGCATGCTCTCTGCGTCCAACACTTTGCACTCCTCCGTCCACCGCGTCAGCGCCGTGGGGATGGAGGACAGCGTGCCTGCGGGGGGGCGGGGCACGGGGCGTGGTCAGCGCGAAGCCACGCCCACTCACACACGAAGGCACTGCCCTCAGCTAGACCACGCCCACTGGACTCAGGCCACGCCCCCATCTCATCCATTCCTCCACTTCCAGGTTCCCAGCCCCTCCCCTCCTGACTCCTGCTCTCCCTCTGGCCCCGCCTCCTTCACCATGACCACGCCCCCCTTCCCTTAGCCCCGCCCCCATCCATTCATTCTCCCTCCCTCTACTTCCCCACTGCCCACCCTTCCCCTCCTGACCCCTCCCTTCCCCTCCCCCCCCCCGGCCCATCCCCCACTCGCCTGCCTGGCTGCCGGCGGGGCCCTGCTCGTGGAAGAAGTCATCGAGCAGCTCGTCGTCGGAGCGGGCGATGATGTGCACGTCCTCGTTGCCCACCAGCAGGCGGGCGCGGCCCCGGCTCTGCAGCGGCAGGCTGCTGCTCAGCTGCAGGATGTCGGCCGCCGCCGACGGGCCCAGCAGCCTGCGGGGACACGGGGACCGTGTGGGGACAGCGGGAGGACGGGGGGGGACACGGGGGTGTGGGGACAAAGGGGAGGGGCACTGGGGGACACCGAGGGGCAGAGGAGCGGAGGAAGCGGGGATGCTCATGGGGACAGGGCAGGGGAGGGGGGACACAGGAACACCAGGGGGGGACCAGAGTGACACCAGGAGCCATTGAGGGCCACCAGGGTGACATCAAGGGACACCAGGGTGACATGAGGGGGAGGAGGGGACACCTGAGTGCCACCAGGAGCCATCAGGGGAGCCCAAGGGCCACTGGGGTGACTAAAGGGTGACAATGGGGACAGCAGGAGCCATGGGCTGACATCAGGGGAAAGCAGGGGACACTGGGGTGACACGAGGGGATGCTGGGGACCACCAGGAGCCACGGGGTGACACCACGGGGAAAGCAGGGGACACCGGGGTGACACGAGGAGACAACGGGGACAGCAGGAGCCATAGGATGACACCAAGGGGAAAGGAGGGGACACCGGGGTGACACGAGGGGACGCTGGGGACCACCAGGAGCCATAGGGTGACACCAAGGGGAAAGGAGGGGACACCGGGGTGACACGAGGGGACAATGGGGTGAGACAAGAGGACACCAGGAGCCATGGGGTGACACCAAGGGGAAAGCAGGGGACACCGGGGTGACACGAGGGGGGCCAGCAAGGCGCTGAACGAGGTGACAGAAGGTGGGGGGGAGAGGAGGGGACCCCGCGGGGCGGCTCACCGCTGCAGGATGAGGGGGGGGTTGGGCTGCCGGGTGCCGGGGTAGTGCACGTGGATGGTGTGGCCGGTGTTGGCGGTGAGCTGCCGCAACGTGCGCTGGCTGCGCCCCATCCCCTGCGCCAGGCGGGCCCCCGAGGAGCCCCCCCCCAGCGCCAGGGAGCTGTGGTCCGCGTGGCGCACCAGGAGGGGGTGCGTGGCCGGGATGTTCCCCGGGGAGGGGGGGATGTCGGCTGCAAAGGGGAGAAATTGGGGGGGTGAGAGGGGAGAGCGCACCCACCCCACCTGGAGACAGGAGTGGGTCCCGTCCTAAGCAGCCCTGACATAATGGGGAGGGGGGGAGACCCTTCCTGATGCCCCAAAAATTACGTGGAGGGAAAGAGAGGGGGCGCAGCCCCCACCCCTGAGTCACCCTGAGGTAATGGGGAGGGGGAGAAATGGGGTGAACCCCCCTTGAGCCATGTGGAAATAATGGGGAGGGGAAGATACAGCGTGAAGCCCCCCCCCCCCCCAAGTCCTTATAGAGGTGAAGAAATGGGGAGGAAACCTCTTCTGACCCCACCCCCGAAATCCATATATGGGTGAAGAAATGGGGGTGACCCCCACGCTGACACCCCCATCCAAATCCATATATGGGTGAGGAAACGGGGGTGACCCCACCCTGATGCCCCCAAAGCCAAAAGGAGGGGAGGAAATGGAGGCAACCCCCCTCCCACGCCCCCCACTCTTCAAAAGTCATCTGTGTGGGGAGCAGAACTGGGGTGAAGCCCACCCTGCACCCCAATAATCCACACAGAGGCGCAGAAGTGGGGCTGAACCCACTCCAATGCGACAGAGCAGACGGACCCCCACCCTTCCTGCACCCCACACGCACTGAGGGGGCTGCTGGCCCTCCCCCACTGCCCCCCCTCCCCCCACCCCATCCCATTCCTTACTGGGGCTGGAGAACATGTTGTCAAACTCGATGATGAGATCGTCATCACGGTCGAAGCGCTCGAAGCGCACCAGGGGGGACGCGTTCATGTCGGGGTAATCCTCGTCCAGCTCCATCTCGGAGCCATCATCGTCGTCCTCCTCCTCCTCCCCTTCCTCCCCTTCCTCATCGTCCTAGGGGAGGGGGATTGGAAGGGGTTAAAAAGGGGGAGGGATTGGAAGGGGTTAAAAAGGGGGAGGGGTTGGGGGGAAAATAAAGGGTCTGGGGGAGGAAAAAGGTGATGGGGGAAAAGAGGGAATTTGGGGGGGGGGAAACATGGGGTCTGGGGGAGAAAAAGGGATAAGGGGGGGAAATGAGAGGGGGTGGAGGAGGAAAATGGTGATTGGAGGAGAAGGGGGGGCTGGGGAGAAATGAGGGGGTTTGGGGAGGGGAATAAAGGGTCTGGGGGAGAAATGAGGGGATTTGGGGGTGAAAGAAGGGGATTTGGGGGAAAATGGGGGGTTTAGGGGGAGAAAAGAGGGGTTGGAGGAAGAAAGAGGGACTGGGGGAGAAAAAAGGGAGTGTGGGGGGGGGGGGAAGATGGGGATTTGGGAGGAAAATAGGGGTTTGGGGGGAAGAAAAGGGAATTCAAAGAAGGAAAAAGGGCTGGGGGGGAAAGAAGATTTGGGGGCACAAAGAGGGGACTTGAAGGGGAAAAGAGGAGGATTTGGGGGAAGAAAGGGGAGTTTTAAGGAGGAAAAGGGACTGGGGGCAAAAGAGGGAGGTCTGGAAAAGGAAAGAGGGTCTGGGGAGAAAAGGGGGGGCTGGGGGAGGGGAGAAAGAGGTGTTTGTGGGGCTGGACCACCCCCCCCCAAACCTGATCGTCCTCATCTTCCTCCTCCTCCTCCTCCTCCTCATCCTGGCTGTCATCTTCGTCCTCATTGCTCCCACTGCTGTCCTCCTCCTGCGTGTGCTCCTCCTCATCCTCAGGGTCCAGGATGTTCATCGAGTCTTCGAGGGGACAAAACCCCACGGGGTGACCCCAAAAATCCACCAGGTGTCCCCGAACTGCATGGGGTGCCCCCCCAAATCCCAGGGAGCGTCTCCCAAAATCACCACGAATCGTCCCCAAATCCCAGGGGGAGCCCCAGAAATGCATGGAGTGCCCCCCGCCCGATCAATGTGCCCCGAATCCCACAGGGTGTCCCCCAAAACACGCGGGGAACCCCAAAACACCCCCAGCCCTGCTCACCTTCCCGGTTGGCCTGTAGGGTGGAGGCCTGGCTGAGGTTGGAGGGCGCCTCGTCCATCAGCACGTCCTCCTGCGACTCGTCCTCGCCCGAGCGGCTCACTATGGAGGGGGGAGGAGTGAGAAACCGGGGAGAGGGGGGGGGGCACCCCAAAAACGTTACGCTGGGAGGTGAGAGGGGGCTCCCACCAATGATGGTGCTGTTGCCGGCGGCCCCGTCCCGCTCCAGGAGCTCATCGATGAGGTCCTCCAGTTCGTTCTCCACCTTTTATTGGGGGGGGGGAAATAGGAGATTTAGCGGGGGGGGAATGAGAAGGATGGGGGGCGGGAAGGGAATGAGAAGGGGTGTGTGTGGGGGTCCCGACCTGCATCTCCTGGGTGCTGAGCCCCTCGGGCTGCCCCGCCAGCACCACTGTGTCACCCTCGGTCTCCCCGTCCATGTCACCGTCGGCCGCCTCCGCCTGCGCCACCTCCGCGTCCTCCTCGGGGGGCTCGGGGTCCCCGGGGTCCCCTAATCGGGGGGGGGGGGAGGGAAAACAAAGGATGACATGTGAAAAGGGGTGCGGGGAGGGTGATGCTGGGGGGCAATGGGGGTGGGGGGGGCAGAAAGAGGGGGCACAGAGGGGATTTGGGGACACAGAAGGGATTTGGGGACACGGGAGAGTGACTGAAGGGGACACAGCAGTGTGATATGGGGGGGGACACGAGAAATTGGGGCTGGGGGGAAGGGAGGGAGGGCACCCCAAAAGCAGGTTTGGACACCACCAGAAGCCAGCTGTGTCCTCGGGGTGCTATTACCACCACCCCAAGTGGCACGGGGAGGTGACATGAGATGGGACAGCGATGCAGGGAGGGGGTGTAGGGTGTGGGGGGGTTGTACCTCCATCCGGGGGGGCCGCGCCGGCGTCGCGGGGCCCCCCAGCTCCGTCGCCCTTGGTTTTGCTGGAGGAGCCCTTGGTGCCGAAGAGCCCGCTGGGCTGGTTGACGATGCGCGACAGCGTCTCCAGCGGTTTCAGCGCTGCGTTGACCGTGTTGGCCATGTTGGGGCTGGGGTTGGGGGGGGAGGGGGGACACGCAGTGGGACACGGGGGTCTGGGTGTCCCCAAATGTCCCCTCTGTGGAGCTCAGGTGGCCTCAAACCCCATTGTTTTGGTGCGAACATCACGAGGTCAGTGGTGTCCATACAGCGCAGAAGCACCAAAATCCAACATGGCGACCAAGAGAGGGTGTCCCCAAACCCATACGTGTCCTCAGCCCCGTGATGTGACCCCAACCCCGTGAGTTGTCCCCATGAGATGTCCCCAACCCCGTGATGTGACCCCAACCCCGTGAGGTGTCCCCATGATGTGTCCCCAACCCCATAAGGTGTCCCCAGCCCCTTGGTGTGTCCCCAGTCCCATGTGTTCCCAACCCCATGAGGTGTCCCCATCCCTGTGACATGTCCCCAACCCCATGAGATGACCCCATCCCCGTGCCGTGTCCCCAATCCCATGTGCCCCCAATCCCATGTGTCCCCAGCCCCGTGCTGTGTCCCCAATCCCATGTGTCCCCATCTCCATGCCGTGTCCCCAATCCCATGTGTCCCCATCCCCGTGCCGTGTCCCCAATCCCATGTGTCCCCAATCCCATGTGTCCCCATCCCCGTGCCGTGTCCCCAATCCCATGTGTCCCCAATCCCATGTGTCCCCATCCCCGTGCCGTGTCCCCAATCCCATGTGTCCCCAATCCCATGTGTCCCCATCCCCGTGCCGTGTCCCCGTGCCGTGTGGGGATACCTGGAGAGGTCGAGGCTGTGGGGCACCCTGGCCAGGTCGTTGACCAGGCCCTTCTTGAGGAAGAGGCGGATGATGTTGTTCATGCCGTTGTGTTGGGTTTTGGCGGCGCTGCTGTAGAAGCTGGAGGTGGAAGGGCACGACTCCATGATGGTGCTGATGATGCACATGACGGCCTGCAGCCTGCGTGGGGACAAAGGCACGCGTCACCTCCGTGGGGCCACGTCACCTCCGTGGGGCGCAGGGATGGAGCCGGCGCACAGTGAGTGGTGGGACTGAGGTGTCACCACGGTGCTGAGGGATGGGGACACCCCATGGGTGGTGGGGACACCCCAAGGGTGATGGAGACACCCAACTGGTGATGGGGACAGCCCAAGGATGATGGGGACACCCTATGGGTGGTGGGAACAGCCCAAGGGTGACAGGGATACCCAAGTGGTGTTGAGGACACCCAACTGGTGATGGGGACACCCCATGGGTGATGGGGACACCCAACTGGTGACGAAGACCCCCATGGACGATGAGGACACCCAACTGGTGACGAAGACCCCCATGGATGATGAGGACAGCCCACGGGTGATGTGGACAGCCCAAGTGGTGCTGGGGACACCCAAGTGGCATCAGGGACCTCCCGGGACGGGCTGTGGGAGCAAGGTGCTCCCCCCTGCCCCCCATCCCCCACCTGGCGTGCTTCTCCGTGCTCTCGGCCATGGCCAGGGCCCGGCCCAGCGCCGCCTTCACCTCGTTGACCAGAGCCACTTGCGCGTCCGTGCCGCTGCCCGCGGCGGCCAGGCTGGCCAGGAAGAGCCGCGCCAGTGCCGGCGTGTCCTTGTCCTCGGCGTTCTGCGTGTGGGGCAGCAGGTGGTCCAGCACGAAGGCCAGCACGCTGCAGTCCTGCGGGGTGGAACGGGGCCGTGGGGTGGGGGGACCCCACAAGGAACGCCCGGAGGAGGCGGCACCCCACGGGTGAGGGGGACAGTGCCAGGCGTGACGGTGGCATGGGGGGCACGAGGGGGGATGGGGAAGTGGGGACGGGGAAATAGGGACCTGGGGGCCACAACAGGCAGAACGGGCCGGTGGCGACACCCTGAGCAGGTGACACGACAGTCAGAATGTGCTGGCACACAGCCTGACGGCAACACCCAACACAAAGGGACGAGTGACACAACAGTCAGAACCCTCAGACACACAGCCTGATGGCAACACCCTAACACAATGGGATGGGTGACAACAGTCAGAACCTGCTGGCAAACAGGTTGACGGCAACACCCTAACACAGTGGGACTGGTGACAACAGTCAGAACCCTCAGACACACAGCCTGATGGCAACACCCTAACACAGTGGGACGGGTGACACAACAATGAGAACGTCTGCTCACAGAGGCTGACGGCAACGCCCTGACAGAAAGGGACAGGTGACAACAACCAGAACCTCTGTACACACAGACTGATGGCAACACCCAACACAATGGGACGGGTGACGACAGTCAGAACCCCCCCCCGGAAACAGAGGCTGATGGCAACACCCTAACACAAAGGGATAAGTGACACGACAGTCAGAACCTGCTGACACAGCCTGACGGCAACACCCTAATACAACGGGACAGGTGACAAAAGTCAGAACATGCTGGCACACAGCCTGACAACAACACTCCAACACAATGGGACGGGTGACAACAGTCAGAACGTGCTGTAACACAGCCTGACAGCAACCCCCAACACAGCGAGACAGGTAACAACAGTCACAATCCCCAGACACCTAGAATGATGGCAACACCTAACACAAAGGGATGGGTGACAACAGAACCTGCTGACAGAGACTGATAACAACATCCTAACACAATAGGACGGGTGACAACAGTCAGAACGTGCTGACACAGCCTGACAGCAACACCCTAACACAGCAGGACCGGCTGACCCAGCCGTGAGAACACCCGTACCCGTGGGCCGATGGTGACCCCACAACCCGACCCCGTCCCCGTGGGGTGACACACACCTCTCTGATGAGCTCCGACTGCCCCACGGTGACCCCACAACCCGACCCCGTCCCCGTGGGGTGACACACACCTCCTTGATGAGCTCTGACTGCCCCACGGTGTAGCTGTAGTTGGCGATGAGTGTGGCGATGCCCACGTAGGAGCGCACCAGCTCTGCCAGCAGGCGCAGGATGGTGGAGGTGGGCAGCAGAGGTTTGGAGCCCTTGGGGCGCTGCCGCTCCTCGCCGCGCTCCCCCTCCTTCTCCTTGCGCCCCTCGCGGCCCTCCTCGGGGCTGGCGGCTGTGGGGGGGGGACGGGGGGATGTCAGAGGGGTGACAGGGATGGTAGGGGGCTCAGGGGTACGGCGGGGCGGGGGGGTCGGGACACGGTGGGGATGTGAGGGGGCTCAGGGACATTGCAGGGATATTCAGGGGACGGGACGGGGCTTGGGGACACTGCAGGGACATTTAGGGACATTGCAAGGATGTTGAGGATGTTTAGGGGACATTTAGGGACATTATAGGGACGTTTAGGGGACATTTAGGGACACTGCAAGGATGTTTAGGGGACATTTAGGGACATTATAGGGATGTTTAGAGGACCTTTAGGGACACTGCATGGATGCTTACGATGTTTAGGGAACATCATAGAGACGTTTAGGGGACATAGCAGGGACGTTTAGGGGACATTATAGGGACATTTAGGGGACATGAGGGGGCTCAGAGACATAAATGAGGATCTTAGGGGACATGAGGGAGTTGGGGACCCTGCAGGGACAATGAGGGGACCCTGCAGGGACAATGAGGGGACACTGGGGGGCTTGGGGACACTGCAGGGATGCTGAGGGGACACTGTGGGGCTGGGGGACATTATAGGGATGCTTAGGGGCCATCAGGAGGGTATGGGACCATCAGGGGGGTATGGGACATTGTAGGGACACTTAGGGGAGATTGCAGCGATGTACAGGGGATGTTAGGGGTATTAGGGACATTGTAGGGATGTTTGGGGGACACAAAGGCGTTCAGGGACATGAAGGGGCTCAGGGGGACACGGGGGGGGGGACATGTAGGGCACATATGAGGAATATGGGACAGTCCCGGGGGGGCACCTTCTCCTTGGGGCGTCCCCGTCGGCGGAGTCTCTGCAGCCGCCCCATCCGCCCCAAAGACCTGAGCCTGCAGGAGACGGGGACGCGTGGGTCAGACTCGGGGTGCCCCCCACCCTCCCCTCCCCCCCCCCCAACCCAGAACCCCACAGACGTTGATGGCGAAGCCGGCGGGGGGGTCGAAGTCGGGGGGCTGCCGGGTGAGGCTGCGGTACTGCTGGTACATGTCGTCGCCGATGTCGCTCAGCAGCTGGCTCACCTCGCTGGGCACCGCCGCTTTGGGGTCCCCTTTGTCCCCTAAAAGAAAGAGGGGGATGGGGGGACGGGACACGAGGGTCAGGGCACCCCCCACTTCTCCATCCCCTATTAACGGCCCAACTTCACTGCTGTGAGGGCCCCGAATCCTTCGCTCTGTTGGTAGTCCAACTCTCCACCCATGGGCACCCTCAAATCCTCCATCCCCTACAGACACCCCAAATCCCCCCCAACAACACCCCAAATTCTCCATCCCCCACAAACACCCCAAATCCCCCTTCTGTATACACCCCACCTCTCCATCCCCTACAAACACCCCAAATTCCTCCCTATAGTCACCCCAAATTACCCATCCCCTACAAACACCCCACATCTCTCCCCATAGCCACCCTTGTGTGCCCCACCTCTCCATCCCCTACAGACACCCCAATTCTCCCCCACAAGCCCCCCAATTCCCCCTCCCCACCCCCAACCTTCCCTACCCCTCCCTTCTACCCACCCCCGCCCCCCTCATCCTCCTCCCATCCCCCACAACCCCCCCCCCCCCATTTGTTAGCCCACCCTCCCCCCCATTTTGGGGGGGTTTTGGTTTTTCTGGGGCGGGGGGGCTGCAGAACCCCTCTTTCCCCCCGATTTGTCTTCTTGGGGCGGGGGGGCTGCAGAACCCCCCTCCCCCCCATATCTTGTTCTCTCCCCCGTCCCCCCCCAGCTTGTTTTTTGGGGGTGGGGGGCTGTGGAACCCCCCTCGCCTGCCCCACATTAGGTTTTTTAGGGAGGGGGGACTGTGGAACCCCCCTTCGCCCCCCATTTTTTAGCCCCCTCCCCTTCCCCCCCCATTAGATTTTTTTGGGATGGGGGGGCTGCAGAACCCCCCTCCCCCCACCCACTTATTATTTTTGGGTCAGGGGGGCTGCGGAACCCCCCTCACCCCCCCCACATTAGGTTTTTTAGGGAGGAGGAGGAGGAGGAGGAGGGGCTGCAGAACACCCCTCTGCCATCAATTTCTTAGCCCCCCCCCCTCCCCCCCCATTAGATTTTTTTTGGGGTGGGGGGGCCGCGTACCCTCGTCGGGGGCGTGGTACGCGGCCAGGGCGTTGAGCATGTCGTAGATGACCTCGCGGATGGGGTCGGGGATGGGGGGCAGCGCCGCGGGTTTGGCCGCCGTCGTCTTCACCAACTGCACCGCGTTGGGGCCTTTGATGCGCAGGTTCTCGAATTCGTCGTCCGACGCTGTGGGGGGGGGGATGGGTTAGGGGGTCCCTTCTTGGGGTTTGTGGGGTCTTTGGAAGGGGGGGGATGGGGAGGTGGGGGCGTGGGGACCCACATATAATGGGGGAAACGTGAGAGCGCCGTGTTGGGGTCACGGGGACCCCCACAGTAGGGACACGGGGGGCGGTAGGACCTCCACGTTGGGAACAGGTGGGACCCCCACGACCCCAAATTAGAGCCATACACACCCCCAGGGCCCCCATACACCCCCAGTACCCCCATTTCAGAGCCATGCACCCCCAAGACTCTCTCCCACCCCCAGGACCCCCCCACACCCCAGGACCCACATTTCAGAACCCGACACCCCCAGGACCCCCTCCCCCACCCATAGGTCCCCCATTTCAGACCCGAACACCCTCCAGGACCCCCATTCCAAACCCATACACCCCCAGGACCCCCCCACACCCCAGGACCCACATTTCAGACCCATACACCCCCAGGACCCCCTCCTTCACCCCCAGGACCCCCATTCCAGACCCATACACCCCCAGGACCCCCATTTCAGACCCATACACCCCCAGAACCCCCATCCCCCACCCCCAGGACCCCCATTTCAAACCCAAACACCCCCCAGGACCCCCTCCCCCACCCCCAGAACCCCCATTTCAGACCCATACACACCCAGGACCCCCTCTCCCACCCCCAGGACCCCCATTCCAGACCCATACACCCCCAGAACTCCCATTTCAGACCCATACACCCCCAGAACCCCCATCCCCCACCCCCAGGACCCCCATTTCAAACCCAAACACCCCCCAGGACCCCCTCCCCCACCCCCAGGACCCCCACTTCAGACCCATACACCCCCAGGACACCCTCTCCCACCCCCAGGACCCCCATTCCAGACCCATACACCCCCAGGACCCCCATTTCAGACCCATACATCCCCCAGGACCCCCATTTCAAACCCAAACACCCCCCCGGGACCCCCCCACACACCCAGGACCCCCATTTCAGACCCATACATCCCCCAGGACCCCCTCCCCCACCCCCAGGACTCCCATTTCTAACCCAAACACCCCCCCAGGACCCCCTCCCCCACCCCCAGGACCCCCATTTCAGACCCATACACCCCCAGGACCTCCTCCCCCAGGCCCCAGGACCCCTCCAGGTCCACGCACCGGTTCCGGAGCCGCGCGGGGCGGGCAGGGCGATGCGGATGCAGCCGGTGGCCACCTCGGTGAAGACGTGGGGGCTGCGGCAGGCGGCGGGGCCCAGCACCCGCAAAATGTAGTTGACCTCGCGTGAACCCAGGCTCCCCGACACCACCCCCGACGTGGTGCTGCCCGCCCCACTCGTGGCCGCCGAGCGCACCACCTGGGGGTGGGAGGGGGGGGGGAAAGGCGTGTCGTGGGGGTACGCGGGGATGGGAGAGCCCCGTATCCCCCCAGCTCCCAGTCCCTGGTGCCCCCAGATCCCAAATGCGTCCCTGTTACTCATTCCCAGTGATCCCAGACCCCCACCTCCCCCATCTCCCTGACCTTAGTGCCCCCCCCAGACCCCCACGTCCCCCATCTCCCCAACCTTAGTGCCTTCAGATCCCCATTACTTGTTCCCAATGCGTCCCCAGACCCCTACAAACCCAACTCCCTGACCTTAGTGACCCCAGACCCCCACATCCCCCATCCCCCCTGCCCTCCAAACCCCTCCCTGGAACCCCACATCCCCTCCCCCCCCAAACCCCTCCCCAGAACCCCACATCCCACATCCCCCACCCCCCAAACCCCTCCCAAGATCCCCACATCCCCTCCCCCCCTCCCCCCAAACCCCTCCCCAGGACCCCACATCTCCCATCCACATGCACTGAGGACCCCGTATTTCCCCAGTCCCAACAACCCCAGAACCCCACGTCCCCCCAAAACCCCACATCCCCCACTCCCACAACCCCTACATCCCCTACGCCCCTAAACGCCTCCCCAGAACCCCACATCCCACATCCCCCCCATGCCCCTCCCAGAACCCCACCTCCCCCACCACCCCCAGGACCCCATATCCCCCACCCCCCATGCTCCCAACCCCCCCCCCAGAACCCCACATCCCACATCTCCCACCCCCCACACCCCCAAACCCCTCCCCAGAACCCCCCCAGGACCCCACATCCCCCCTCCCCCACAACCCCCCCACCTTCTCCATGGTGTGCCGCAGGGTGCAGGGGTCCTCGATGATGTGGCGGAAGAGCAAGGTGACGAGCGGGGTGAAGCCGGTGAAGCCGGAGCTCTGGGTCAGCCCCAGGATGGTGCGGGTGCTGCGCAGCTCGGCGAAGAGCAGCGCGTGCTTGTGGTGCCGCGTGAGCCGCAGGCACAGCCGCAGAGTGGCGTGGAGGGTGTCGGGGTCCACCGGGACCCCCAGCATGCTGACGCACGCGCGAAGGACGGCGGGGACCGCTTCTTCCGCCAGACCCCGGACCGGCGCTTCGGCGTTGGGGTCGGCGGAGGGCTCCGGTGCTGCCTCCGCTTGAGGGTCCGATGGGGTCGGGGTCGGTTCCGGCGGTGCTTCGTCTTCGGCTGGTGGGGGGTCTGCAGGGGGGTGAGAGGGGTGTTAGTTCATCCCATGGATGGTGGGGGGGGTCTCATGGCCGACACGTTGCCTCCCATGGTCATCACATTGAACCCCAGGGTCGACACGTTGAACTCAGGGTTGACATGTTGACCCCAAGGTCAACACATTGACCCCCAAGGTCAACACGTTGCACCCCCAAGGTCAACACGTTGCCCCCCCAGCATCATCAAATGGACCCCAAGGTCAACACATTGTTCCCCAGGGTCAACACATTGACCCCAAGGTCAACACATCGCCCCTCAGGGTCGTTACACTGCCCCCCAGCATCACCAAATGGACCCCAAGGTCAACACGCTGCTCCCCAGGGTCAACACACTGACCCCAAGGTCAATACATTGACCCCCAGAGTCAACACACTGACCCCAAGGTCAACACATCGCCCCTCAGGGTCGTTACATTGCCTCCCAGCATCACCAAATGGACCCCAAGGTCAACACGTTGCTCCCTAGGGTCAACACACTGACCCCAAGGTCAATACATTGACCCCCAGAGTCAACACACTGACCTCATGGTCAACACAGCAGCCCCCAGAGTCATCAAATTGAACCCAAGGCCAACAAAATGCTCCCCGTGATCATCAAATTGACCCTAAGGTCAACACACTGCCCCCCCAAGGTCAACAAAATGAACACATGGCCAACACAGTGCCCCCCAAGGCCATCAAACAGTGCCCATGGGCAATAAGCTGTCCCTGGGGTCATCAAATTATCACCAGTGTTCCCCCCCCCATCCCAATTGCCCTCACGGTCACCAGAACTGGCCTTCTCATCCCCAAATTGCCCCCATGGTCCCCAAATTGCCCCATAGTCACCAATACCCCCCTCCCCACACCCAAATTGCCCCCCACGGTCTCCAACCTCCCACCCCCCAGTCCCTATAACCCCAACCCCCTCTCGTTGCCCTCCACCCCGTACCCGCTCCGGGCTCCTCCTTCGCCCGCCCTGGGCTCTCCTCGGGCGCTCGGTCGGGGTCGGCTGTGCCCCCTTTTCCTGCTCGGGGGGAACGCAGCAGTGTCAGCATCACCGGGCGGCGGTTCCCCGTCTCCTCGTTCACCTGCAACAGCAATGGGGACAACTGTGACGTGGGGGCAATGGGGAAAGGGGGGGGGGGGGGGGTGACCATGAGCACAGGGAGGGGACAGCAGTGAGGAGGGGACAGCGGTGAAATGGAGGGGACAACATGACAGTAAAGTGACAACCACTGCAAGGTGACAACCACTGCAAGGTGATAACAGTGAAAGTGACGGGGAGAGGGAGGTCACAACACCAATGAGGTGAAGGGAGGTGACAGCACTGGTAAGGGGACAACGGTGAAAGCACAGTGACAGCAGCAGAAAATACCACAGTGGCAAGGTGACATCGGTGACAAGAGAGATGACAACAGTGAAGAGGTGACAGTGGTGACAAGAAGGTGACAGGTCACGAAGAGGCGACAATGGTGAGGAAGTGGCAACAGTCACAAAGAGGTGACAGTGGTGAAGAGGTGACAACGGTGACAGGAAGGTGATGACAGTAATGAAGAGGTGACAATGGCGACAAGAAAGTGGTGATAGTGACGGAAAGGTGACAACAGTGGCACGAAGGTGACAACAGTCACAAAGAGATGACTGGTGACGGGAAGGTGACAGCAGTGACAGGAAGGTGACAACGGTGATGGGAAGGTGACAATAGTGACAGGAAGGTGACAGCAGTCACAAAGAGGTGACAACAGTGACAGGAAGGTGACAGCGGTCACAAAGAGGTGACAGCAGTGGCGGGAAGGTGACAATAGTCACAGAAATGACAATGGTGACAGGAAGGTGACAATAATGGAAAAGTGACAGCAGTGACAGGATGGTTACAATGGTCATGAAGAGGTGACAGCGGTGACAGGAAGGTGACAATGGTGATGGGAGGGTGACAACAGTCACAAAGAGGTGACAATGGTCACAAAGAGGTGCCAGCAGTGACAGGAAGGTGACAATGGTGACAGGAAGGTGACGACGGCAGCGGGGCGTCCCCTGCTACCCATACCTGCACCATGGTGGTGAACTGCACGGTGTAGCGGCGGCGGCCGGCGGTGAAGCGGACGCTGGTGTCCCCGGCGCGCCACGCGGCGTCGATGGTGCTGTTGTTGCTGGCGCTGTAGCTGCACCAGCGCCCCGAGCGGTCGTCGAACCAGCGCCAGTTGTTGCCGTTCGCCTGCAGGTACTGCGGGGGGGGAAGCAAGGGGGGAGGTGGAGTTGGGGGGGGGTGAACTTGTCGGGGGGGGGGGGAGGGGAGACATGGACGCGGCGGTCCCTGCGCAGTTGGGTGGGTGGGGGGCACTCGTGACCCCATTTCCCACCTCCAAGATCTGATGAGCCCCCTATGAGACACTATTTCCCTTTTCTTCTCCCCCCCCCACCCCACAGAAAAAAAAAAACATCGCCTCTAAAATTTCCACCCCCATCATGCTGTGTGCCCCCCCCCCCAAGGAACCCCGTGATCCCTCAATGTTCTCTTGTGACTCTCCAGGACCGTGTGTACCCCACCGGGATCCCATCTGACACCCCAAGATCCCATCTGTGACAACCCCAGGGCCCTCATGAGACCTCACCTGTCCCCCCGGGACCCCCCAGGACCCTTCAGAACCCCCACGAGTCCCCCCAGGACCCCCTCACCTTATTCATCTGCGCCCTCCGCTTGGAGGACACGGCCGTCTTCTCGTAGAAGTCAATGAGCAGCAGCACAGGGGTGATCCACCTGGAGGTCGGGGGGTGTCAAAAGAGATTGGGGGGGCTCTGAGGGATTTAAGGGGACAGGGGTGGGTCTGGAAGGGTCCTTACTTGGGGGTCTGCACCTCCTTGTGCTCCTTGGCGGCCTGCAGGCAGGGCTGCACCACTTCCAGCAGCTTGATGAGCACATCGAGGACGCAGCTCGACTCCACCACGCGGGCACACGGCAGCTTCAGCTCCTGCGGGAGGGGGGCGGGGGGGTCAGGGACCCCAAAGACCCCCCCCAAACACTCCTTCACACGCTCCAAAGTGCCACAGTTCGGTCCCACAAAGGCAGGTTACAGGGCTTGGGGAGACGCCATTGCTCAGCATCACTCCGGCACTGTGTCAGCACTCAATGTCAATGTCACCATGTCAGTGTGTCAACACTCAACGTGACTGTGTGTCAACACGTCAATGCTCAACACGTCAGTGTCAACACGTCAACGTCCTCATGTCAGTGCTCAACGTGTCAATATCAACATGTCAATGTCTTCATGTCAATGCTCAACGTGTCCATGTGTCAACACGTCAATGTCTTCATGTCAATGCTCAACGTGTCCGTGTGTCAACACGTCAATGTCTTCAGGTCAATGCTCAATGTGTCTGTGTGTCAACACGTCAATTTCATCATGTCAATGCTCAATGTGTCCGTGTGTCAACACGTCAACGTTCTCATGTCAATGTCAACACGTCAATGCTCAACACGTCAATGTCAGCATGTCAACATCCTCATGTCAACGCTAACACGTCAACGTCCTCACGTCAATGTTCAATGTGTGTATCAACATGTCAATGTCAACACATCAATGTCAATGCGTCAGTGCTCAATGTGTCAACATCCTCATGTCAGTGCTCAACGTATCCGTGTCAACATGTCAACATCCTCATGTCAGTGCTTAATGTGTCAATGTCAACATGTCAATGTCAACACATCAATGTCTTCATGTCAATGCTCAACGTGTCCGTGTGTCAACACGTCAGTGTCCCCATGTCAGAGCTCAACGTGTCTGAGTGTCAACACGTCGGTGTCCTCATGTCAGAGCTCAATGTCTGTGCGTCAACACGTCAGTGTCAATGTGTCAATGTCAGCATGTCAACACTCAATGTGTCCGTGTGTCAACACTCAATGTCCCCGTGTCAACACATCAACGTCCTCATGTCAGAGCTCAACGTGTCCACGTGTCAACACGTCAACATCAACGTGTCCATGTGTCAACACATCAATGTCCTCATGTCAGTGCTCAATATGTCTGTGTCAACACTCAATGTCTCCACGTCAATGTCCCCATGTCAGAGCTCAACGTGTCTGTGTGTCAACACGTCAACGTCCTCATGTCAGAGCTCAACGTGTCCGTGTGTCCTCATGTCAACGTCCTCATATCAGTGCCCAACGTGTCTGTGTGTCAACGCCTGTGTCACCGTCCCAGCACTCAACGCATCCACGTCAGTATGTCAGTGCTCCAGGTCAATCCCAGTGCCCCCAATAATGGCGCCGAGCCCTCCACCTTGGCTTCTCCCCCCGGAACAAAGGCTCACCTCAAAGAGCAGGGTGAGAAGGAGGATGCGCGTGGCCAGGTTGGAGGCCTGGGGCAGTGTGGCCATCTGGCTGATCCACTCCGACACCGTTTTGGTGTCGCTGGTGGTGAGCGGCAGCGCCGCCTTGATGAGAACGTCGGCTGCTTCCCAGACCTGATGGAGCAAAGCGTGGGGCAGTGGGACAGCCCCGGGCACGGGAATGAAGCCCACAGAATGCCACGAGGGGCTCCGGGTGTGGGGGGATGGGGGGGGGGCACACTTTTTTTACCTGCTTGACCACCTGCTTGAGGATGGAGTCGCGATAGGCGGCGCCGTTGCGTTTGACGGCCGTCATGATGAGGTCGCAGACGCGGTACACGGTGTCGGGGAGCTCGTCCAGCAGCTGGGAGCAGCCGGGCAGCATGGTGTCGGTGAAGGCCAGCAGCTCCGACGGCTCCAGGGGTTCGGCCCCCTCGAACTTCTCCAGGCATTTGGCTTCTTCTTCCTCCTGGCGCTCGCGGGCGCGGCGCTCCTCCTCCTCCTTGCGGCAGGCGGCCTCCTGCACCGGGGGCACGGGACAGCGTGATGCAGGGGGGGCAAAACGAGGGGGGGGGGTTGCAAGGTGGGGGGTTGCGAGGGGGAGGTCACGAAGTGGGGGGATTGCGAGGGGGGGATCTATGGGGAGGGGAATGGAGCGATGTGGAATGGGAACGAGGGATGTGGGGATGTGAATGGGGAGACAGGAGGAGAGGATGGCGACGGAGAGACTGCGATGTAGGGATGCGAGGTGGGGACGCGAGAACCACGATGGGGTCGCGGGGAGCAAGATGAGGGATGTATGGGGTGAGACAGGACATGGGGATGTGATGTGGGGCTGTAGGGATGCAAGAAAGGGACACGAGGAGTGGATGTGTGGGGTCAGATGGGGACGCAGGGACACACAGTGGGATACAAAGACCGAGATGGGGACGGGGGAACACGAAATGAGGACATGGATATTAGATGGGGACAAAGTGACAACACATGGGGATGTGAGGACACAGGGACATGTGACAGAATCCAAGTGGGGACACAGGGATGTGAAATTAGGGTGCAGGGGCGGGAAATGGGGAGAATGAGGTGAGACAGCGCTGCTGGCATGTGAAATGGGAACGTGGGGGGACAAAACGGGGCTGTGGGACCCCCGCCCCCCAACGCAGTCTGCCCCCCACCCCCAATACCTCAGGGGACTCAGCCCGCTGCTCCATGGGGATGTCCTGGCCCAGGGACATGGCGATGGCACGCATCATCTGGTCCTCCTCCGACATGCTGAGGTCCTGGGGGGGGGGAGGGGCAGCGGGAGGTGGTGGGGGTCTGTGGGGGAGATGTGCCCCCCCCCTCCCGAGGGGCTGTGCCCCCTCCTTACCCGCACCACTCCCCCCATGAGGGGCGGGGGGTGGGTGAGCAGGTACTCGGTGGCCTGCTCCATGGTGTTGGTGTTGAGCAGAGCCTCCATGGCGTGCTCCCGAGAGAAGCCCATGTCCATCAGCTGCGGGGGGGCACAGGAGGTTAGGGGGGGTAACGAGGGGGCTGGGGGGGGGGCAACGAGGGGGCTGGGGGGGCAACAAAGGGGGCTGGGGGGGGGCAACGAGGGGGCTGGGGGGGGCAACGAGGGGGATGGGGGGCAGGAGAAAGGGGTGAGCGAGGATGAGGGAGGGATTAAGGGGAGACCACGAAGGGATTATGGGGGGGAGGGGAGGAAGGAATTAAGGGGGACCAGGAAGGGATTTAGGGGGTGAATCTGGGAGTGAAGAAGGAAGAGGCTGGGGGGACCAGGAAGGGATTAAGGGACCACAAGATGGGGTGGGGGTTAGGGAGAGGTGCAAGGAAGGGACTGTGGGTCTAAGGAAGAGATTGAGGGGTCCAAGGTTCATTACAGGGGAGCTGAACCAGATGACCTTGAAAGATCCCTTTCAACTCTAAGGAGTGTATAAGGAAGGGGTTTGGGGATGTACCGTGGGAACAGAGGAGGGGGGGAGGGGAATCAAAATGTTGGGGGAGGGGAATCAAAATGTTGGGGGAGGGGACCAGAAGGGTTGAAGGACCAAGGAAAAGGTTGGGGGGACCAGAAGAAGGCTGGGGGACCAAGGAAAGGGTTGGGGGGACCATAAGGTTGAGGGGCCTAGGAAAGGGTTGGGGGGCCAAGGAAAGAATCGGGGGGACCAGAAGAAGGTTGGGGGGGCAGAAGAAGGTTGGGGGGGACCAGAAGAAGGTTGGGGGAACAAAAGGTTGGGGGGCCAAGGAAAAGGTTGGGGGGGGCAAGGAAAAGGTTGGGGGGACCAGAAGAAGGTTGGGGGGACCAGAAGAAGGTTGGGGGGGACCAGAAGAAGGTTGGGGGAACAAAAGGTTGGGGGGCCAAGGAAAAGGTTGGGGGGGGCAAGGAAAAGGTTGGGGGGGACAAGGAAAAGGTTGGGGGGGGCCAAGGAAAAGGTTGGGGGGACCAGAAGAAGGTTGGGGGGCCAAGGAAAGGGTCGGGGGGGGGCTCCCACCTGCTGCAGCTGCTGCTGGTTGACCTGGGGCTCGCGGCGGGGTCCCCCTTCCTCGCCCCCCGCCTCCTCCTCCCCCCGCGGCCCCTCGCGCTCTGCGGCCCAGGCGCTCTCGGATGAGGGGCTCCCCGCGCAGGATGTGGCACAGGATGGCCAGCATGGACTCGGCCATGCGCCCGCCGTACACCTTCAGCGGCCGCCGGTTCCACAGCTGCTTGATGCAGGTGAAGGCCGCCTGGGGGGAAGTTGGGAGGGGGGGAGAACGAGGGGTCAATGGGGGGGGGGGGGGGGGGGGAGTTATGGGGGGGCAGGGGAGGAAGGAAAACCCGCAGGAGCGCAGCGAGGGCACTCTCGCTCTGACCCCAAGTCCCTGTGTGCTCCGGGAGGTGCCCCCCAAGTCTTCATGGTGCCCCAAGTTCTCGAGGTCCCTTATGCCCCCCCCACGTGTCCCGAGCTCCTCGTGGCCCCTAATGTCCCCCCCCACGTGTCCCGACGGTCCTAAATGTCCCCCCCTTGTATCCCCCGGTCCTCGCAGTCCTTAACACCCCCTCCAGGAGTCCTCCAAAGGAGCCCTCCGATCCCCCACAGGACACCTCCAACACCCCACCCCCTCCCCCCCCCAGATGTCCTCTAATCCCCCCCAGGAGCCCCAAACCCACAAAGGATCCCCTCCAGAATCCTGTAGGAGCTCCCCACGCCCCTCTGGATTGCTTCCAGCGCCCCACAGGACTGCTCTAATCCCCCCAGGAGCCCCCCAGACCTCCATGAGACCCCTCAGGAGCCCCCAGACCTCTTTAGGACCCCTCCAATATCCCATAGGAGCTCCCCAAAGCCCCCTGGACCTCTCCAAACCCCCCATAGGACCCCTCTGATCCCCCCCTGGCCCCCACAAAACCCCCACAAATCCCCGTGGACCCCTCCAAACCCCCATAGGATCCCTCTAATACCCATAGGAGCTCCCCAGATCCCCTTGGACTCCTTCAAACACTCCACAGTACCGCTCTAATCCCCCAGGAACCGCCCCCAGACCATCCATGAGACCCTCAGGAGCCCCCCAAACCCCCTCAGACCCCTCCAATATCCCACAGCAGCCCCCCAAACCCCTCAGACCCCCCACAATATCCCACAGCAGCCCCCCAAACCCCCCCAATATCCCCATAGGACCCCTAAAACATCCCACAGGAGCTCCCGAAGCCCCTCCAGAACACCCCCAAAACTCTCACAGGACCCCTCCGACCCCTCCCCCACCCCCTAACCTTCTGGGTGACGACGAGGAAGCGGAGGGCACTGAAGTGGGGCTGCCCGTGGCCGGGGGCTTTGGCAGGGAGGGCGTGGGGGGACTCGAGCACAGTGCTGGGGTTCACCATCTTCTCCACCAGCATCAGCCACGCGTCCAGGAACTCCCCGGTGCCGTCGGGGAGCTCGGGGTGCTCCAGGCCCTCGGCCACCGGCACCTTGCCCCCCATGGACAGCGCCCAGTTGAAGGTCCTGGGGAGCAACACGGGGGGATTTTGGGGGGTTAAGGGGGTTTTGTTGGTCCCTCTGAAGTGGGGTTGTTTTATTTTGTGGGGTGGGGGGGGGAATGGGGCTCACTCGAAGAGGGCGTTGTGGCCGCCGGAGCAGAGGAACTTCTGCAGCATGAGGTGGTACGGGAACTTGCGCTCGTCGAAGAGCATCGGGGACGTGAAGCCCACCGAGCAGATAAAGAACGTCAGCCTGGGGGGGGGAACGACGACGACAAGGGGTGAGGCCCTGCCCCCCCCCCCCCCAGCACCATTCCCTGTTGGTATTACCCCACATACGTCCCATGTCCCCCCCCCCATGACTTGGCTGCATCCATCTCCTTCGCTCCAAGCACCCCCTCCCCATTAACTCCACCCTACCCACACCCCGGGACCCCACCCATCCCATCCTTTGCCCCCCGCCCCACTCCTCGATCCCACCCATCCCAACCCCTGATCTCGCCTCACTTCCTGACCACACCCACCCCAAATCTTGCCCCCCCCACCTCAACCCTTGACCCCATCCAACCCAACCCCCATATCCCAACCCTTGACCCCACTGATCTCCACCACTGACCCCCATATCCCACTCCTTGCCCCCTACCCATCTAAAACCCTTGCCTCCACCTCAACCCTTGACCCCCCCCCACCCCAACTCCTGACCCCCATACCCCAACCTGCGACCCCATCCCGCCCCCTGCCCCCCCCACCCCAACCCCTTTCCCCCATATCCCACCCCTTGCCCCCCCACCCATCTCAACCCGACCCCCACCTCACCCTGACCCCATACCCCACACCCCTTGACCCCCAACCCACCCACCCCTTTTCGACCCCACCCCACCCCTTTACCCCCTCCCCCACCTAACCCACCCCTCGACCCCCCAACCTACCCCACCCCACCCCTTCTTTAACCCCCACCCCGACTCACCGGAACCGCGGGGTGGGGTGTACGGGGGGGGCTGCCAGCTCAGCCCCTTGGTCAGCAGCTTGGTGAGGGCGGAGGCGGTGGCGCGGGCGGCGGGGGTGGGTGCGGGGGCAGCGCTGGCCGCGTGGTGGCTGCGCCGCTGCCGCACCGGGGAACCCACGCACAGCTTCACCAGGAGCCCCAAACAGCTCGGCCAGCGCCCGGCCCAGCCGGGACGAGGCTGCGGGGGGGGGGGGGGGAGGGGAGGGGTGAGATAGGGGTTGGGGGGGTCTGGGGTGCACCCTGAGCGTCTCCAGGCCCGGGAAGAACAACATCTGGGATCGGTTTTATATTGGGGGGAGGGTTGGGGTCCCACAGCCAATCCCAGCCTGGCTAGTTCATGAGGAACCCCAATAGCGGGGACCCAAGGACCCCCACAACCACCCCCAGCCCATCCCATGAGGAATCCCAACATTGGGCCCCAAGGACCCCCACATCCAACCCCAGCCCATCCCATAAGGAAACCCGATAGTGGGAACCCCAAGGACCCCTACATCCAACCCCAGCCCATCCCACAAGGAAACCCGATAGTGGGAACCCCAAGGACCCCCACATCCAACCCCAGCCCATCTCATAGGGAAACCCGTTAGTGGGGACCCCAAGGACCCCCACATCCAACCCCAGCCCATCCCATGAGGAACCCCAACAGCGGGGACCCCAAGGACCCCCACATCCAACCCTAGCCCATCCATCTCAAGAAGAACCCCAATATTTGTGCTCCTCTCTTTGGTGTTGGGGACCCCCAGTGTCTCCTCTCCCAGAGTCAAGCTCCTACTGACCTCCCCCAAAGCAGAGACCCCAATATTGGGGTCCCCCTAAACACACTGGGGACCCCAGGGGTCTTCTCCCCAACTCCCGGATCCCCGAACCCAACCCTGGGCCACCCCCACCTCAAAGAACCCCAAATCCACGCTCCCCTTTTCCTTTTGGGGTTCCTCAGGGTCTCTTCCCCCCCCCAGAATCCTCCCCTATATCCAACCCCAACACCTGGCGCTCCCCCCCCAATTTCATGGACCCCCCCCCTTGATACCAACACCCTCCCACCACAACACCCCCCAAAACACCCCCCCCCCCCACTGCTTCACACCCCACACGCAGCCCCGTAAGGACCTCAGAACCCCCCCCAAACCCTTCCCCCCCCTCCCCTGCCCCCAAGAAGGGGGAGCGGACCCCCCCGCGGTGGGCTGGGGGGGCTCACCGGACAGCAGGGGCTTGATCTGCTTGATGCGGGCGGCCATGGCCGGGGTGATTTTGGCTTTGCCTTTGGGGTCGGCGGTGCTGGGTTCGTCTGTCTCCATGGGGGCCAACGCTTCGCTGTCCAAGCCCATCCCCTCCAGCAGCCCCTGGGCGGGGGGCTCAGGGCCCGGCCCCTCCGCTTCACCCTCTGTGTGGGGTGGGGGGGGTTAGGAAGGATGCTTCAACCCCCCCCCCCCCCCCCCCCCGGCTTCTCCTTTCCTCCCAGCACAGAGGGGCTGTGGGGTGGGGGTCGCGATGCTCACCCGCTCGCTTGCCCCCCTGGGGTGGGCTGGGGGCCGTCTTTTCCTCCTTGGGCACCAACTTCTGCATGTCGGCTTGGCCGAACTCGCATCCCGGGGGGAGGCTGGAAGGAAGGGGGGGGGGGTTATGGGGGAGGGGCTGCCCCACGGCTCGGGGATTGTGACCCCCCCCCCCCCCCCAGCTCTGTAACAACAGCCCCACGGCAGTCCACATCACGAGCAGCCCCACGCAGGGGGGGTCCCAGGGGTGAGGTGCTCCTGTGGGGGTGGGGTCCCCCCAAGATGCAATCTGTCTCCCCCACGATGCCCCCCTCCCCCCAAATCCTCCCCAACCCCCTCCTGGTGCTCCCTGTCCCCCTCCAGACCCCCATAAACTCTCCCAAAATCCGCCCCAACCCCCTCAGCATACCCCCTGCCCCCTCCCACCTCCCCCAATACCGCCCAAATCCCCCCCCAGTTGCTCCCTGTGTCCCCCAGAGCCCCACAATCCCCTCCCACCTCCCCCAATACCCCCCAAATCCCCCAATACCCCTCCCAGTTGCTCCCTGCCTCCCCCAAAACCCCATAACCCCCTGCCACCTCTGCAAGTACCCCCCAAATCCAGCCCCCAGACCCCCCAGTTGCTCCCTGCCTCCCCCAGAGCCCCATAACCCCCCCCAAAATCCTCCCCAAACCTCTCCAGATACCCCTTTCCCCCTCCCACCTCCCTTACTGCCCCCACAAATCCCCCCCCCCAGACCACTCCAGGTGCTCCCCACCTCCCCCAACACCCCATAACCCCCTCCTACCTCCCCAAGTACCCCCTAAATCC
>JAUPFR010000124.1:0-168239 GCA_036925125.1 Oreortyx pictus
GTTCCTCTTTGTGTTCCCACACGAACCCGCACGGCTGCTCTTTGCGTTCCCCCATGAACCCGCACCCTTGCTCTTTGCGTTCCCCCACGAACCCGCACCCTTGCTCTTTGCGTTCCCCCACGAACCCGCACCCTTGCTCTTTGCGTTCCCAAACGAACCTGCACGGTTCCTCTTTGCGTACCCCCACGAACCCGCACAGTTGCTCTTTGCGTTCCCCACGAACCCGCCCCCTTGCTCTTTGCGTTCCCCACGAACCCGCCCCCTTGCTCTTTATGTTCCCCAACGAAACCGCACCGTTGCTCTTTGCGTTCCCCCACAAACCCGCACGGTTGCTCTTTGCGTTCCCCCACGAACCCACACGGTTGCTCTTTGCGTTCCCCCACGAACCCGCACCCTTGGTCTTTTCGTTCCCAAACGAACCTGCACGGTTCCTCTTTGCGTACCCCCACGAACCCGCACGGCTGCTCTTTGCGTTCCCCCATGAACCCGCACCCTTGCTCTTTGCGTTCCCCCACGAACCCGCACCCTTGCTCTTTGCGTTCCCCCACGAACCCGCACCCTTGCTCTTTGCGTTCCCAAACGAACCTGCACGGTTCCTCTTTGCGTACCCCCACGAACCCGCACAGTTGCTCTTTGCGTTCCCCCACGAACCCGCCCCCTTGCTCTTTGCGTTCCCCCACAAACCCGCCCCCTTGCTCTTTATGTTCCCCAACGAAACCGCACCGTTGCTCTTTGCGTTCCCCCACAAACCCGCACGGTTGCTCTTTGCGTTCCCCCACGAACCCACACGGTTGCTCTTTGCGTTCCCCACGAACCCGCACCCTTGGTCTTTTCGTTCCCAAACGAACCTGCACGGTTCCTCTTTGCGTACCCCCACGAACCCGCACGGTTGCTCTTTGCGTTCCCCCACGACCCCGCCCTTTTGCTCTTTGCGTTCCCACACGAACCCGCACCCTTGCTCTTTGCGTTCCCCCACGAACCCGCACGGTTCCTCTTCGCGTTCCCCCACGAACCCGCCCCCTTGCTCTTTGCGTTCCCACACGAACTCGCACCCTTGCTCTTTGCGTTCACCCACGAACCCGCACGGTTCCTCTTCGCGTTCCCCCACGAACTCGCACGGTTCCTCTTTGCGTTCCCCCACGAACCCGCACGGTTCCTCTTCGCGTTCCCACACGAACCCGCACGGTTCCTCTTTGCGTTCCCCCATGAACCCGCACCCTTGCTCTTTGCGTTCCCCCAAGAACACGCACGGTTTCTCTTTCCGCTCCCCCACGAACCCGCACGGTTGCTCTTTGCGTTCCCCCACGAACCCGCACCCTTGCTCTTTGCGTTCCCCCACGAACCCGCACCCTTGCTCTTTGCGTTCCCCCACAAACCCGCACGGTTGCTCTTTGCGTTCCCCCACGAACCCGCACGGTTCCTCTTTGCGTTCCCCCACGAACCCGCACGGTTCCTCTTTGCGTTCCCCCACGAACCCGCACGGCTGCTCTTTGCGTTCCCCCACGAACCCGCACGGCTGCTCTTTGCGTTCCCCCACGAACCCGCACGGTTGCTCTTTGCGTTCCCCCACGAACCAGCACGGCTGCTCTTTGCGTTCCCCCACGAACCCGCAAGGTTGCTCTTTGCGTTCCCCCACGAACCCGCACGGTTCCTCTTTGCGTTCCCCCACGAACCCGCACGGTTCCTCTTTGCGTTCCCCCACGAACCCGCCCCCTTGCTCTTTGCGTTCCCCCACGAACCCGCACGGTTGCTCTTTGCGTTCCCCCACGAACCGGCACGGTTCCTCTTTGCGTTCCCCACGAACCCGCACCCTTGCTCTTTGCGTTCCACCACGAACCCGCACCCTTGCTCTTTGCGTTCCACCACGAACCCGCACGGTTGCTCTTTGCGTTCCCCACGAACCCGCACGGTTGCTCTTTGCGTTCCCCCACAAACCCGCACGGTTGCTCTTTGCGTTCCCCCACGAACCCGCACGGTTGCTCTTTGCGTTCCCCCACGAACTAGCACGGTTCCTCTTTGCGTTCCCCCACGAACCTGCACGGTTCCTCTTTGCGTTCCCCAATGAACCCGCACGGCTGCTCTTTGCGTTCCCCCATGAACCCGCACCCTTGCTCTTTGCGTTCCCCCACGAACCCGCACCCTTGCTCTTTGCGTTCCCCCACGAACCCGCACCCTTGCTCTTTGCGTTCCCCCACGAACCCGCACCCTTGCTCTTTGCGTTCCCAAACGAACCTGCACGGTTCCTCTTTGCGTACCCCCACGAACCCGCACGGTTGCTCTTTGCGTTCCCCCACGAACCCGCCCCCTTGCTCTTTGCGTTCCTTCACGAACCCGCCCCCTTGCTCTTTATGTTCCCCAACGAAACCGCACCGTTGCTCTTTGCGTTCCCCCACAAACCCGCACGGTTGCTCTTTGCGTTCCCCCACGAACCCGCACCCTTGCTCTTTGCGTTCCCCCACGAACCCGCACCCTTGCTCTTTGCGTTCCCCCACGAACCCGCCCCCTTGCTCTTTGCGTTCCCCCACGAACCCGTACCCTTGCTCTTTGCGTTCCCCCACGAACCCGCACCCTTTCTCTTTGCGTTCCCCCACGAACCCGCACGGCTGCTCTTTGCGTTCCCCCACGAGCCCGCACGGTTGCTCTTTGCGTTCCCCCACAAACCCGCACGGTTGCTCTTTGCGTTCCCCCACAAACCCGCCCCCTTGCTCTTTGCGTTCCCCCACGAACCCGCACGGTTGCTCTTTGCGTTCCCCCACGAACCCGCCCCCTTGCTCTTTGCGTTCCCCCACAAACCCGCACGGTTGCTCTTTGCGTTCCCCCACGAACCCGCACGGTTGCTCTTTGCGTTCCCCCACGAACCCGCACGGCTGCTCTTTGCGTTCCCCCACGAACCCTCACGGCTGCTCTTTGCGTTCCCCCACGAACCCGCACGGTTGCTCTTTGCGTTCCCCCACGAACCCGCAAGGCTGCTCTTTGCGTTCCCCCACGAACCCGCACGGTTGCTCTTTGCGTTCCCCCACGAACCCGCACGGTTGCTCTTTGCGTTCCCCCACGAACCCGCACGGTTCCTCTTTGCGTTCCCCCACGAACCCGCACGGTTCCTCTTTGCGTTCCCCCATGAACCCGCACGGTTGCTCTTTGCGTTCCCCCACGAACCCGCCCCCTTGCTCTTTGCGTTCCCCCACGAACCCGCACGGTTGCTCTTTGCGTTCCCCCACAAACCCGCACGGTTGCTCTTTGCGTTCCCCCACGAACCCGCCCCCTTGCTCTTTGCGTTACACCACGAACCCGCACGGTTGCACTTTGTGTTCCCCCACGAACCCGCACGGTTCCTCTTTGCGTTCCCCCACGAACCCGCCACCTTGCTCATTGCGTTCCCCCACGAACCCGCACCCTTGCTCTTTGCGTTTCCCCACGAATCCGCACGGTTGCTCTTTGCATTACCCCACGAACCCGCACGGTTGCTCTTTGCGTTTTCCCACGAACCCGCACCCTAGCTCTTTGAGTTCCCCCACGAACCCGCACGGTTCCTCTTTGTGTTCCCCCACGAACCCGCACGGCTGCTCTTTGCGTTCCCCCACGAACCCGCACCCTTGCTCTTTGCGTTCCCCCACGAACCCGCACCCTTGCTCTTTGCGTTCCCCCACGAACCCGCACCCTTGCTCTTTGCGTTCCCAAACGAACCTGCACGGTTCCTCTTTGCGTACCCCCACGAACCCGCACAGTTGCTCTTTGCGTTCCCCCACGAACCCGCCCCCTTGCTCTTTGCGTTCCCCCACGAACCCGCCCCCTTGCTCTTTATGTTCCCCAACGAAACCGCACCGTTGCTCTTTGCGTTCCCCCACAAACCCGCACGGTTGCTCTTTGCGTTCCCCCACGAACCCACACGGTTGCTCTTTGCGTTCCCCCACGAACCCGCACCCTTGGTCTTTGCGTTCCCAAACGAACCTGCACGGTTCCTCTTTGCGTACCCCCACGAACCCGCACGGTTGCTCTTTGCGTTCCCCCACGACCCCGCCCCCTTGCTCTTTGCGTTCCCACACGTACCCGCACCCTTGCTCTTTGCGTTCCCCCACGAACCCGCACGGTTCCTCTTCGCGTTCCCCCACGAACCCGCCCCCTTGCTCTTTGCGTTCCCACACGAACTCGCACCCTTGCTCTTTGCGTTCACCCACGAACCCGCACGGTTCCTCTTCGCGTTCCCCCACGAACTCGCACGGTTCCTCTTTGCGTTCCCCCACGAACCCGCACGGTTCCTCTTCGCGTTCCCACACGAACCCGCACGGTTCCTCTTTGCGTTCCCCCACGAACCCGCACCCTTGCTCTTTGCGTTCCCCCAAGAACACGCACGGTTTCTCTTTCCGCTCCCCCACGAACCCGCACGGTTCCTCTTTGCGTTCCCCCATGAACCCGCACGGTTCCTCTTTGCGTTCCCCCACGAACCCGCCCCCTTGCTCTTTGCGTTCCCCCACGAACCCGCACGGTTGCTCTTTGCGTTCCCCCACGAACCGGCACGGTTGCTCTTTGCGTTCCCCCACGAACCCGCACCCTTGCTCTTTGCGTTCCACCACGAACCCGCACCCTTGCTCTTTGCGTTCCACCACGAACCCGCACGGTTGCTCTTTGCGTTCCCCCACGAACCAGCACGGTTGCTCTTTGCGTTCCCCCACGAACCCGCACGGTTGCTCTTTGCGTTCCCCCACGAACCCGCACGGTTGCTCTTTGCGTTCCCCCACGAACTAGCACGGTTCCTCTTTGCGTTCCCCCACGAACCTGCACGGTTCCTCTTTGCGTTCCCCAATGAACCCGCATGGCTGCTCTTTGCGTTCCCCCATGAACCCGCACCCTTGCTCTTTGCGTTCCCCCACGAACCCGCACCCTTGCTCTTTGCGTTCCCCCATGAACCCGCACCCTTGCTCTTTGCGTTCCCCCACGAACCCGCACGGTTCCTCTTCGCGTTCCCCCACGAACCCGCCCCCTTGCTCTTTGCGTTCCCACACGAACTCGCACCCTTGCTCTTTGCGTTCCCCCACGAACCCGCACGGTTTCTCTTTCCGCTCCCCCACGAACCCGCACGGTTCCTCTTTGCGTTCCCCCACGAACCCGCACGGTTCCTCTTTGCGTTCCCCCACGAACCCGCCCCCTTGCTCTTTGCGTTCCCCCACGAACCCGCACGGTTGCTCTTTGCGTTCCCCCACGAACCGGCACGGTTGCTCTTTGCGTTCCCCCACGAACCCGCACCCTTGCTCTTTGCGTTCCACCACGAACCCGCACCCTTGCTCTTTGCGTTCCACCACGAACCCGCACGGTTGCTCTTTGCGTTCCCCCACGAACCCGCACGGTTGCTCTTTGCGTTCCCCCACGAACCCGCACGGTTGCTCTTTGCGTTCCCCACGAACCCGCACGGTTGCTCTTTGCGTTCCCCCACGAACTAGCACGGTTCCTCTTTGCGTTCCCCCACGAACCTGCACGGTTCCTCTTTGCGTTCCCCAATGAACCCGCATGGCTGCTCTTTGCGTTCCCCCATGAACCCGCACCCTTGCTCTTTGCGTTCCCCCACGAACCCGCACCCTTGCTCTTTGCGTTCCCCCACGAACCCGCACCCTTGCTCTTTGCGTTCCCCCACGAACCCGCACCCTTGCTCTTTGCGTTCCCCACGAACCCGCACCCTTGCTCTTTGCGTTCCCCCACGACCCCGCCCCCTTGCTCTTTGCGTTCCCCCATGAACCCGCACCCTTGCTCTTTGCGTTCCCCCACGAACCCGCACGGTTCCTCTTCGCGTTCCCCCACGAACCCGCCCCCTTGCTCTTTGCGTTCCCACACGAACTCGCACCCTTGCTCTTTGCGTTCACCCACGAACCCGCACGGTTCCTCTTCGCGTTCCCCCACGAACTCGCACGGTTCCTCTTCGCGTTCCCCCACGAACCCGCACGGTTCCTCTTCGCGTTCCCACACGAACCCGCACGGTTCCTCTTTGCGTTCCCCCACGAACCCGCACCCTTGCTCTTTGCGTTCCCCCAAGAACACGCACGGTTTCTCTTTCCGCTCCCCCACGAACCCGCACGGTTCCTCTTTGCGTTCCCCCACGAACCCGCACGGTTCCTCTTTGCGTTCCCCCACGAACCCGCCCCCTTGCTCTTTGCGTTCCCCCACGAACCCGCACGGTTGCTCTTTGCGTTCCCCCACGAACCGGCACGGTTGCTCTTTGCGTTCCCCCACGAACCCGCACCCTTGCTCTTTGCGTTCCACCACGAACCCGCACCCTTGCTCTTTGCGTTCCACCACGAACCCGCACGGTTGCTCTTTGCGTTCCCCCACGAACCCGCACGGTTGCTCTTTGCGTTCCCCCACGAACCCGCACGGTTGCTCTTTGCGTTCCCCCACGAACCCGCACGGTTGCTCTTTGCGTTCCCCCACGAACTAGCACGGTTCCTCTTTGCGTTCCCCCACGAACCTGCACGGTTCCTCTTTGCGTTCCCCAATGAACCCGCATGGCTGCTCTTTGCGTTCCCCCATGAACCCGCACCCTTGCTCTTGCTCTTTGCGTTCCCCCACGAACCCGCACCCTTGCTCTTTGCGTTCCCCCACGAACCCGCACCCTTGCTCTTTGCGTTCCCCCACGAACCCGCACCCTTGCTCTTTGCGTTCCCAAACGAACCTGCACGGTTCCTCTTTGCGTACCCCCACGAACCCGCACGGTTGCTCTTTGCGTTCCCCCACGAACCCGCCCCCTTGCTCTTTGCGTTCATTCACGAACCCGCCCCCTTGCTCTTTATGTTCCCCAACGAAACCGCACCGTTGCTCTTTGCGTTCCCCCACAAACCCGCACGGTTGCTCTTTGCGTTCCCCCACGAACCCGCACCCTTGCTCTTTGCGTTCCCCCACGAACCCGCCCCTTGCTCTTTGCGTTCCCCCACGAACCCGTACCCTTGCTCTTTGCGTTCCCCCACGAACCCGCACCATTTCTCTTTGCGTTCCCCCACGAACCCGCACGGCTGCTCTTTGCGTTCCCCCACGAACCCGCACGGTTGCTCTTTGCGTTCCCCCACAAACCCGCACGGTTGCTCTTTGCGTTCCCCCACGAACCCGCCCCCTTGCTCTTTGCGTTCCCCACGAACCCGCACGGTTGCTCTTTGCGTTCCCCACGAACCCGCATGGTTCCTCTTTGCGTTCCCCACGAACCCGCACGGTTCCTCTTTGCGTTCCCCCACGAACCCGCACGGTTGCTCTTTGCGTTCCCCCACGAACCCGCCCCCTTGCTCTTTGCGTTCCACCACGAACCCGCACGGTTGCTCTTTGCGTTCCCCCACGAACCCGCACCCTTGCTCTTTGCGTTCCCCCACAAACCCGCACGGTTGCTCTTTGCGTTCCCCCACGAACCCGCACGGTTGCTCTTTGCGTTCCCCCACGAACCCGCACGGTTGCTCTTTGCGTTCCCCCACGAACCCGCACAGCTGCTCTTTGCGTTCCCCCACGAACCCTCACGGCTGCTCTTTGCGTTCCCCCACGAACCCGCACGGTTGCTCTTTGCGTTCCCCCACGAACCCGCAAGGCTGCTCTTTGCGTTCCCCCACGAACCCGCACGGTTGCTCTTTGCGTTCCCCCACGAACCCGCACGGTTCCTCTTTGCGTTCCCCCATGAACCCGCACGGTTCCTCTTTGCGTTCCCCCACGAACCCGCCCCCTTGCTCTTTGCGTTCCCCCACGAACCCGCACGGTTGCTCTTTGCGTTCCCCACGAACCGGCACGGTTGCTCTTTGCGTTCCCCCACGAACCCGCACCCTTGCTCTTTGCGTTCCACCACGAACCCGCACCCTTGCTCTTTGCGTTCCACCACGAACCCGCACGGTTGCTCTTTGCGTTCCCCCACGAACCAGCACGGTTGCTCTTTGCGTTCCCCCACGAACCCGCACGGTTGCTCTTTGCGTTCCCCCACGAACCCGCACGGTTGCTCTTTGCGTTCCCCCACGAACTAGCACGGTTCCTCTTTGCGTTCCCCCACGAACCTGCACGGTTCCTCTTTGCGTTCCCCAATGAACCCGCATGGCTGCTCTTTGCGTTCCCCCATGAACCCGCACCCTTGCTCTTTGCGTTCCCCCACGAACCCGCACCCTTGCTCTTTGCGTTCCCCCATGAACCCGCACCCTTGCTCTTTGCGTTCCCCCACGAACCCGCACGGTTCCTCTTCGCGTTCCCCCACGAACCCGCCCCCTTGCTCTTTGCGTTCCCACACGAACTCGCACCCTTGCTCTTTGCGTTCCCCCACGAACCCGCACGGTTTCTCTTTCCGCTCCCCCACGAACCCGCACGGTTCCTCTTTGCGTTCCCCCACGAACCCGCACGGTTCCTCTTTGCGTTCCCCCACGAACCCGCCCCCTTGCTCTTTGCGTTCCCCCACGAACCCGCACGGTTGCTCTTTGCGTTCCCCCACGAACCGGCACGGTTGCTCTTTGCGTTCCCCCACGAACCCGCACCCTTGCTCTTTGCGTTCCACCACGAACCCGCACCCTTGCTCTTTGCGTTCCACCACGAACCCGCACGGTTGCTCTTTGCGTTCCCCCACGAACCCGCACGGTTGCTCTTTGCGTTCCCCCACGAACCCGCACGGTTGCTCTTTGCGTTCCCCCACGAACCCGCACGGTTGCTCTTTGCGTTCCCCCACGAACTAGCACGGTTCCTCTTTGCGTTCCCCCACGAACCTGCACGGTTCCTCTTTGCGTTCCCCAATGAACCCGCATGGCTGCTCTTTGCGTTCCCCCATGAACCCGCACCCTTGCTCTTTGCGTTCCCCCACGAACCCGCACCCTTGCTCTTTGCGTTCCCCCACGAACCCGCACCCTTGCTCTTTGCGTTCCCCCACGAACCCGCACCCTTGCTCTTTGCGTTCCCCCACGAACCCGCACCCTTGCTCTTTGCGTTCCCCCACGACCCCGCCCCCTTGCTCTTTGCGTTCCCCCATGAACCCGCACCCTTGCTCTTTGCGTTCCCCCACGAACCCGCACGGTTCCTCTTCGCGTTCCCCCACGAACCCGCCCCCTTGCTCTTTGCGTTCCCACACGAACTCGCACCCTTGCTCTTTGCGTTCACCCACGAACCCGCACGGTTCCTCTTCGCGTTCCCCCACGAACTCGCACGGTTCCTCTTCGCGTTCCCCCACGAACCCGCACGGTTCCTCTTCGCGTTCCCACACGAACCCGCACGGTTCCTCTTTGCGTTCCCCCACGAACCCGCACCCTTGCTCTTTGCGTTCCCCCAAGAACACGCACGGTTTCTCTTTCCGCTCCCCCACGAACCCGCACGGTTCCTCTTTGCGTTCCCCCACGAACCCGCACGGTTCCTCTTTGCGTTCCCCCACGAACCCGCCCCCTTGCTCTTTGCGTTCCCCCACGAACCCGCACGGTTGCTCTTTGCGTTCCCCCACGAACCGGCACGGTTGCTCTTTGCGTTCCCCCACGAACCCGCACCCTTGCTCTTTGCGTTCCACCACGAACCCGCACCCTTGCTCTTTGCGTTCCACCACGAACCCGCACGGTTGCTCTTTGCGTTCCCCCACGAACCCGCACGGTTGCTCTTTGCGTTCCCCCACGAACCCGCACGGTTGCTCTTTGCGTTCCCCCACGAACCCGCACGGTTGCTCTTTGCGTTCCCCCACGAACTAGCACGGTTCCTCTTTGCGTTCCCCCACGAACCTGCACGGTTCCTCTTTGCGTTCCCCAATGAACCCGCATGGCTGCTCTTTGCGTTCCCCCATGAACCCGCACCCTTGCTCTTTGCGTTCCCCCACGAACCCGCACCCTTGCTCTTTGCGTTCCCCCACGAACCCGCACCCTTGCTCTTTGCGTTCCCCCACGAACCCGCACCCTTGCTCTTTGCGTTCCCAAACGAACCTGCACGGTTCCTCTTTGCGTACCCCCACGAACCCGCACGGTTGCTCTTTGCGTTCCCCCACGAACCCGCCCCCTTGCTCTTTGCGTTCATTCACGAACCCGCCCCCTTGCTCTTTATGTTCCCCAACGAAACCGCACCGTTGCTCTTTGCGTTCCCCCACAAACCCGCACGGTTGCTCTTTGCGTTCCCCCACGAACCCGCACCCTTGCTCTTTGCGTTCCCCCACGAACCCGCCCCCTTGCTCTTTGCGTTCCCCCACGAACCCGTACCCTTGCTCTTTGCGTTCCCCCACGAACCCGCACCATTTCTCTTTGCGTTCCCCCACGAACCCGCACGGCTGCTCTTTGCGTTCCCCCACGAACCCGCACGGTTGCTCTTTGCGTTCCCCCACAAACCCGCACGGTTGCTCTTTGCGTTCCCCCACGAACCCGCCCCCTTGCTCTTTGCGTTCCCCCACGAACCCGCACGGTTGCTCTTTGCGTTCCCCCACGAACCCGCATGGTTCCTCTTTGCGTTCCCCCACGAACCCGCACGGTTCCTCTTTGCGTTCCCCCACGAACCCGCACGGTTGCTCTTTGCGTTCCCCCACGAACCCGCCCCCTTGCTCTTTGCGTTCCACCACGAACCCGCACGGTTGCTCTTTGCGTTCCCCCACGAACCCGCACCCTTGCTCTTTGCGTTCCCCCACAAACCCGCACGGTTGCTCTTTGCGTTCCCCCACGAACCCGCACGGTTGCTCTTTGCGTTCCCCCACGAACCCGCACGGTTGCTCTTTGCGTTCCCCCACGAACCCGCACAGCTGCTCTTTGCGTTCCCCCACGAACCCTCACGGCTGCTCTTTGCGTTCCCCCACGAACCCGCACGGTTGCTCTTTGCGTTCCCCCACGAACCCGCAAGGCTGCTCTTTGCGTTCCCCCACGAACCCGCACGGTTGCTCTTTGCGTTCCCCCACGAACCCGCACGGTTCCTCTTTGCGTTCCCCCACGAACCCGCACGGTTCCTCTTTGCGTTCCCCCACGAACCCGCACGGTTCCTCTTTGCGTTCCCCCATGAACCCGCACGGTTGCTCTTTGCGTTCCCCCACGAACCCGCCCCCTTGCTCTTTGCGTTCCCCCACGAACCCGCACGGTTGCTCTTTGCGTTCCCCCACAAACCCGCACGGTTGCTCTTTGCGTTCCCCCACGAACCCGCCCCCTTGCTCTTTGAGTTTCACCACGAACCCGCACGGTTGCACTTTGTGTTCCCCCACGAACCCGCACGGTTCCTCTTTGCGTTCCCCCACGAACCCGCCACCTTGCTCATTGCGTTCCCCCACGAACCCGCACCCTTGCTCTTTGCGTTTCCCCACGAATCCGCACGGTTGCTCTTTGCATTACCCCACGAACCCGCACGGTTGCTCTTTGCGTTTTCCCACGAACCCGCACCCTAGCTCTTTGAGTTCCCCCACGAACCCGCACGGTTCCTCTTTGTGTTCCCCCACGAACCCGCACGGCTGCTCTTTGCGTTCCCCCATGAACCCGCACCCTTGCTCTTTGCGTTCCCCCACGAACCCGCACCCTTGCTCTTTGCGTTCCCCCACGAACCCGCACCCTTGCTCTTTGCGTTCCCAAACGAACCTGCACGGTTCCTCTTTGCGTACCCCCACGAACCCGCACAGTTGCTCTTTGCGTTCCCCCACGAACCCGCCCCCTTGCTCTTTGCGTTCCCCCACGAACCCGCCCCCTTGCTCTTTATGTTCCCCAACGAAACCGCACCGTTGCTCTTTGCGTTCCCCCACAAACCCGCACGGTTGCTCTTTGCGTTCCCCCACGAACCCACACGGTTGCTCTTTGCGTTCCCCCACGAACCCGCACCCTTGGTCTTTGCGTTCCCAAACGAACCTGCACGGTTCCTCTTTGCGTACCCCCACGAACCCGCACGGTTGCTCTTTGCGTTCCCCCACGACCCCGCCCCCTTGCTCTTTGCGTTCCCACACGAACCCGCACCCTTGCTCTTTGCGTTCCCCCACGAACCCGCACGGTTCCTCTTTGCGTTCCCCCACGACCCCGCCCCCTTGCTCTTTGCGTTCCCACACGAACTCGCACCCTTGCTCTTTGCGTTCACCCACGAACCCGCACGGTTCCTCTTCGCGTTCCCCCACGAACTCGCACGGTTCCTCTTTGCGTTCCCCCACGAACCCGCACGGTTCCTCTTCGCGTTCCCACACGAACCCGCACGGTTCCTCTTTGCGTTCCCCCACGAACCCGCACCCTTGCTCTTTGCGTTCCCCCAAGAACACGCACGGTTTCTCTTTCCGCTCCCCCACGAACCCGCACGGTTGCTCTTTGCGTTCCCCCACGAACCCGCACCCTTGCTCTTTGCGTTCCCCCACGAACCCGCACCCTTGCTCTTTGCGTTCCCCCACAAACCCGCACGGTTGCTCTTTGCGTTCCCCCACGAACCCGCACGGTTCCTCTTTGCGTTCCCCCACGAACCCGCATGGTTCCTCTTTGCGTTCCCCCACGAACCCGCACGGCTGCTCTTTGCGTTCCCCCACGAACCCGCACGGCTGCTCTTTGCGTTCCCCCACGAACCCGCACGGTTGCTCTTTGCGTTCCCCCACGAACCAGCACGGCTGCTCTTTGCGTTCCCCCACGAACCCGCACGGTTGCTCTTTGCGTTCCCCCACGAACCCGCAAGGTTGCTCTTTGCGTTCCCCCACGAACCCGCACGGTTCCTCTTTGCGTTCCCCCACGAACCCGCACGGTTCCTCTTTGCGTTCCCCCACGAACCCGCCCCCTTGCTCTTTGCGTTCCCCCACGAACCCGCACGGTTGCTCTTTGCGTTCCCCCACGAACCGGCACGGTTCCTCTTTGCGTTCCCCCACGAACCCGCACCCTTGCTCTTTGCGTTCCACCACGAACCCGCACCCTTGCTCTTTGCGTTCCACCACGAACCCGCACGGTTGCTCTTTGCGTTCCCCCACGAACTAGCACGGTTCCTCTTTGCGTTCCCCCACGAACCTGCACGGTTCCTCTTTGCGTTCCCCAATGAACCCGCACGGCTGCTCTTTGCGTTCCCCCATGAACCCGCACCCTTGCTCTTTGCGTTCCCCCACGAACCCGCACCCTTGCTCTTTGCGTTCCCCCACGAACCCGCACCCTTGCTCTTTGCGTTCCCCCACGAACCCGCACCCTTGCTCTTTGCGTTCCCAAACGAACCTGCACGGTTCCTCTTTGCGTACCCCCACGAACCCGCACGGTTGCTCTTTGCGTTCCCCCACGAACCCGCCCCCTTGCTCTTTGCGTTCCTTCACGAACCCGCCCCCTTGCTCTTTATGTTCCCCAACGAAACCGCACCGTTGCTCTTTGCGTTCCCCCACAAACCCGCACGGTTGCTCTTTGCGTTCCCCCACGAACCCGCACCCTTGCTCTTTGCGTTCCCCCACGAACCCGCACCCTTGCTCTTTGCGTTCCCCCACGAACCCGCCCCCTTGCTCTTTGCGTTCCCCCACGAACCCGTACCTTTGCTCTTTGCGTTCCCCCACGAACCCGCACCCTTTCTCTTTGCGTTCCCCCACGAACCCGCACGGCTGCTCTTTGCGTTCCCCCACGAACCCGCACGGTTGCTCTTTGCGTTCCCCCACAAACCCGCATGGTTGCTCTTTGCGTTCCCCCACGAACCCGCCCCCTTGCTCTTTGCGTTCCCCCACGAACCCGCACGGTTGCTCTTTGCGTTCCCCCACGAACCCGCATGGTTCCTCTTTGCGTTCCCCCACGAACCCGCACGGTTCCTCTTTGCGTTCCCCCACGAACCCGCACGGTTGCTCTTTGCGTTCCCCCACGAACCCGCCCCCTTGCTCTTTGCGTTCCCCCACAAACCCGCACGGTTGCTCTTTGCGTTCCCCCACGAACCCGCACGGTTGCTCTTTGCGTTCCCCCACGAACCCGCACGGCTGCTCTTTGCGTTCCCCCACGAACCCTCACGGCTGCTCTTTGCGTTCCCCCACGAACCCGCACGGTTGCTCTTTGCGTTCCCCCACGAACCCGCAAGGCTGCTCTTTGCGTTCCCCCACGAACCCGCACGGTTGCTCTTTGCGTTCCCCCACGAACCCGCACGGTTGCTCTTTGCGTTCCCCCACGAACCCGCACGGTTCCTCTTTGCGTTCCCCCACGAACCCGCACGGTTCCTCTTTGCGTTCCCCCATGAACCCGCACGGTTGCTCTTTGCGTTCCCCCACGAACCCGCCCCCTTGCTCTTTGCGTTCCCCCACGAACCCGCACGGTTGCTCTTTGCGTTCCCCCACAAACCCGCACGGTTGCTCTTTGCGTTCCCCCACGAACCCGCCCCCTTGCTCTTTGCGTTTCACCACGAACCCGCACGGTTGCACTTTGTGTTCCCCCACGAACCCGCACGGTTCCTCTTTGCGTTCCCCCACGAACCCGCCACCTTGCTCATTGCGTTCCCCCACGAACCCGCACCCTTGCTCTTTGCGTTTCCCCACGAATCCGCACGGTTGCTCTTTGCATTACCCCACGAACCCGCACGGTTGCTCTTTGCGTTTTCCCACGAACCCGCACCCTAGCTCTTTGAGTTCCCCCACGAACCCGCACGGTTCCTCTTTGTGTTCCCCCACGAACCCGCACGGCTGCTCTTTGCGTTCCCCCATGAACCCGCACCCTTGCTCTTTGCGTTCCCCCACGAACCCGCACCCTTGCTCTTTGCGTTCCCCCACGAACCCGCACCCTTGCTCTTTGCGTTCCCAAACGAACCTGCACGGTTCCTCTTTGCGTACCCACACGAACCCGCACAGTTGCTCTTTGCGTTCCCCCACGAACCCGCCCCCTTGCTCTTTGCGTTCCCCCACGAACCCGCCCCCTTGCTCTTTATGTTCCCCAACGAAACCGCACCGTTGCTCTTTGCGTTCCCACACAAACCCGCACGGTTGCTCTTTGCGTTCCCCCACGAACCCACACGGTTGCTCTTTGCGTTCCCCCACGAACCCGCACCCTTGGTCTTTGCGTTCCCAAACGAACCTGCACGGTTCCTCTTTGCGTACCCCCACGAACCCGCACGGTTGCTCTTTGCGTTCCCCCACGACCCCGCCCCCTTGCTCTTTGCGTTCCCACACGTACCCGCACCCTTGCTCTTTGCGTTCCCCCACGAACCCGCACGGTTCCTCTTCGCGTTCCCCCACGAACCCGCCCCCTTGCTCTTTGCGTTCCCACACGAACTCGCACCCTTGCTCTTTGCGTTCACCCACGAACCCGCACGGTTCCTCTTCGCGTTCCCCCACGAACTCGCACGGTTCCTCTTTGCATTCCCCCACGAACCCGCACGGTTCCTCTTCGCGTTCCCACACGAACCCGCACGGTTCCTCTTTGCGTTCCCCCACGAACCCGCACCCTTGCTCTTTGCGTTCCCCCAAGAACACGCACGGTTTCTCTTTCCGCTCCCCCACGAACCCGCACGGTTCCTCTTTGCGTTCCCCCACGAACCCGCACGGTTTCTCTTTGCGTTCCCCCACGAACCCGCACGGTTCCTCTTTGCGTTCCCCCACGAACCCGCACGGTTGCTCTTTGCGTTCCCCCACGAACCGGCACGGTTGCTCTTTGCGTTCCCCCACGAACCCGCACCCTTGCTCTTTGCGTTCCACCACGAACCCGCACCCTTGCTCTTTGCGTTCCACCACGAACCCGCACGGTTGCTCTTTGCGTTCCCCCACGAACCCGCACGGTTGCTCTTTGCGTTCCCCCACGAACCCGCACGGTTGCTCTTTGCGTTCCCCCACGAACCCGCACGGTTGCTCTTTGCGTTCCCCCACGAACTAGCACGGTTCCTCTTTGCGTTCCCCCACGAACCTGCACGGTTCCTCTTTGCGTTCCCCAATGAACCCGCATGGCTGCTCTTTGCGTTCCCCCATGAACCCGCACCCTTGCTCTTTGCGTTCCCCCACGAACCCGCACCCTTGCTCTTTGCGTTCCCCCACGAACCCGCACCCTTGCTCTTTGCGTTCCCCCACGAACCCGCACCCTTGCTCTTTGCGTTCCCAAACGAACCTGCACGGTTCCTCTTTGCGTACCCCCACGAACCCGCACGGTTGCTCTTTGCGTTCCCCCACGAACCCGCCCCCTTGCTCTTTGCGTTCCTTCACGAACACGCCCCCTTGCTCTTTATGTTCCCCAACGAAACCGCACCGTTGCTCTTTGCGTTCCCCCACAAACCCGCACGGTTGCTCTTTGCGTTCCCCCACGAACCCGCACCCTTGCTCTTTGCGTTCCCCCACGAACCCGCACACTTGCTCTTTGCGTTCCCCCACGAACCCGCCCCCTTGCTCTTTGCGTTCCCCCACGAACCCGTACCCTTGCTCTTTGCGTTCCCCCACGAACCCGCACCCTTTCTCTTTGCGTTCCCCCACGAACCCGCACGGCTGCTCTTTGCGTTCCCCCACGAACCCGCACGGTTGCTCTTTGCGTTCCCCCACAAACCCGCACGGTTGCTCTTTGCGTTCCCCCACGAACCCGCCCCCTTGCTCTTTGCGTTCCCCCACGAACCCGCACGGTTGCTCTTTGCGTTCCCCCACGAACCCGCATGGTTCCTCTTTGCGTTCCCCCACGAACCCGCACGGTTCCTCTTTGCGTTCCCCCACGAACCCGCACGGTTGCTCTTTGCGTTCCCCCACGAACCCGCCCCCTTGCTCTTTGCGTTCCACCACGAACCCGCACGGTTGCTCTTTGCGTTCCCCCACGAACCCGCACCCTTGCTCTTTGCGTTCCCCCACAAACCCGCACGGTTGCTCTTTGCGTTCCCCCACGAACCCGCACGGTTGCTCTTTGCGTTCCCCCAAGAACCCGCACGGTTGCTCTTTGCGTTCCCCCACGAACCCGCACGGCTGCTCTTTGCGTTCCCCCACGAACCCTCACGGCTGCTCTTTGCGTTCCCCCACGAACCCGCACGGTTGCTCTTTGCGTTCCCCCACGAACCCGCAAGGCTGCTCTTTGCGTTCCCCCACGAACCCGCACGGTTGCTCTTTGCGTTCCCCCACGAACCCGCACGGTTGCTCTTTGCGTTCCCCCACGAACCCGCACGGTTCCTCTTTGCGTTCCCCCACGAACCCGCACGGTTCCTCTTTGCGTTCCCCCATGAACCCGCACGGTTGCTCTTTGCGTTCCCCCACGAACCCGCCCCCTTGCTCTTTGCGTTCCCCCACGAACCCGCACGGTTGCTCTTTGCGTTCCCCCACAAACCCGCACGGTTGCTCTTTGCGTTCCCCCACGAACCCGCCCCCTTGCTCTTTGCGTTTCACCACGAACCCGCACGGTTGCACTTTGTGTTCCCCCACGAACCCGCACGGTTCCTCTTTGCGTTCCCCCACGAACCCGCCACCTTGCTCATTGCGTTCCCCCACGAACCCGCACCCTTGCTCTTTGCGTTTCCCCACGAATCCGCACGGTTGCTCTTTGCATTACCCCACGAACCCGCACGGTTGCTCTTTGCGTTTTCCCACGAACCCGCACCCTAGCTCTTTGAGTTCCCCCACGAACCCGCACGGTTCCTCTTTGTGTTCCCCCACGAACCCGCACGGCTGCTCTTTGCGTTCCCCCATGAACCCGCACCCTTGCTCTTTGCGTTCCCCCACGAACCCGCACCCTTGCTCTTTGCGTTCCCCCACGAACCCGCACCCTTGCTCTTTGCGTTCCCAAACGAACCTGCACGGTTCCTCTTTGCGTACCCCCACGAACCCGCACAGTTGCTCTTTGCGTTCCCCCACGAACCCGCCACCTTGCTCTTTGCGTTCCCCCACGAACCCGCCCCCTTGCTCTTTATGTTCCCCAACGAAACCGCACCGTTGCTCTTTGCGTTCCCCCACAAACCCGCACGGTTGCTCTTTGCGTTCCCCCACGAACCCACACGGTTGCTCTTTGCGTTCCCCCACGAACCCGCACCCTTGGTCTTTGCGTTCCCAAACGAACCTGCACGGTTCCTCTTTGCGTACCCGCACGAACCCGCACGGTTGCTCTTTGCGTTCCCCCACGACCCCGCCCCCTTGCTCTTTGCGTTCCCACACGAACCCGCACCCTTGCTCTTTGCGTTCCCCCACGAACCCGCACGGTTCCTCTTCGCGTTCCCCCACGAACCCGCCCCCTTGCTCTTTGCGTTCCCACACGAACTCGCACCCTTGCTCTTTGCGTTCACCCACGAACCCGCACGGTTCCTCTTCGCGTTCCCCCACGAACTCGCACGGTTCCTCTTTGCGTTCCCCCACGAACCCGCACGGTTCCTCTTCGCGTTCCCACACGAACCCGCACGGTTCCTCTTTGCGTTCCCCCACGAACCCGCACCCTTGCTCTTTGCGTTCCTTCACGAACCCGCCCCCTTGCTCTTTATGTTCCCCAACGAAACCGCACCGTTGCTCTTTGCGTTCCCCCACAAACCCGCACGGTTGCTCTTTGCGTTCCCCCACGAACCCGCACCCTTGCTCTTTGCGTTCCCCCACGAACCCGCACCCTTGCTCTTTGCGTTCCCCCACGAACCCGCCCCCTTGCTCTTTGCGTTCCCCCACGAACCCGTACCCTTGCTCTTTGCGTTCCCCCACGAACCCGCACCCTTTCTCTTTGCGTTCCCCCACGAACCCGCACGGCTGCTCTTTGCGTTCCCCCACGAACCCGCACGGTTGCTCTTTGCGTTCCCCCACAAACCCGCACGGTTGCTCTTTGCGTTCCCCCACGAACCCGCACGGTTGCTCTTTGCGTTCCCCCACGAACCCGCCCCCTTGCTCTTTGCGTTCCCCCACGAACCCGCACGTTTGCTCTTTGCGTTCCCCCACGAACCCGCATGGTTCCTCTTTGCGTTCCCCCACGAACCCGCACGGTTCCTCTTTGCGTTCCCCCACGAACCCGCACGGTTGCTCTTTGCGTTCCCCCACGAACCCGCCCCCTTGCTCTTTGCGTTCCACCACGAACCCGCACGGTTGCTCTTTGCGTTCCCCCACGAACCCGCACCCTTGCTCTTTGCGTTCCCCCACAAACCCGCACGGTTGCTCTTTGCGTTCCCCCACGAACCCGCACGGTTCCTCTTTGCGTTCCCCCACGAACCCGCACGGTTCCTCTTTGCGTTCCCCCACGAACCCGCAAGGCTGCTCTTTGCGTTCCCCCACGAACCCGCACGGCTGCTCTTTGCGTTCCCCCACGAACCCGCACGGTTGCTCTTTGCGTTCCCCCACGAACCAGCACGGCTGCTCTTTGCGTTCCCCCACGAACCCGCACGGTTGCTCTTTGCGTTCCCCCACGAACCCGCAAGGTTGCTCTTTGCGTTCCCCCACGAACCCGCACGGTTCCTCTTTGCGTTCCCCCACGAACCCGCACGGTTCCTCTTTGCGTTCCCCCACGAACCCGCCCCCTTGCTCTTTGCGTTCCCCCACGAACCCGCACGGTTGCTCTTTGCGTTCCCCCACGAACCGGCACGGTTCCTCTTTGCGTTCCCCCACGAACCCGCACCCTTGCTCTTTGCGTTCCACCACGAACCCGCACCCTTGCTCTTTGCGTTCCACCACGAACCCGCACGGTTGCTCTTTGCGTTCCCCCACGAACCCGCACGGTTGCTCTTTGCGTTCCCCCACGAACCCGCACGGTTGCTCTTTGCGTTCCCCCACGAACTAGCACGGTTCCTCTTTGCGTTCCCCCACGAACCTGCACGGTTCCTCTTTGCGTTCCCCAATGAACCCGCACGGCTGCTCTTTGCGTTCCCCCATGAACCCGCACCCTTGCTCTTTGCGTTCCCCCACGAACCCGCACCCTTGCTCTTTGCGTTCCCCCACGAACCCGCACCCTTGCTCTTTGCGTTCCCCCACGAACCCGCACCCTTGCTCTTTGCGTTCCCAAACGAACCTGCACGGTTCCTCTTTGCGTACCCCCACGAACCCGCACGGTTGCTCTTTGCGTTCCCCCACGAACCCGCCCCCTTGCTCTTTGCGTTCCTTCACGAACCCGCCCCCTTGCTCTTTATGTTCCCCAACGAAACCGCACCGTTGCTCTTTGCGTTCCCCCACAAACCCGCACGGTTGCTCTTTGCGTTCCCCCACGAACCCGCACCCTTGCTCTTTGCGTTCCCCCACGAACCCGCACCCTTGCTCTTTGCGTTCCCCCACGAACCCGCCCCCTTGCTCTTTGCGTTCCCCCACGAACCCGTACCCTTGCTCTTTGCGTTCCCCCACGAACCCGCACCCTTTCTCTTTGCGTTCCCCCACGAACCCGCACGGCTGCTCTTTGCGTTCCCCCACGAACCCGCACGGTTGCTCTTTGCGTTCCCCCACAAACCCGCACGGTTGCTCTTTGCGTTCCCCCACGAACCCGCCCCCTTGCTCTTTGCGTTCCCCCACGAACCCGCACGGTTGCTCTTTGCGTTCCCCCACGAACCCGCATGGTTCCTCTTTGCGTTCCCCCACGAACCCGCACGGTTCCTCTTTGCGTTCCCCCACGAACCCGCACGGTTGCTCTTTGCGTTCCCCCACGAACCCGCCCCCTTGCTCTTTGCGTTCCCCCACAAGCCCGCACGGTTGCTCTTTGCGTTCCCCCACGAACCCGCACGGTTGCTCTTTGCGTTCCCCCACGAACCCGCACGGCTGCTCTTTGCGTTCCCCCACGAACCCTCACGGCTGCTCTTTGCGTTCCCCCACGAACCCGCACGGTTGCTCTTTGCGTTCCCCCACGAACCCGCAAGGCTGCTCTTTGCGTTCCCCCACGAACCCGCACGGTTGCTCTTTGCGTTCCCCCACGAACCCGCACGGTTGCTCTTTGCGTTCCCCCACGAACCCGCACGGTTCCTCTTTGCGTTCCCCCACGAACCCGCACGGTTCCTCTTTGCGTTCCCCCATGAACCCGCACGGTTGCTCTTTGCGTTCCCCCACGAACCCGCCCCCTTGCTCTTTGCGTTCCCCCACGAACCCGCACGGTTGCTCTTTGCGTTCCCCCACAAACCCGCACGGTTGCTCTTTGCGTTCCCCCACGAACCCGCCCCCTTGCTCTTTGCGTTTCACCACGAACCCGCACGGTTGCACTTTGTGTTCCCCCACGAACCCGCACGGTTCCTCTTTGCGTTCCCCCACGAACCCGCCACCTTGCTCATTGCGTTCCCCCACGAACCCGCACCCTTGCTCTTTGCGTTTCCCCACGAATCCGCACGGTTGCTCTTTGCATTACCCCACGAACCCGCACGGTTGCTCTTTGCGTTTTCCCACGAACCCGCACCCTAGCTCTTTGAGTTCCCCCACGAACCCGCACGGTTCCTCTTTGTGTTCCCCCACGAACCCGCACGGCTGCTCTTTGCGTTCCCCCATGAACCCGCACCCTTGCTCTTTGCGTTCCCCCACGAACCCGCACCCTTGCTCTTTGCGTTCCCCCACGAACCCGCACCCTTGCTCTTTGCGTTCCCAAACGAACCTGCACGGTTCCTCTTTGCGTACCCCCACGAACCCGCACAGTTGCTCTTTGCGTTCCCCCACGAACCCGCCCCCTTGCTCTTTGCGTTCCCCCACGAACCCGCCCCCTTGCTCTTTATGTTCCCCAACGAAACCGCACCGTTGCTCTTTGCGTTCCCCCACAAACCCGCACGGTTGCTCTTTGCGTTCCCCCACGAACCCACACGGTTGCTCTTTGCGTTCCCCCACGAACCCGCACCCTTGGTCTTTGCGTTCCCAAACGAACCTGCACGGTTCCTCTTTGCGTACCCCCACGAACCCGCACGGTTGCTCTTTGCGTTCCCCCACGACCCCGCCCCCTTGCTCTTTGCGTTCCCACACGTACCCGCACCCTTGCTCTTTGCGTTCCCCCACGAACCCGCACGGTTCCTCTTCGCGTTCCCCCACGAACCCGCCCCCTTGCTCTTTGCGTTCCCACACGAACTCGCACCCTTGCTCTTTGCGTTCACCCACGAACCCGCACGGTTCCTCTTCGCGTTCCCCCACGAACTCGCACGGTTCCTCTTTGCGTTCCCCCACGAACCCGCACGGTTCCTCTTCGCGTTCCCACACGAACCCGCACGGTTCCTCTTTGCGTTCCCCCACGAACCCGCACCCTTGCTCTTTGCGTTCCCCCAAGAACACGCACGGTTTCTCTTTCCGCTCCCCCACGAACCCGCACGGTTTCTCTTTGCGTTCCCCCACGAACCCGCACCCTTGCTCTTTGCGTTCCCCCACGAACCCGCACCCTTGCTCTTTGCGTTCCCCCACGAACCCGCCCCCTTGCTCTTTGCGTTCCCCCACGAACCCGTACCCTTGCTCTTTGCGTTCCCCCACGAACCCGCACCCTTTCTCTTTGCGTTCCCCCACGAACCCGCACGGCTGCTCTTTGCGTTCCCCCACGAACCCGCACGGTTGCTCTTTGCGTTCCCCCACAAACCCGCACGGTTGCTCTTTGCGTTCCCCCACGAACCCGCACGGTTGCTCTTTGCGTTCCCCCACGAACCCGCCCCCTTGCTCTTTGCGTTCCCCCACGAACCCGCACGGTTGCTCTTTGCGTTCCCCCACGAACCCGCATGGTTCCTCTTTGCGTTCCCCCACGAACCCGCACGGTTCCTCTTTGCGTTCCCCCACGAACCCGCACGGTTGCTCTTTGCGTTCCCCCACGAACCCGCCCCCTTGCTCTTTGCGTTCCACCACGAACCCGCACGGTTGCTCTTTGCGTTCCCCCACGAACCCGCACCCTTGCTCTTTGCGTTCCCCCACAAACCCGCACGGTTGCTCTTTGCGTTCCCCCACGAACCCGCACGGTTCCTCTTTGCGTTCCCCCACGAACCCGCACGGTTCCTCTTTGCGTTCCCCCACGAACCCGCACGGCTGCTCTTTGCGTTCCACCACGAACCCGCACCCTTGCTCTTTGCGTTCCACCACGAACCCGCACGGCTGCTCTTTGCGTTCCCCCACGAACCCGCACGGTTGCTCTTTGCGTTCCCCCACGAACCCGCACGGTTGCTCTTTGCGTTCCCCCACGAACCCGCACGGTTCCTCTTTGCGTTCCCCCACGAACCCGCACGGTTCCTCTTTGCGTTCCCCCACGAACCCGCCCCCTTGCTCTTTGCGTTCCCCCACGAACCCGCACGGTTGCTCTTTGCGTTCCCCCACGAACCGGCACGGTTGCTCTTTGCGTTCCCCCACGAACCCGCACCCTTGCTCTTTGCGTACCAACACGAACCCGCACGGTTGCTCTTTGCGTTCCACCACGAACCCGCACGGTTGCTCTTTGCGTTCCCCCACGAACCCGCACGGTTGCTCTTTGCGTTCCCCCACGAACCCGCACGGTTGCTGTTTGCGTTCCCCCACGAACCCGCACGGTTGCTCTTTGCGTTCCCCCACGAACTAGCACGGTTCCTCTTTGCGTTCCCCCACGAACCTGCACGGTTCCTCTTTGCGTTCCCCAGTGAACCCGGACGGCTGCTCTTTGCGTTCCCCCATGAACCCGCACCCTTGCTCTTTGCGTTCCCCCACGAACCCGCACCCTTGCTCTTTGCGTTCCCCCACGAACCCGCACCCTTGCTCTTTGCGTTCCCCCACGAACCCGCACCCTTGCTCTTTGCGTTCCCCCACGAACCCGCCCCCTTGCTCTTTGCGTTCCCCCACGAACCCGTACCCTTGCTCTTTGCGTTCCCCCACGAACCCGCACCCTTTCTCTTTGCGTTCCCCCACGAACCCGCACGGCTGCTCTTTGCGTTCCCCCACGAACCCGCACGGTTGCTCTTTGCGTTCCCCCACAAACCCGCACGGTTGCTCTTTGCGTTCCCCCACGAACCCGCCCCCTTGCTCTTTGCGTTCCCCCACGAACCCGCACGGTTGCTCTTTGAGTTCCCCCACGAACCCGCATGGTTCCTCTTTGCGTTCCCCCACGAACCCGCACGGTTCCTCTTTGCGTTCCCCCACGAACCCGCACGGTTGCTCTTTGCGTTCCCCCACGAACCCGCCCCCTTGCTCTTTGCGTTCCACCACGAACCCGCACGGTTGCTCTTTGCGTTCCCCCACGAACCCGCACGGTTCCTCTTTGCGTTCCCCCACGAACCCGCACGGTTCCTCTTTGCGTTCCCCCATGAACCCGCACGGTTGCTCTTTGCGTTCCCCCACGAACCCGCCCCCTTGCTCTTTGCGTTCCCCCACGAACCCGCACGGTTGCTCTTTGCGTTCCCCCACAAACCCGCACGGTTGCTCTTTGCGTTCCCCCACGAACCCGCCCCCTTGCTCTTTGCGTTTCACCACGAACCCGCACGGTTGCACTTTGTGTTCCCCCACGAACCCGCACGGTTCCTCTTTGCGTTCCCCCACGAACCCGCCACCTTGCTCATTGCGTTCCCCCACGAACCCGCACCCTTGCTCTTTGCGTTTCCCCACGAATCCGCACGGTTGCTCTTTGCATTACCCCACGAACCCGCACGGTTGCTCTTTGCGTTTTCCCACGAACCCGCACCCTAGCTCTTTGAGTTCCCCCACGAACCCGCACGGTTCCTCTTTGTGTTCCCCCACGAACCCGCACGGCTGCTCTTTGCGTTCCCCCATGAACCCGCACCCTTGCTCTTTGCGTTCCCCCATGAACCCGCACCCTTGCTCTTTGCGTTCCCCCATGAACCCGCACCCTTGCTCTTTGCGTTCCCCCACGAACCCGCACCCTTGCTCTTTGCGTTCCCAAACGAACCTGCACGGTTCCTCTTTGCGTACCCCCACGAACCCGCACAGTTGCTCTTTGCGTTCCCCCACGAACCCGCCCCCTTGCTCTTTGCGTTCCCCCACGAACCCGCCCCCTTGCTCTTTATGTTCCCCAACGAAACCGCACCGTTGCTCTTTGCGTTCCCCCACAAACCCGCACGGTTGCTCTTTGCGTTCCCCCACGAACCCACACGGTTGCTCTTTGCGTTCCCCCACGAACCCGCACCCTTGGTCTTTGCGTTCCCAAACGAACCTGCACGGTTCCTCTTTGCGTACCCCCACGAACCCGCACGGTTGCTCTTTGCGTTCCCCCACGACCCCGCCCCCTTGCTCTTTGCGTTCCCCCACGAACCCGCACCCTTGCTCTTTGCGTTCCCCCACGAACCCGCCCCCTTGCTCTTTGCGTTCCCCCACGAACCCGCACGGTTGCTCTTTGCGTTCCCCCACGAACCGGCACGGTTGCTCTTTGCGTTCCCCCACGAACCCGCACCCTTGCTCTTTGCATTCCACCACGAACCCGCACGGTTGCACTTTGTGTTCCCCCACGAACCCGCACGGTTCCTCTTTGCGTTCCCCCACGAACTCGCACGGTTCCTCTTCGCGTTCCCCCACGAACTCGCACGGTTCCTCTTTGCGTTCCCCCACGAACCCGCACGGTTCCTCTTCGCGTTCCCACACGAACCCGCACGGTTCCTCTTTGCGTTCCCCCACGAACCCGCACGGTTGCTCTTTGCGTTCCCACACGAACCCGCACCCTTGCTCTTTGCGTTCCCCCACGAACCCGCCCCCTTGCGCTTTGCGTTCCCCCACGAACCCGCACGGTTGCTCTTTGCGTTCCCCCACGAACCCGCACGGTTCCTCTTTCCGCTCCCCCACGAACCCGCCCCCTTTCTCTTTGCGTTCCCACACGAACCCGCACCCTTGCTCGTTGCGTTCACCCACGAACTCGCACGGTTCCTCTTCGCGTTCCCCCAAGAACACGCACGGTTTCTCTTTCCGCTCCCCCACGAACCCGCACGGTTGCTCTTTGTGTTCCCCCACGAACCCGCATGGTTCCTCTTTGCGTTCCCCCACGAACCCGCACGGTTCCTCTTTGCGTTCCCCCACGAACCCGCACGGTTGCTCTTTGCGTTCCCCCACGAACCCGCCCCCTTGCTCTTTGCGTTCCCCCACGAACCGGCACCCTTGATCTTTGCGTTCCCCCACGAATCCGCACCCTTGCTCTTTGCGTTCCCCCACGAACCCGCACGGCTGCTCTTTGCGTTCCCCCACGAACCCGCACGGTTGCTCTTTGCGTTCCCCCACGAACCCGCACGGTTGCTCTTTGCGTTCCCCCACGAACCCGCACGGTTCCTCTTTGCGTTCCCCCACGAACCCGCACGGTTGCTCTTTGCGTTCCCCCACGAACCCGCCCCCTTGCTCTTTGCGTTCCCCCACGAACCCGCCCCCTTGCTCTTTGCGTTTCACCACGAACCCGCACGGTTGCACTTTGTGTTCCCCCACGAACTTGCACGGTTCCTCTTTGCGTTCCCCCACGAACCCGCACGGTTCCTCTTCGCGTTCCCACACGAACCCGCACGGTTCCTCTTTGCGTTCAGCCACGAACCCGCACGGTTGCTCTTTGCGTTCCCACACGAACCCGCACCCTTGCTCTTTGCGTTCCCCCACGAACCCGCCCCCTTGCGCTTTGCGTTCCCCCACGAACCCGCACGGTTGCTCTTTGCGTTCCCCCACGAACCCGCACGGTTCCTCTTTCCGCTCCCCCACGAACACGCCCCCTTGCTCTTTGCGTTCCCACACGAACCCGCACCCTTGCTCTTTGCGTTCACCCACGAACCCGCACGGTTCCTCTTCGCGTTCCCCCAAGAACACGCACGGTTTCTCTTTCCGCTCCCCCACGAACCCGCACGGTTGCTCTTTGTGTTCCCCCACGAACCCGCCCGGTTCCTCTTTGCGTTCCCCCACGAACCCGCACGGTTGCTCTTTGCGTTCCCCCACGAACCCGCACCCTTGCTCTTTGCGTTCCCCCACGAACCCGCACCCTTTCTCTTTGCGTTCCCCCACGAACCCGCACCCTTGCTCTTTGAGTTCCCCCACGAACCCGCACCCTTGCTCTTTGCGTTCCCCCACGAACCCGCCCCCTTGCTCTTTGCGTTCCCCCACGAACCCGTACCCTTGCTCTTTGCGTTCCCCCACGAACCCGCACCCTTTCTCTTTGCGTTCCCCCACGAACCCGCACGGTTGCTCTTTGCGTTCCCCCACGAACCCGCACGGTTGCTCTTTGCGTTCCCCCACAAACCCGCACGGTTGCTCTTTGCGTTCCCCCACGAACCCGCCCCCTTGCTCTTTGCGTTCCCCCACGAACCCGCACGGTTGCTCTTTGCGTTCCCCCACGAACCCGCATGGTTCCTCTTTGCGTTCCCCCACGAACCCGCACGGTTCCTCTTTGCGTTCCCCCACGAACCCGCACGGTTGCTCTTTGCGTTCCCCCACGAACCCGCACGGTTCCTCTTTGCGTTCCCCCACGAACCCGCACGGTTGCTCTTTGCGTTCCCCCACGAACCCGCCCCCTTGCTCTTTGCGTTCCACCACGAACCCGCCCCCTTGCTCTTTGCGTTCCCCCACGAACCCGCACCCTTGCTCTTTGCGTTCCCCCACAAACCCGCACGGTTGCTCTTTGCGTTCCCCCACGAACCCGCACGGTTCCTCTTTGCGTTCCCCCACGAACCCGCACGGTTCCTCTTTGCGTTCCCCCACGAACCCGCACGGCTGCTCTTTGCGTTCCCCCACGAACCCGCACGGCAGCTCTTTGCGTTCCCCCACGAACCCGCACGGCTGCTCTTTGCGTTCCCCCACGAACCCGCACGGCTGCTCTTTGCGTTCCCCCACGAACCCGCACGGTTGCTCTTTGCGTTCCCCCACGAACCCGCACGGTTGCTCTTTGCGTTCCCCCACGAACCCGCACGGTTCCTCTTTGCGTTCCCCCACGAACCCGCACGGTTGCTCTTTGCGTTCCCCCACGAACCCGCACGGTTGCTATTTGCGTTCCCCCACGAACCCGCACAATTGCTCTTTGCGTTCCCCCACGAACCCGCACGGTTGCTCTTTGCGTTCCCCCACGAACTAGCACGGTTCCTCTTTGCGTTCCCCCACGAACCTGCACGGTTGCTCTTTGCGTTCCCCCACGAACCCGCACGGTTGCTCTTTGCGTTCCCCCACGAACCCGCACCCTGTCTCTTTGCGTTCCCCCACGAACCCGCACAGTTTCTCTTTGTGTTCCCCCACGAACCCGCATGGTTGCTCTTTGCGTTCCCCCACGAACCCGCACCCTTACTCTTTGCGTTCCCCCACGAACCCGCACGGTTGCTCTTTGCGTTCCCCCACGAACCGGCACGGTTGCTCTTTGCGTTCCCCCACGAACCCGCACCCTTGCTCTTTGCATTCCACCACGAACCCGCACGGTTGCACTTTGTGTTCCCCCACGAACCCGCACGGTTCCTCTTTGCGTTCCCCCACGAACTCGCACGGTTCCTCTTCGCGTTCCCCCACGAACTCGCACGGTTCCTCTTTGCGTTCCCCCACGAACCCGCACGGTTCCTCTTCGCGTTCCCACACGAACCCGCACGGTTCCTCTTTGCGTTCCCCCACGAACCCGCACGGTTGCTCTTTGCGTTCCCACACGAACCCGCACCCTTGCTCTTTGCGTTCCCCCACGAACCCGCCCCCTTGCGCTTTGCGTTCCCCCACGAACCCGCACGGTTGCTCTTTGCGTTCCCCCACGAACCCGCACGGTTCCTCTTTCCGCTCCCCCACGAACCCGCCCCCTTTCTCTTTGCGTTCCCACACGAACCCGCACCCTTGCTCGTTGCGTTCACCCACGAACTCGCACGGTTCCTCTTCGCGTTCCCCCAAGAACACGCACGGTTTCTCTTTCCGCTCCCCCACGAACCCGCACGGTTGCTCTTTGTGTTCCCCCACGAACCCGCATGGTTCCTCTTTGCGTTCCCCCACGAACCCGCACGGTTCCTCTTTGCGTTCCCCCACGAACCCGCACGGTTGCTCTTTGCGTTCCCCCACGAACCCGCCCCCTTGCTCTTTGCGTTCCCCCACGAACCGGCACCCTTGATCTTTGCGTTCCCCCACGAATCCGCACCCTTGCTCTTTGCGTTCCCCCACGAACCCGCACGGCTGCTCTTTGCGTTCCCCCACGAACCCGCACGGTTGCTCTTTGCGTTCCCCCACGAACCCGCACGGTTGCTCTTTGCGTTCCCCCACGAACCCGCACGGTTCCTCTTTGCGTTCCCCCACGAACCCGCACGGTTGCTCTTTGCGTTCCCCCACGAACCCGCCCCCTTGCTCTTTGCGTTCCCCCACGAACCCGCCCCCTTGCTCTTTGCGTTTCACCACGAACCCGCACGGTTGCACTTTGTGTTCCCCCACGAACTTGCACGGTTCCTCTTTGCGTTCCCCCACGAACCCGCACGGTTCCTCTTTGCGTTCCCCCACGAACCCGCCCCCTTGCTCTTTGCGTTCCCCCACGAACCCGCACGGTTGCTCTTTGCGTTCCCCCACGAACCGGCACGGTTGCTCTTTGCGTTCCCCCACGAACCCGCACCCTAGCTCTTTGAGTTCCCCCACGAACCCGCACGGTTCCTCTTTGTGTTCCCCCACGAACCCGCACGGCTGCTCTTTGCGTTCCCCCATGAACCCGCACACTTGCTCTTTGCGTTCCCCCACGAACCCGCACCCTTGCTCTTTGCGTTCCCCCACGAACCCGCACCCTTGCTCTTTGCGTTCCCAAACGAACCTGCACGGTTCCTCTTTGCGTACCCCCACGAACCCGCACGGTTGCTCTTTGCGTTCCCCCACGAACCCGCCCCCTTGCTCTTTGCGTTCCCCCACGAACCAGCCCCCTTGCTCTTTATGTTCCCCAACGAAACCGCACCCTTGCTCTTTGCGTTCCCCCACGAACCCGCACCCTTGCTCTTTGCGTTCCCCCACGAACCTACACGGTTCCTCTTTGCGTACCCCCACGAACCCGCACGGTTGCTCTTTGCGTTCCCCCACGACCCCGCCCCCTTGCTCTTTGCGTTCCCACACGAACCCGCACGGTTGCTCTTTGCGTTCCCCCACGAACCCGCACGGTTCCTCTTTGCGTTCCCCCACGAACCCGCACGGTTGCTCTTTGCGTTCCCCCACGAACCCGCACGGTTCCTCTTTGCGTTCCCCCACGAACCCGCCCCCTTGCTCTTTGCGTTCCCACACGAACTCGCACCATTGCTCTTTGCGTTCACCCACGAACCCGCACGGTTCCTCTTCGCGTTCCCCACGAACTCGCACGGTTCCTCTTTGCGTTCCCCCACGAACCCGCACGGTTCCTCTTCGCGTTCCCACACGAACCCGCACGGTTCCTCTTTGCGTTCCCCCACGAACCCGCACGGTTGCTCTTTGCGTTCCCCCACGAACCCGCACCCTTGCTCTTTGCGTTCCCCCACGAACCCGCACCCTTGCTCTTTGCGTTCCCCCACGAACCCGCCCCGTTGCTCTTTGCGTTCCCCCACGAACCCGTACCCTTGCTCTTTGCGTTCCCCCACGAACCCGCACCCTTTCTCTTTGCGTTCCCCCACGAACCCGCACGGCTGCTCTTTGCGTTCCCCCACGAACCCGCACGGTTGCTCTTTGCGTTCCCCCACAAACCCGCACGGTTGCTCTTTGCGTTCCCCCACGAACCCGCACGGTTGCTCTTTGCGTTCCCCCACGAACCCGCACGGTTGCTCTTTGCGTTCCCCCACGAACCCGCACGGTTCCTCTTTGCGTTCCCCCACGAACCCGCACGGTTGCTCTTTGCGTTCCCCCACGAACCCGCCCCCTTGCTCTTTGCGTTCCACCACGAACCCGCACGGTTGCTCTTTGCGTTCCCCCACGAACCCGCACCCTTGCTCTTTGCGTTCCCCCACAAACCCGCACGGTTGCTCTTTGCGTTCCCCCACGAACCCGCACCCTTGCTCTTTGCGTTCCCCCACGAACCCGCACGGTTCCTCTTTGCGTTCCCCCACGAACCCGCACGGCTGCTCTTTGCGTTCCCCCACGAACCCGCACGGCTGCTCTTTGCGTTCCCCCACGAACCCGCACGGTTGCTCTTTGCGTTCCCCCACGAACCCGCACGGCTGCTCTTTGCGTTCCCCCACGAACCCGCACGGTTGCTCTTTGCGTTCCCCCATGAACCCGCACGGTTGCTCTTTGCGTTCCCCCACGAACCCGCACGGTTCCTCTTTGCGTTCCCCCACGAACCCGCACGGTTCCTCTTTGCGTTCCCCCACGAACCCGCACGGTTGCTCTTTGCGTTCCCCCACGAACCCGCCCCCTTGCTCTTTGCGTTCCCCCACGAACCCGCACGGTTGCTCTTTGCGTTCCCCCACGAACCGGCACGGTTGCTCTTTGCGTTCCCCCACGAACCCGCACCCTTGCTCTTTGCATTCCACCACGAACCCGCACGGTTGCACTTTGTGTTCCCCCACGAACCCGCACGGTTCCTCTTTGCGTTCCCCCACGAACCCGCCACCTTGCTCATTGCGTTCCCCCACGAACCCGCACCCTTGCTCTTTGCGTTTCCCCACGAATCCGCACGGTTGCTCTTTGCATTACCCCACGAACCCGCAAGGTTGCTCTTTGCGTTTTCCCACGAACCCGCACGGTAGCTCTTTGCGTTCCCCCACGAACCCGCACGCTTCCTCTTTGCGTTCCCCCACGAACCCGCACCCTTGCTCTTTGCGTTCCCCCACGAACCCGCACCCTTGCTCTTTGCGTTCCCAAACGAACCTGCACGGTTCCTCTTTGCGTACCCCCACGAACCCGCACGGTTGCTCTTTGCGTTCCCCCACGAACCCGCCCCCTTGCTCTTTGCGTTCCACCACGAACCCGCACGGTTGCTCTTCGCGTTCCCCCACGAACCAGCACGGTTGCTCTTTGCGTTCCCCCACAAACCCGCACGGTTGCTCTTTGCGTTCCCCCACGAACCCGCACGGTTGCTCTTTGCGTTCCCCCACGAACCCGCACGGTTCCTCTTTGCGTTCCCCCACGAACCCGCACGGCTGCTCTTTGCGTTCCCCCACGAACCCTCACGGCTGCTCTTTGCGTTCCCCCACGAACCCGCACGGCTGCTCTTTGCGTTCCCCCACGAACCCGCACGGTTGCTCTTTGCGTTCCCCCACGAACCCGCACGGTTGCTCTTTGCGTTCCCCCACGAACCCGCACGGTTCCTCTTTGCGTTCCCCCACGAACCCGCACGGTTCCTCTTTGCGTTCCCCCACGAACCCGCACGGTTGCTCTTTGCGTTCCCCCACGAACCCGCCCCCTTGCTCTTTGCGTTCCCCCACGAACCCGCACGGTTGCTCTTTGCGTTCCCCCACAAACCCGCACGGTTGCTCTTTGCGTTCCCCCACGAACCCGCCCCCTTGCTCTTTGCGTTTCACCACGAACCCGCACGGTTGCACTTTGTGTTCCCCCACGAACCCGCACGGTTCCTCTTTGCGTTCCCCCACGAACCCGCCACCTTGCTCATTGCGTTCCCCCACGAACCCGCACCCTTGCTCTTTGCGTTTCCCCACGAATCCGCACGGTTGCTCTTTGCATTACCCCACGAACCCGCACGGTTGCTCTTTGCGTTTTCCCACGAACCCGCACCCTAGCTCTTTGAGTTCCCCCACGAACCCGCACGGTTCCTCTTTGTGTTCCCCCACGAACCCGCACGGCTGCTCTTTGCGTTCCCCCATGAACCCGCACCCTTGCTCTTTGCGTTCCCCCACGAACCCGCACCCTTGCTCTTTGCGTTCCCCCACGAACCCGCACCCTTGCTCTTTGCGTTCCCAAACGAACCTGCACGGTTCCTCTTTGCGTACCCCCACGAACCCGCACAGTTGCTCTTTGCGTTCCCCCACGAACCCGCCCCCTTGCTCTTTGCGTTCCCCCACGAACCCGCCCCCTTGCTCTTTATGTTCCCCAACGAAACCGCACCGTTGCTCTTTGCGTTCCCCCACAAACCCGCACGGTTGCTCTTTGCGTTCCCCCACGAACCCACACGGTTGCTCTTTGCGTTCCCCCACGAACCCGCACCCTTGGTCTTTGCGTTCCCAAACGAACCTGCACGGTTCCTCTTTGCGTACCCCCACGAACCCGCACGGTTGCTCTTTGCGTTCCCCCACGACCCCGCCCCCTTGCTCTTTGCGTTCCCCCACGAACCCGCACCCTTGCTCTTTGCGTTCCCCCACGAACCCGCCCCCTTGCTCTTTGCGTTCCCCCACGAACCCGTACCCTTGCTCTTTGCGTTCCCCCACGAACCCGCACGGTTCCTCTTTGCGTTCCCCCACGAACCCGCACGGTTCCTCTTTGCGTTCCCCCACGAACCCGCCCCCTTGCTCTTTGCGTTCCCACACGAACTCGCACCCTTTCTCTTTGCGTTCACCCACGAACCCGCACGGTTCCTCTTCGCGTTCCCCCACGAACTCGCACGGTTCCTCTTTGCGTTCCCCCACGAACCCGCACGGTTCCTCTTCGCGTTCCCACACGAACCCGCACGGTTCCTCTTTGCGTTCCCCCAAGAACACGCACGGTTTCTCTTTCCGCTCCCCCACGAACCCGCACGGTTGCTCTTTGCGTTCCCCCACGAACCCGCACCCTTGCTCTTTGCGTTCCCCCACGAACCCGCACCCTTTCTCTTTGCGTTCCCCCACGAACCCGCACCCTTGCTCTTTGAGTTCCCCCACGAACCCGCACCCTTGCTCTTTGCGTTCCCCCACGAACCCGCCCCCTTGCTCTTTGCGTTCCCCCACGAACCCGTACCCTTGCTCTTTGCGTTCCCCCACGAACCCGCACCCTTTCTCTTTGCGTTCCCCCACGAACCCGCACGGTTGCTCTTTGCGTTCCCCCACGAACCCGCACGGTTGCTCTTTGCGTTCCCCCACAAACCCGCACGGTTGCTCTTTGCGTTCCCCCACGAACCCGCCCCCTTGCTCTTTGCGTTCCCCCACGAACCCGCACGGTTGCTCTTTGCGTTCCCCCACGAACCCGCATGGTTCCTCTTTGCGTTCCCCCACGAACCCGCACGGTTCCTCTTTGCGTTCCCCCACGAACCCGCACGGTTGCTCTTTGCGTTCCCCCACGAACCCGCACGGTTCCTCTTTGCGTTCCCCCACGAACCCGCACGGTTGCTCTTTGCGTTCCCCCACGAACCCGCCCCCTTGCTCTTTGCGTTCCACCACGAACCCGCCCCCTTGCTCTTTGCGTTCCCCCACGAACCCGCACCCTTGCTCTTTGCGTTCCCCCACAAACCCGCACGGTTGCTCTTTGCGTTCCCCCACGAACCCGCACGGTTCCTCTTTGCGTTCCCCCACGAACCCGCACGGCTGCTCTTTGCGTTCCCCCACGAACCCGCACGGCAGCTCTTTGCGTTCCCCCACGAACCCGCACGGCTGCTCTTTGCGTTCCCCCACGAACCCGCACGGCTGCTCTTTGCGTTCCCCCACGAACCCGCACGGTTGCTCTTTGCGTTCCCCCACGAACCCGCACGGTTGCTCTTTGCGTTCCCCCACGAACCCGCACGGTTCCTCTTTGCGTTCCCCCACGAACCCGCACGGTTCCTCTTTGCGTTCCCCCACGAACCCGCACGGTTCCTCTTTGCGTTCCCCCACGAACCCGCACGGTTGCTCTTTGCGTTCCCCCACGAACCCGCCCCCTTGCTCTTTGCGTTCCCCCACGAACCCGCACGGTTGCTCTTTGCGTTCCCCCACAAACCCGCACGGTTGCTCTTTGCGATCCCCCACGAACCCGCCCCCTTGCTCTTTGCGTTCCACCACGAACCCGCACGGTTGCACTTTGTGTTCCCCCACGAACCCGCACGGTTCCTCTTTGCGTTCCCCCACGAACCCGCCACCTTGCTCATTGCGTTCCCCCACGAACCCGCACCCTTGCTCTTTGCGTTTCCCCACGAATCCGCACGGTTGCTCTTTGCATTACCCCACGAACCCGCACGGTTGCTCTTTGCGTTTTCCCACGAACCCGCACCCTAGCTCTTTGCGTTCCCCCACAAACCCGCACGGTTCCTCTTTGCGTTCCCCCACGAACCCGCACGGTTCCTCTTTGCGTTTCCTCACGAACCCGCACGGTTCCTCTTTGCGTTCCCCCACGAACCCGCACGGCTGCTCTTTGCGTTCCCCCACGAACCCTCACGGCTGCTCTTTGCGTTCCCCCACGAACCCGCACGGTTGCTCTTTGCGTTCCCCCACGAACCCGCACGGCTGCTCTTTGCGTTCCCCCACGAACCCGCACGGTTGCTCTTTGCGTTCCCCCACGAACCCGCACGGCTGCTCTTTGCGTTCCCCCACGAACCCGCACGGTTGCTCTTTGCGTTCCCCCACGAACCCGCACGGCTGCTCTTTGCGTTCCCCCACGAACCCGCACGGTTGCTCTTTGCGTTCCCCCACGAACCCGCACCCTTGGTCTTTGCGTTCCCAAACGAACCTGCACGGTTCCTCTTTGCGTACCCCCACGAACCCGCACGGTTCCTCTTTGCGTTCCCCCACGAACCCGCACGGCTGCTCTTTGCGTTCCCCAAGAACCCGCCCCCTTGCTCTTTGCGTTCCCCCACGAACCCGCACCCTTGCTCCTTGCGTTCCCCCACGAACCCGCACCCTTGTTTTTTGCGTTCCCCCACGAACCCGCACCCTTGCTCTTTGCATTCCCCCACGAACCCGCACGGTTGCTCTTTGCGTTCCCCCACGAACCGGCACGGTTGCTCTTTGCGTTCCCCCACGAACCCGCACCGTTGCTCTTTGCGTTCCCCCACGAACCCGCACGGTTCCTCTTTGCGTTCCCCCACGAACCCGCACGGTTCCTCTTTGCGTTCCCCCATGAACCCGCACGGTTGCTCTTTGCGTTCCCCCACGAACCCGCCCCCTTGCTCTTTGCGTTCCCCCACGAACCCGCACGGTTGCTCTTTGCGTTCCCCCACAAACCCGCACGGTTGCTCTTTGCGTTCCCCCACGAACCCGCACGGTTGGTCATTGCGTTTCACCACGAACCCGCACGGTTGCACTTTGTGTTCCCCCACGAACCCGCACGGTTCCTCTTTGCGTTCCCCCACGAACCCGCCACCTTGCTCATTGCGTTCCCCCACGAACCCGCACCCTTGCTCTTTGCGTTTCCCCACGAATCCGCACGGTTGCTCTTTGCATTACCCCACGAACCCGCACGGTTGCTCTTTGCGTTTTCCCACGAACCCGCACCCTAGCTCTTTGAGTTCCCCCACGAACCCGCACGGTTCCTCTTTGTGTTCCCCCACGAACCCGCACGGCTGCTCTTTGCGTTCCCCCATGAACCCGCACCCTTGCTCTTTGCGTTCCCCCATGAACCCGCACCCTTGCTCTTTGCGTTCCCCCACGAACCCGCACCCTTGCTCTTTGCGTTCCCCCACGAACCCGCACCCTTGCTCTTTGCGTTCCCAAACGAACCTGCACGGTTCCTCTTTGCGTACCCCCACGAACCCGCACAGTTGCTCTTTGCGTTCCCCCACGAACCCGCCCCCTTGCTCTTTGCGTTCCCCCACGAACCCGCCCCCTTGCTCTTTATGTTCCCCAACGAAACCGCACCGTTTCTCTTTGCGTTCCCCCACAAACCCGCACGGTTGCTCTTTGCGTTCCCCCACGAACCCACACGGTTGCTCTTTGCGTTCCCCCACGAACCCGCACCCTTGGTCTTTGCGTTCCCAAACGAACCTGCACGGTTCCTCTTTGAGTACCCCCACGAACCCGCACGGTTGCTCTTTGCGTTCCCCCACGACCCCGCCCCCTTGCTCTTTGCGTTCCCACACGAACCCGCACCCTTGCTCTTTGCGTTCCCCCACGAACCCGCCCCCTTGCTCTTTGCGTTCCCCCACGAACCCGCACGGTTGCTCTTTGCGTTCCCCCACGAACCCGCACGGTTCCTCTTTGCGTTCCCCCACGAACCCGCCCCCTTGCTCTTTGCGTTCCCACACGAACTCGCACCCTTGCTCTTTGCGTTCACCCACGAACCCGCACGGTTCCTCTTCGCGTTCCCCCACGAACTCGCACGGTTCCTCTTCGCGTTCCCCCACGAACTCGCACGGTTCCTCTTTGCGTTCCCCCACGAACCCGCACGGTTCCTCTTCGCGTTCCCACACGAACCCGCACGGTTCCTCTTTGCGTTCCCCCACGAACCCGCACGGTTGCTCTTTGCGTTCCCACACGAACCCGCACCCTTGCTCTTTGCGTTCCCCCACGAACCCGCCCCCTTGCGCTTTGCGTTCCCCCACGAACCCGCACGGTTGCTCTTTGCGTTCCCCCACGAACCCGCACGGTTCCTCTTTCCGCTCCCCCACGAACACGCCCCCTTGCTCTTTGCGTTCCCACACGAACCCGCACCCTTGCTCTTTGCGTTCACCCACGAACCCGCACGGTTCCTCTTCGCGTTCCCCCAAGAACACGCACGGTTTCTCTTTCCGCTCCCCCACGAACCCGCACGGTTGCTCTTTGTGTTCCCCCACGAACCCGCATGGTTCCTCTTTGCGTTCCCCCACGAACCCGCACGGTTGCTCTTTGCGTTCCCCCACGAACCCGCACCCTTGCTCTTTGCGTTCCCCCACGAACCCGCACCCTTTCTCTTTGCGTTCCCCCACGAACCCGCATCCTTGCTCTTTGAGTTCCCCCACGAACCCGCACCCTTGCTCTTTGCGTTCCCCCACGAACCCGCCCCCTTGCTCTTTGCGTTCCCCCACGAACCCGTACCCTTGCTCTTTGCGTTCCCCCACGAACCCGCACCCTTTCTCTTTGCGTTCCCCCACGAACCCGCACGGTTGCTCTTTGCGTTCCCCCACGAACCCGCACGGTTGCTCTTTGCGTTCCCCCACAAACCCGCACGGTTGCTCTTTGCGTTCCCCCACGAACCCGCCCCCTTGCTCTTTGCGTTCCCCCACGAACCCGCACGGTTGCTCTTTGCGTTCCCCCACGAACCCGCAAGGCTGCTCTTTGCGTTCCCCCACGAACCCGCACGGTTGCTCTTTGCGTTCCCCCACGAACCCGCACGGTTGCTCTTTGCGTTCCCCCACGAACCCGCACGGTTCCTCTTTGCGTTCCCCCACGAACCCGCACGGTTCCTCTTTGCGTTCCCCCATGAACCCGCACGGTTGCTCTTTGCGTTCCCCCACGAACCCGCCCCCTTGCTCTTTGCGTTCCCCCACGAACCCGCACGGTTGCTCTTTGCGTTCCCCCACAAACCCGCACGGTTGCTCTTTGCGTTCCCCCACGAACCCGCCCCCTTGCTCTTTGCGTTTCACCACGAACCCGCACGGTTGCACTTTGTGTTCCCCCACGAACCCGCACGGTTCCTCTTTGCGTTCCCCCACGAACCCGCCACCTTGCTCATTGCGTTCCCCCACGAACCCGCACCCTTGCTCTTTGCGTTTCCCCACGAATCCGCACGGTTGCTCTTTGCATTACCCCACGAACCCGCACGGTTGCTCTTTGCGTTTTCCCACGAACCCGCACCCTAGCTCTTTGAGTTCCCCCACGAACCCGCACGGTTCCTCTTTGTGTTCCCCCACGAACCCGCACGGCTGCTCTTTGCGTTCCCCCATGAACCCGCACCCTTGCTCTTTGCGTTCCCCCACGAACCCGCACCCTTGCTCTTTGCGTTCCCCCACGAACCCGCACCCTTGCTCTTTGCGTTCCCAAACGAACCTGCACGGTTCCTCTTTGCGTACCCCCACGAACCCGCACAGTTGCTCTTTGCGTTCCCCCACGAACCCGCCCCCTTGCTCTTTGCGTTCCCCCACGAACCCGCCCCCTTGCTCTTTATGTTCCCCAACGAAACCGCACCGTTGCTCTTTGCGTTCCCCCACAAACCCGCACGGTTGCTCTTTGCGTTCCCCCACGAACCCACACGGTTGCTCTTTGCGTTCCCCCACGAACCCGCACCCTTGGTCTTTGCGTTCCCAAACGAACCTGCACGGTTCCTCTTTGCGTACCCCCACGAACCCGCACGGTTGCTCTTTGCGTTCCCCCACGACCCCGCCCCCTTGCTCTTTGCGTTCCCACACGTACCCGCACCCTTGCTCTTTGCGTTCCCCCACGAACCCGCACGGTTGCTCTTTGCGTTCCCCCACGAACCCGCCCCCTTGCTCTTTGCGTTCCCACACGAACTCGCACCCTTGCTCTTTGCGTTCACCCACGAACCCGCACGGTTCCTCTTCGCGTTCCCCCACGAACTCGCACGGTTCCTCTTTGCGTTCCCCCACGAACCCGCACGGTTCCTCTTCGCGTTCCCACACGAACCCGCACGGTTCCTCTTTGCGTTCCCCCACGAACCCGCACCCTTGCTCTTTGCGTTCCCCCAAGAACACGCACGGTTTCTCTTTCCGCTCCCCCACGAACCCGCACGGTTGCTCTTTGCGTTCCCCCACGAACCCGCACCCTTGCTCTTTGCGTTCCCCCACGAACCCGCACCCTTGCTCTTTGCGTTCCCCCACGAACCCGCCCCCTTGCTCTTTGCGTTCCCCCACGAACCCGTACCCTTGCTCTTTGCGTTCCCCCACGAACCCGCACCCTTTCTCTTTGCGTTCCCCCACGAACCCGCACGGCTGCTCTTTGCGTTCCCCCACGAACCCGCACGGTTGCTCTTTGCGTTCCCCCACAAACCCGCACGGTTGCTCTTTGCGTTCCCCCACGAACCCGCACGGTTGCTCTTTGCGTTCCCCCACGAACCCGCCCCCTTGCTCTTTGCGTTCCCCCACGAACCCGCACGGTTGCTCTTTGCGTTCCCCCACGAACCCGCATGGTTCCTCTTTGCGTTCCCCCACGAACCCGCACGGTTCCTCTTTGCGTTCCCCCACGAACCCGCCACCTTGCTCATTGCGTTCCCCCACGAACCCGCACCCTTGCTCTTTGCGTTTCCCCACGAATCCGCACGGTTGCTCTTTGCATTACCCCACGAACCCGCACGGTTGCTCTTTGCGTTTTCCCACGAACCCGCACCCTAGCTCTTTGAGTTCCCCCACGAACCCGCACGGTTCCTCTTTGTGTTCCCCCACGAACCCGCACGGCTGCTCTTTGCGTTCCCCCATGAACCCGCACCCTTGCTCTTTGCGTTCCCCCACGAACCCGCACCCTTGCTCTTTGCGTTCCCCCACGAACCCGCACCCTTGCTCTTTGCGTTCCCAAACGAACCTGCACGGTTCCTCTTTGCGTACCCCCACGAACCCGCACAGTTGCTCTTTGCGTTCCCCCACGAACCCGCCCCCTTGCTCTTTGCGTTCCCCCACGAACCCGCCCCCTTGCTCTTTATGTTCCCCAACGAAACCGCACCGTTGCTCTTTGCGTTCCCCCACAAACCCGCACGGTTGCTCTTTGCGTTCCCCCACGAACCCACACGGTTGCTCTTTGCGTTCCCCCACGAACCCGCACCCTTGGTCTTTGCGTTCCCAAACGAACCTGCACGGTTCCTCTTTGCGTACCCCCACGAACCCGCACGGTTGCTCTTTGCGTTCCCCCACGACCCCGCCCCCTTGCTCTTTGCGTTCCCACACGTACCCGCACCCTTGCTCTTTGCGTTCCCCCACGAACCCGCACGGTTGCTCTTTGCGTTCCCCCACGAACCCGCCCCCTTGCTCTTTGCGTTCCCACACGAACTCGCACCCTTGCTCTTTGCGTTCACCCACGAACCCGCACGGTTCCTCTTCGCGTTCCCCCACGAACTCGCACGGTTCCTCTTTGCGTTCCCCCACGAACCCGCACGGTTCCTCTTCGCGTTCCCACACGAACCCGCACGGTTCCTCTTTGCGTTCCCCCACGAACCCGCACCCTTGCTCTTTGCGTTCCCCCAAGAACACGCACGGTTTCTCTTTCCGCTCCCCCACGAACCCGCACGGTTGCTCTTTGCGTTCCCCCACGAACCCGCACCCTTGCTCTTTGCGTTCCCCCACGAACCCGCACCCTTGCTCTTTGCGTTCCCCCACGAACCCGCCCCCTTGCTCTTTGCGTTCCCCCACGAACCCGTACCCTTGCTCTTTGCGTTCCCCCACGAACCCGCACCCTTTCTCTTTGCGTTCCCCCACGAACCCGCACGGCTGCTCTTTGCGTTCCCCCACGAACCCGCACGGTTGCTCTTTGCGTTCCCCCACAAACCCGCACGGTTGCTCTTTGCGTTCCCCCACGAACCCGCACGGTTGCTCTTTGCGTTCCCCCACGAACCCGCCCCCTTGCTCTTTGCGTTCCCCCACGAACCCGCACGGTTGCTCTTTGCGTTCCCCCACGAACCCGCATGGTTCCTCTTTGCGTTCCCCCACGAACCCGCACGGTTCCTCTTTGCGTTCCCCCACGAACCCGCACGGTTGCTCTTTGCGTTCCCCCACGAACCCGCCCCCTTGCTTTTTGCGTTCCACCACGAACCCGCACGGTTGCTCTTTGCGTTCCCCCACGAACCCGCACCCTTGCTCTTTGCGTTCCCCCACAAACCCGCACGGTTGCTCTTTGCGTTCCCCCACGAACCCGTACGGTTCCTCTTTGCGTTCCCCCACGAACCCGCACGGTTCCTCTTTGCGTTCCCCCACGAACCCGCACGGCTGCTCTTTGCGTTCCACCACGAACCCGCACCCTTGCTCTTTGCGTTCCACCACGAACCCGCACGGCTGCTCTTTGCGTTCCCCCACGAACCCGCACGGTTGCTCTTTGCGTTCCCCCACGAACCCGCACGGTTGCTCTTTGCGTTCCCCCACGAACCCGCACGGTTCCTCTTTGCGTTCCCCCACGAACCCGCACGGTTCCTCTTTGCGTTCCCCCACGAACCCGCCCCCTTGCTCTTTGCGTTCCCCCACGAACCCGCACGGTTGCTCTTTGCGTTCCCCCACGAACCGGCACGGTTGCTCTTTGCGTTCCCCCACGAACCCGCACCCTTGCTCTTTGCGTACCAACACGAACCCGCACGGTTGCTCTTTGCGTTCCACCACGAACCCGCACGGTTGCTCTTTGCGTTCCCCCACGAACCCGCACGGTTGCTCTTTGCGTTCCCCCACGAACCCGCACGGTTGCTGTTTGCGTTCCCCCACGAACCCGCACGGTTGCTCTTTGCGTTCCCCCACGAACTAGCACGGTTCCTCTTTGCGTTCCCCCACGAACCTGCACGGTTCCTCTTTGCGTTCCCCAGTGAACCCGGACGGCTGCTCTTTGCGTTCCCCCATGAACCCGCACCCTTGCTCTTTGCGTTCCCCCACGAACCCGCACCCTTGCTCTTTGCGTTCCCCCACGAACCCGCACCCTTGCTCTTTGCGTTCCCCCACGAACCCGCACCCTTGCTCTTTGCGTTCCCCCACGAACCCGCCCCCTTGCTCTTTGCGTTCCCCCACGAACCCGTACCCTTGCTCTTTGCGTTCCCCCACGAACCCGCACCCTTTCTCTTTGCGTTCCCCCACGAACCCGCACGGCTGCTCTTTGCGTTCCCCCACGAACCCGCACGGTTGCTCTTTGCGTTCCCCCACAAACCCGCACGGTTGCTCTTTGCGTTCCCCCACGAACCCGCCCCCTTGCTCTTTGCGTTCCCCCACGAACCCGCACGGTTGCTCTTTGAGTTCCCCCACGAACCCGCATGGTTCCTCTTTGCGTTCCCCCACGAACCCGCACGGTTCCTCTTTGCGTTCCCCCACGAACCCGCACGGTTGCTCTTTGCGTTCCCCCACGAACCCGCCCCCTTGCTCTTTGCGTTCCACCACGAACCCGCACGGTTGCTCTTTGCGTTCCCCCACGAACCCGCACGGTTCCTCTTTGCGTTCCCCCACGAACCCGCACGGTTCCTCTTTGCGTTCCCCCATGAACCCGCACGGTTGCTCTTTGCGTTCCCCCACGAACCCGCCCCCTTGCTCTTTGCGTTCCCCCACGAACCCGCACGGTTGCTCTTTGCGTTCCCCCACAAACCCGCACGGTTGCTCTTTGCGTTCCCCCACGAACCCGCCCCCTTGCTCTTTGCGTTTCACCACGAACCCGCACGGTTGCACTTTGTGTTCCCCCACGAACCCGCACGGTTCCTCTTTGCGTTCCCCCACGAACCCGCCACCTTGCTCATTGCGTTCCCCCACGAACCCGCACCCTTGCTCTTTGCGTTTCCCCACGAATCCGCACGGTTGCTCTTTGCATTACCCCACGAACCCGCACGGTTGCTCTTTGCGTTTTCCCACGAACCCGCACCCTAGCTCTTTGAGTTCCCCCACGAACCCGCACGGTTCCTCTTTGTGTTCCCCCACGAACCCGCACGGCTGCTCTTTGCGTTCCCCCATGAACCCGCACCCTTGCTCTTTGCGTTCCCCCATGAACCCGCACCCTTGCTCTTTGCGTTCCCCCATGAACCCGCACCCTTGCTCTTTGCGTTCCCCCACGAACCCGCACCCTTGCTCTTTGCGTTCCCAAACGAACCTGCACGGTTCCTCTTTGCGTACCCCCACGAACCCGCACAGTTGCTCTTTGCGTTCCCCCACGAACCCGCCCCCTTGCTCTTTGCGTTCCCCCACGAACCCGCCCCCTTGCTCTTTATGTTCCCCAACGAAACCGCACCGTTGCTCTTTGCGTTCCCCCACAAACCCGCACGGTTGCTCTTTGCGTTCCCCCACGAACCCACACGGTTGCTCTTTGCGTTCCCCCACGAACCCGCACCCTTGGTCTTTGCGTTCCCAAACGAACCTGCACGGTTCCTCTTTGCGTACCCCCACGAACCCGCACGGTTGCTCTTTGCGTTCCCCCACGACCCCGCCCCCTTGCTCTTTGCGTTCCCCCACGAACCCGCACCCTTGCTCTTTGCGTTCCCCCACGAACCCGCCCCCTTGCTCTTTGCGTTCCCCCACGAACCCGCACGGTTGCTCTTTGCGTTCCCCCACGAACCGGCACGGTTGCTCTTTGCGTTCCCCCACGAACCCGCACCCTTGCTCTTTGCATTCCACCACGAACCCGCACGGTTGCACTTTGTGTTCCCCCACGAACCCGCACGGTTCCTCTTTGCGTTCCCCCACGAACTCGCACGGTTCCTCTTCGCGTTCCCCCACGAACTCGCACGGTTCCTCTTTGCGTTCCCCCACGAACCCGCACGGTTCCTCTTCGCGTTCCCACACGAACCCGCACGGTTCCTCTTTGCGTTCCCCCACGAACCCGCACGGTTGCTCTTTGCGTTCCCACACGAACCCGCACCCTTGCTCTTTGCGTTCCCCCACGAACCCGCCCCCTTGCGCTTTGCGTTCCCCCACGAACCCGCACGGTTGCTCTTTGCGTTCCCCCACGAACCCGCACGGTTCCTCTTTCCGCTCCCCCACGAACCCGCCCCCTTTCTCTTTGCGTTCCCACACGAACCCGCACCCTTGCTCGTTGCGTTCACCCACGAACTCGCACGGTTCCTCTTCGCGTTCCCCCAAGAACACGCACGGTTTCTCTTTCCGCTCCCCCACGAACCCGCACGGTTGCTCTTTGTGTTCCCCCACGAACCCGCATGGTTCCTCTTTGCGTTCCCCCACGAACCCGCACGGTTCCTCTTTGCGTTCCCCCACGAACCCGCACGGTTGCTCTTTGCGTTCCCCCACGAACCCGCCCCCTTGCTCTTTGCGTTCCCCCACGAACCGGCACCCTTGATCTTTGCGTTCCCCCACGAATCCGCACCCTTGCTCTTTGCGTTCCCCCACGAACCCGCACGGCTGCTCTTTGCGTTCACCCACGAACCCGCACGGTTGCTCTTTGCGTTCCCCCACGAACCCGCACGGTTGCTCTTTGCGTTCCCCCACGAACCCGCACGGTTCCTCTTTGCGTTCCCCCACGAACCCGCACGGTTGCTCTTTGCGTTCCCCCACGAACCCGCCCCCTTGCTCTTTGCGTTCCCCCACGAACCCGCCCCCTTGCTCTTTGCGTTTCACCACGAACCCGCACGGTTGCACTTTGTGTTCCCCCACGAACTTGCACGGTTCCTCTTTGCGTTCCCCCACGAACCCGCACGGTTCCTCTTTGCGTTCCCCCACGAACCCGCCCCCTTGCTCTTTGCGTTCCCCCACGAACCCGCACGGTTGCTCTTTGCGTTCCCCCACGAACCGGCACGGTTGCTCTTTGCGTTCCCCCACGAACCCGCACCCTAGCTCTTTGAGTTCCCCCACGAACCCGCACGGTTCCTCTTTGTGTTCCCCCACGAACCCGCACGGCTGCTCTTTGCGTTCCCCCATGAACCCGCACACTTGCTCTTTGCGTTCCCCCACGAACCCGCACCCTTGCTCTTTGCGTTCCCCCACGAACCCGCACCCTTGCTCTTTGCGTTCCCAAACGAACCTGCACGGTTCCTCTTTGCGTACCCCCACGAACCCGCACGGTTGCTCTTTGCGTTCCCCCACGAACCCGCCCCCTTGCTCTTTGCGTTCCCCCACGAACCAGCCCCCTTGCTCTTTATGTTCCCCAACGAAACCGCACCCTTGCTCTTTGCGTTCCCCCACGAACCCGCACCCTTGCTCTTTGCGTTCCCCCACGAACCTGCACGGTTCCTCTTTGCGTACCCCCACGAACCCGCACGGTTGCTCTTTGCGTTCCCCCACGACCCCGCCCCCTTGCTCTTTGCGTTCCCACACGAACCCGCACGGTTGCTCTTTGCGTTCCCCCACGAACCCGCACGGTTCCTCTTTGCGTTCCCCCACGAACCCGCACGGTTGCTCTTTGCGTTCCCCCACGAACCCGCACGGTTCCTCTTTGCGTTCCCCCACGAACCCGCCCCCTTGCTCTTTGCGTTCCCACACGAACTCGCACCATTGCTCTTTGCGTTCACCCACGAACCCGCACGGTTCCTCTTCGCGTTCCCCACGAACTCGCACGGTTCCTCTTTGCGTTCCCCCACGAACCCGCACGGTTCCTCTTCGCGTTCCCACACGAACCCGCACGGTTCCTCTTTGCGTTCCCCCACGAACCCGCACGGTTGCTCTTTGCGTTCCCCCACGAACCCGCACCCTTGCTCTTTGCGTTCCCCCACGAACCCGCACCCTTGCTCTTTGCGTTCCCCCACGAACCCGCCCCGTTGCTCTTTGCGTTCCCCCACGAACCCGTACCCTTGCTCTTTGCGTTCCCCCACGAACCCGCACCCTTTCTCTTTGCGTTCCCCCACGAACCCGCACGGCTGCTCTTTGCGTTCCCCCACGAACCCGCACGGTTGCTCTTTGCGTTCCCCCACAAACCCGCACGGTTGCTCTTTGCGTTCCCCCACGAACCCGCACGGTTGCTCTTTGCGTTCCCCCATGAACCCGCACGGTTGCTCTTTGCGTTCCCCCACGAACCCGCATGGTTCCTCTTTGCGTTCCCCCACGAACCCGCACGGTTCCTCTTTGCGTTCCCCCACGAACCCGCACGGTTGCTCTTTGCGTTCCCCCACGAACCCGCCCCCTTGCTCTTTGCGTTCCACCACGAACCCGCACGGTTGCTCTTTGCGTTCCCCCACGAACCCGCACCCTTGCTCTTTGCGTTCCCCCACAAACCCGCACGGTTGCTCTTTGCGTTCCCCCACGAACCCGCACCCTTGCTCTTTGCGTTCCCCCACGAACCCGCACGGTTCCTCTTTGCGTTCCCCCACGAACCCGCACGGCTGCTCTTTGCGTTCCCCCACGAACCCGCACGGCTGCTCTTTGCGTTCCCCCACGAACCCGCACGGTTGCTCTTTGCGTTCCCCCACGAACCCGCACGGCTGCTCTTTGCGTTCCCCCACGAACCCGCACGGTTGCTCTTTGCGTTCCCCCATGAACCCGCACGGTTGCTCTTTGCGTTCCCCCACGAACCCGCACGGTTCCTCTTTGCGTTCCCCCACGAACCCGCACGGTTCCTCTTTGCGTTCCCCCACGAACCCGCACGGTTGCTCTTTGCGTTCCCCCACGAACCCGCCCCCTTGCTCTTTGCGTTCCCCCACGAACCCGCACGGTTGCTCTTTGCGTTCCCCCACGAACCGGCACGGTTGCTCTTTGCGTTCCCCCACGAACCCGCACCCTTGCTCTTTGCATTCCACCACGAACCCGCACGGTTGCACTTTGTGTTCCCCCACGAACCCGCACGGTTCCTCTTTGCGTTCCCCCACGAACCCGCCACCTTGCTCATTGCGTTCCCCCACGAACCCGCACCCTTGCTCTTTGCGTTTCCCCACGAATCCGCACGGTTGCTCTTTGCATTACCCCACGAACCCGCAAGGTTGCTCTTTGCGTTTTCCCACGAACCCGCACGGTAGCTCTTTGCGTTCCCCCACGAACCCGCACGGTTCCTCTTTGCGTTCCCCCACGAACCCGCACCCTTGCTCTTTGCGTTCCCCCACGAACCCGCACCCTTGCTCTTTGCGTTCCCAAACGAACCTGCACGGTTCCTCTTTGCGTACCCCCACGAACCCGCACGGTTGCTCTTTGCGTTCCCCCACGAACCCGCCCCCTTGCTCTTTGCGTTCCACCACGAACCCGCACGGTTGCTCTTCGCGTTCCCCCACGAACCAGCACGGTTGCTCTTTGCGTTCCCCCACAAACCCGCACGGTTGCTCTTTGCGTTCCCCCACGAACCCGCACGGTTGCTCTTTGCGTTCCCCCACGAACCCGCACGGTTCCTCTTTGCGTTCCCCCACGAACCCGCACGGCTGCTCTTTGCGTTCCCCCACGAACCCTCACGGCTGCTCTTTGCGTTCCCCCACGAACCCGCACGGCTGCTCTTTGCGTTCCCCCACGAACCCGCACGGTTGCTCTTTGCGTTCCCCCACGAACCCGCACGGTTGCTCTTTGCGTTCCCCCACGAACCCGCACGGTTCCTCTTTGCGTTCCCCCACGAACCCGCACGGTTCCTCTTTGCGTTCCCCCACGAACCCGCACCCTTGCTCTTTGCGTTCCCCCACGAACCCGCCCCCTTGCTCTTTGCGTTCCCCCACGAACCCGCACGGTTGCTCTTTGCGTTCCCCCACAAACCCGCACGGTTGCTCTTTGCGTTCCCCCACGAACCCGCCCCCTTGCTCTTTGCGTTTCACCACGAACCCGCACGGTTGCACTTTGTGTTCCCCCACGAACCCGCACGGTTCCTCTTTGCGTTCCCCCACGAACCCGCCACCTTGCTCATTGCGTTCCCCCACGAACCCGCACCCTTGCTCTTTGCGTTTCCCCACGAATCCGCACGGTTGCTCTTTGCATTACCCCACGAACCCGCACGGTTGCTCTTTGCGTTTTCCCACGAACCCGCACCCTAGCTCTTTGAGTTCCCCCACGAACCCGCACGGTTCCTCTTTGTGTTCCCCCACGAACCCGCACGGCTGCTCTTTGCGTTCCCCCATGAACCCGCACCCTTGCTCTTTGCGTTCCCCCACGAACCCGCACCCTTGCTCTTTGCGTTCCCCCACGAACCCGCACCCTTGCTCTTTGCGTTCCCAAACGAACCTGCACGGTTCCTCTTTGCGTACCCCCACGAACCCGCACAGTTGCTCTTTGCGTTCCCCCACGAACCCGCCCCCTTGCTCTTTGCGTTCCCCCACGAACCCGCCCCCTTGCTCTTTATGTTCCCCAACGAAACCGCACCGTTGCTCTTTGCGTTCCCCCACAAACCCGCACGGTTGCTCTTTGCGTTCCCCCACGAACCCACACGGTTGCTCTTTGCGTTCCCCCACGAACCCGCACCCTTGGTCTTTGCGTTCCCAAACGAACCTGCACGGTTCCTCTTTGCGTACCCCCACGAACCCGCACGGTTGCTCTTTGCGTTCCCCCACGACCCCGCCCCCTTGCTCTTTGCGTTCCCCCACGAACCCGCACCCTTGCTCTTTGCGTTCCCCCACGAACCCGCCCCCTTGCTCTTTGCGTTCCCCCACGAACCCGTACCCTTGCTCTTTGCGTTCCCCCACGAACCCGCACGGTTCCTCTTTGTGTTCCCCCACGAACCCGCACGGTTCCTCTTTGCGTTCCCCCACGAACCCGCCCCCTTGCTCTTTGCGTTCCCACACGAACTCGCACCCTTGCTCTTTGCGTTCACCCACGAACCCGCACGGTTCCTCTTCGCGTTCCCCCACGAACTCGCACGGTTCCTCTTTGCGTTCCCCCACGAACCCGCACGGTTCCTCTTCGCGTTCCCACACGAACCCGCACGGTTCCTCTTTGCGTTCCCCCAAGAACACGCACGGTTTCTCTTTCCGCTCCCCCACGAACCCGCACGGTTGCTCTTTGCGTTCCCCCACGAACCCGCACCCTTGCTCTTTGCGTTCCCCCACGAACCCGCACCCTTTCTCTTTGCGTTCCCCCACGAACCCGCACCCTTGCTCTTTGAGTTCCCCCACGAACCCGCACCCTTGCTCTTTGCGTTCCCCCACGAACCCGCCCCCTTGCTCTTTGCGTTCCCCCACGAACCCGTACCCTTGCTCTTTGCGTTCCCCCACGAACCCGCACCCTTTCTCTTTGCGTTCCCCCACGAACCCGCACGGTTGCTCTTTGCGTTCCCCCACGAACCCGCACGGTTGCTCTTTGCGTTCCCCCACAAACCCGCACGGTTGCTCTTTGCGTTCCCCCACGAACCCGCCCCCTTGCTCTTTGCGTTCCCCCACGAACCCGCACGGTTGCTCTTTGCGTTCCCCCACGAACCCGCATGGTTCCTCTTTGCGTTCCCCCACGAACCCGCACGGTTCCTCTTTGCGTTCCCCCACGAACCCGCACGGTTGCTCTTTGCGTTCCCCCACGAACCCGCACGGTTCCTCTTTGCGTTCCCCCACGAACCCGCACGGTTGCTCTTTGCGTTCCCCCACGAACCCGCCCCCTTGCTCTTTGCGTTCCACCACGAACCCGCCCCCTTGCTCTTTGCGTTCCCCCACGAACCCGCACCCTTGCTCTTTGCGTTCCCCCACAAACCCGCACGGTTGCTCTTTGCGTTCCCCCACGAACCCGCACCCTTGCTCTTTGCGTTCCCCCACGAACCCGCACGGTTCCTCTTTGCGTTCCCCCACGAACCCGCACGGCTGCTCTTTGCGTTCCCCCACGAACCCGCACGGCAGCTCTTTGCGTTCCCCCACGAACCCGCACGGCTGCTCTTTGCGTTCCCCCACGAACCCGCACGGCTGCTCTTTGCGTTCCCCCACGAACCCGCACGGTTGCTCTTTGCGTTCCCCCACGAACCCGCACGGTTGCTCTTTGCGTTCCCCCACGAACCCGCACGGTTCCTCTTTGCGTTCCCCCACGAACCCGCACGGTTCCTCTTTGCGTTCCCCCACGAACCCGCACGGTTCCTCTTTGCGTTCCCCCACGAACCCGCACGGTTGCTCTTTGCGTTCCCCCACGAACCCGCCCCCTTGCTCTTTGCGTTCCCCCACGAACCCGCACGGTTGCTCTTTGCGTTCCCCCACAAACCCGCACGGTTGCTCTTTGCGTTCCCCCACGAACCCGCCCCCTTGCTCTTTGCGTTCCACCACGAACCCGCACGGTTGCACTTTGTGTTCCCCCACGAACCCGCACGGTTCCTCTTTGCGTTCCCCCACGAACCCGCCACCTTGCTCATTGCGTTCCCCCACGAACCCGCACCCTTGCTCTTTGCGTTTCCCCACGAATCCGCACGGTTGCTCTTTGCATTACCCCACGAACCCGCACGGTTGCTCTTTGCGTTTTCCCACGAACCCGCACCCTAGCTCTTTGCGTTCCCCCACAAACCCGCACGGTTCCTCTTTGCGTTCCCCCACGAACCCGCACGGTTCCTCTTTGCGTTTCCTCACGAACCCGCACGGTTCCTCTTTGCGTTCCCCCACGAACCCGCACGGCTGCTCTTTGCGTTCCCCCACGAACCCTCACGGCTGCTCTTTGCGTTCCCCCACGAACCCGCACGGTTGCTCTTTGCGTTCCCCCACGAACCCGCACGGCTGCTCTTTGCGTTCCCCCACGAACCCGCACGGTTGCTCTTTGCGTTCCCCCACGAACCCGCACGGCTGCTCTTTGCGTTCCCCCACGAACCCGCACGGTTGCTCTTTGCGTTCCCCCACGAACCCGCACCCTTGGTCTTTGCGTTCCCAAACGAACCTGCACGGTTCCTCTTTGCGTACCCCCACGAACCCGCACGGTTCCTCTTTGCGTTCCCCCACGAACCCGCACGGCTGCTCTTTGCGTTCCCCAAGAACCCGCCCCCTTGCTCTTTGCGTTCCCCCACGAACCCGCACCCTTGCTCCTTGCGTTCCCCCACGAACCCGCACCCTTGTTTTTTGCGTTCCCCCACGAACCCGCACCCTTGCTCTTTGCATTCCCCCACGAACCCGCACGGTTGCTCTTTGCGTTCCCCCACGAACCGGCACGGTTGCTCTTTGCGTTCCCCCACGAACCCGCACCGTTGCTCTTTGCGTTCCCCCACGAACCCGCACGGTTCCTCTTTGCGTTCCCCCACGAACCCGCACGGTTCCTCTTTGCGTTCCCCCATGAACCCGCACGGTTGCTCTTTGCGTTCCCCCACGAACCCGCCCCCTTGCTCTTTGCGTTCCCCCACGAACCCGCACGGTTGCTCTTTGCGTTCCCCCACAAACCCGCACGGTTGCTCTTTGCGTTCCCCCACGAACCCGCCCCCTTGCTCTTTGCGTTTCACCACGAACCCGCACGGTTGCACTTTGTGTTCCCCCACGAACCCGCACGGTTCCTCTTTGCGTTCCCCCACGAACCCGCCACCTTGCTCATTGCGTTCCCCCACGAACCCGCACCCTTGCTCTTTGCGTTTCCCCACGAATCCGCACGGTTGCTCTTTGCATTACCCCACGAACCCGCACGGTTGCTCTTTGCGTTTTCCCACGAACCCGCACCCTAGCTCTTTGAGTTCCCCCACGAACCCGCACGGTTCCTCTTTGTGTTCCCCCACGAACCCGCACGGCTGCTCTTTGCGTTCCCCCATGAACCCGCACCCTTGCTCTTTGCGTTCCCCCATGAACCCGCACCCTTGCTCTTTGCGTTCCCCCACGAACCCGCACCCTTGCTCTTTGCGTTCCCCCACGAACCCGCACCCTTGCTCTTTGCGTTCCCAAACGAACCTGCACGGTTCCTCTTTGCGTACCCCCACGAACCCGCACAGTTGCTCTTTGCGTTCCCCCACGAACCCGCCCCCTTGCTCTTTGCGTTCCCCCACGAACCCGCCCCCTTGCTCTTTATGTTCCCCAACGAAACCGCACCGTTTCTCTTTGCGTTCCCCCACAAACCCGCACGGTTGCTCTTTGCGTTCCCCCACGAACCCACACGGTTGCTCTTTGCGTTCCCCCACGAACCCGCACCCTTGGTCTTTGCGTTCCCAAACGAACCTGCACGGTTCCTCTTTGAGTACCCCCACGAACCCGCACGGTTGCTCTTTGCGTTCCCCCACGACCCCGCCCCCTTGCTCTTTGCGTTCCCACACGAACCCGCACCCTTGCTCTTTGCGTTCCCCCACGAACCCGCCCCCTTGCTCTTTGCGTTCCCCCACGAACCCGCACGGTTGCTCTTTGCGTTCCCCCACGAACCCGCACGGTTCCTCTTTGCGTTCCCCCACGAACCCGCCCCCTTGCTCTTTGCGTTCCCACACGAACTCGCACCCTTGCTCTTTGCGTTCACCCACGAACCCGCACGGTTCCTCTTCGCGTTCCCCCACGAACTCGCACGGTTCCTCTTCGCGTTCCCCCACGAACTCGCACGGTTCCTCTTTGCGTTCCCCCACGAACCCGCACGGTTCCTCTTCGCGTTCCCACACGAAACCGCACGGTTCCTCTTTGCGTTCCCCCACGAACCCGCACGGTTGCTCTTTGCGTTCCCACACGAACCCGCACCCTTGCTCTTTGCGTTCCCCCACGAACCCGCCCCCTTGCGCTTTGCGTTCCCCCACGAACCCGCACGGTTGCTCTTTGCGTTCCCCCACGAACCCGCACGGTTCCTCTTTCCGCTCCCCCACGAACACGCCCCCTTGCTCTTTGCGTTCCCACACGAACCCGCACCCTTGCTCTTTGCGTTCACCCACGAACCCGCACGGTTCCTCTTCGCGTTCCCCCAAGAACACGCACGGTTTCTCTTTCCGCTCCCCCACGAACCCGCACGGTTGCTCTTTGTGTTCCCCCACGAACCCGCATGGTTCCTCTTTGCGTTCCCCCACGAACCCGCACGGTTGCTCTTTGCGTTCCCCCACGAACCCGCACCCTTGCTCTTTGCGTTCCCCCACGAACCCGCACCCTTTCTCTTTGCGTTCCCCCACGAACCCGCACCCTTGCTCTTTGAGTTCCCCCACGAACCCGCACCCTTGCTCTTTGCGTTCCCCCACGAACCCGCCCCCTTGCTCTTTGCGTTCCCCCACGAACCCGTACCCTTGCTCTTTGCGTTCCCCCACGAACCCGCACCCTTTCTCTTTGCGTTCCCCCACGAACCCGCACGGTTGCTCTTTGCGTTCCCCCACGAACCCGCACGGTTGCTCTTTGCGTTCCCCCACAAACCCGCACGGTTGCTCTTTGCGTTCCCCCACGAACCCGCCCCCTTGCTCTTTGCGTTCCCCCACGAACCCGCACGGTTGCTCTTTGCGTTCCCCCACGAACCCGCATGGTTCCTCTTTGCGTTCCCCCACGAACCCGCACGGTTCCTCTTTGCGTTCCCCCACGAACCCGCACGGTTGCTCTTTGCGTTCCCCCACGAACCCGCACGGTTCCTCTTTGCGTTCCCCCACGAACCCGCACGGTTGCTCTTTGCGTTCCCCCACGAACCCGCCCCCTTGCTCTTTGCGTTCCACCACGAACCCGCCCCCTTGCTCTTTGCGTTCCCCCACGAACCCGCACCCTTGCTCTTTGCGTTCCCCCACAAACCCGCACGGTTGCTCTTTGCGTTCCCCCACGAACCCGCACGGTTCCTCTTTGCGTTCCCCCACGAACCCGCACGGTTCCTCTTTGCGTTCCCCCACGAACCCGCACGGCTGCTCTTTGCGTTCCCCCACGAACCCGCACGGCAGCTCTTTGCGTTCCCCCACGAACCCGCACGGCTGCTCTTTGCGTTCCCCCACGAACCCGCACGGCTGCTCTTTGCGTTCCCCCACGAACCCGCACGGTTGCTCTTTGCGTTCCCCCACGAACCCGCACAGTTGCTCTTTGCGTTCCCCCACGAACCCGCACGGTTCCTCTTTGCGTTCCCCCACGAACCCGCACGGTTGCTCTTTGCGTTCCCCCACGAACCCGCACGGTTCCTCTTTGCGTTCCCCCACGAACCCGCACGGTTCCTCTTTGCGTTCCCCCACGAACCCGCACGGTTGCTCTTTGCGTTCCCCCACGAACCCGCCCCCTTGCTCTTTGCGTTCCCCCACGAACCCGCACGGTTGCTCTTTGCGTTCCCCCACAAACCCGCACGGTTGCTCTTTGCGTTCCCCCACGAACCCGCCCCCTTGCTCTTTGCGTTCCACCACGAACCCGCACGGTTGCACTTTGTGTTCCCCCACGAACCCGCACAGTTCCTCTTTGCGTTCCCCCACGAACCCGCCACCTTGCTCATTGCGTTCCCCCACGAACCCGCACCCTTGCTCTTTGCGTTTCCCCACGAATCCGCACGGTTGCTCTTTGCATTACCCCACGAACCCGCACGGTTGCTCTTTGCGTTTTCCCACGAACCCGCACCCTAGCTCTTTGCGTTCCCCCACAAACCCGCACGGTTCCTCTTTGCGTTCCCCCACGAACCCGCACGGTTCCTCTTTGCGTTTCCCCACGAACCCGCACGGTTCCTCTTTGCGTTCCCCCACGAACCCGCACGGCTGCTCTTTGCGTTCCCCCACGAACCCTCACGGCTGCTCTTTGCGTTCCCCCACGAACCCGCACGGTTGCTCTTTGCGTTCCCCCACGAACCCGCACGGCTGCTCTTTGCGTTCCCCCACGAACCCGCACGGTTGCTCTTTGCGTTCCCCCACGAACCCGCACGGCTGCTCTTTGCGTTCCCCCACGAACCCGCACGGTTGCTCTTTGCGTTCCCCCACGAACCCGCACGGCTGCTCTTTGCGTTCCCCCACGAACCCGCACGGTTGCTCTTTGCGTTCCCCCACGAACCCGCACCCTTGGTCTTTGCGTTCCCAAACGAACCTGCACGGTTCCTCTTTGCGTACCCCCACGAACCCGCACGGTTCCTCTTTGCGTTCCCCCACGAACCCGCACGGCTGCTCTTTGCGTTCCCCAAGAACCCGCCCCCTTGCTCTTTGCGTTCCCCCACGAACCCGCCCCCTTGCTCTTTGCGTTCCCCCACGAACCCGCCCCCTTGCTCTTTGCGTTTCACCACGAACCCGCACGGTTGCACTTTGTGTTCCCCCACGAACTTGCACGGTTCCTCTTTGCGTTCCCCCACGAACCCGCCACCTTGCTCATTGCGTTCCCCCACGAACCCGCACCCTTGCTCTTTGCGTTTCCCCACGAATCCGCACGGTTGCTCTTTGCATTACCCCACGAAACCGCACGGTTGCTCTTTGCGTTTTCCCACGAACCCGCACCCTAGCTCTTTGAGTTCCCCCACGAACCCGCACGGTTCCTCTTTGTGTTCCCCCACGAACCCGCACGGCTGCTCTTTGCGTTCCCCCATGAACCCGCACACTTGCTCTTTGCGTTCCCCCACGAACCCGCACCCTTGCTCTTTGCGTTCCCCCACGAACCCGCACCCTTGCTCTTTGAGTTCCCCCACGAACCCGCACCCTTGCTCTTTGCGTTCCCCCACGAACCCGCCCCCTTGCTCTTTGCGTTCCCCCACGAACCCGTACCCTTGCTCTTTGCGTTCCCCCACGAACCCGCACCCTTTCTCTTTGCGTTCCCCCACGAACCCGCACGGTTGCTCTTTGCGTTCCCCCACGAACCCGCACGGTTGCTCTTTGCGTTCCCCCACAAACCCGCACGGTTGCTCTTTGCGTTCCCCCACGAACCCGCCCCCTTGCTCTTTGCGTTCCCCCACGAACCCGCACGGTTGCTCTTTGCGTTCCCCCACGAACCCGCATGGTTCCTCTTTGCGTTCCCCCACGAACCCGCACGGTTCCTCTTTGCGTTCCCCCACGAACCCGCACGGTTGCTCTTTGCGTTCCCCCACGAACCCGCACGGTTCCTCTTTGCGTTCCCCCACGAACCCGCACGGTTGCTCTTTGCGTTCCCCCACGAACCCGCCCCCTTGCTCTTTGCGTTCCACCACGAACCCGCCCCCTTGCTCTTTGCGTTCCCCCACGAACCCGCACCCTTGCTCTTTGCGTTCCCCCACAAACCCGCACGGTTGCTCTTTGCGTTCCCCCACGAACCCGCACGGTTCCTCTTTGCGTTCCCCCACGAACCCGCACGGTTCCTCTTTGCGTTCCCCCACGAACCCGCACGGCTGCTCTTTGCGTTCCCCCACGAACCCGCACGGCAGCTCTTTGCGTTCCCCCACGAACCCGCACGGCTGCTCTTTGCGTTCCCCCACGAACCCGCACGGCTGCTCTTTGCGTTCCCCCACGAACCCGCACGGTTGCTCTTTGCGTTCCCCCACGAACCCGCACGGTTGCTCTTTGCGTTCCCCCACGAACCCGCACGGTTCCTCTTTGCGTTCCCCCACGAACCCGCACGGTTGCTCTTTGCGTTCCCCCACGAACCCGCACGGTTCCTCTTTGCGTTCCCCCACGAACCCGCACGGTTCCTCTTTGCGTTCCCCCACGAACCCGCACGGTTGCTCTTTGCGTTCCCCCACGAACCCGCCCCCTTGCTCTTTGCGTTCCCCCACGAACCCGCACGGTTGCTCTTTGCGTTCCCCCACAAACCCGCACGGTTGCTCTTTGCGTTCCCCCACGAACCCGCCCCCTTGCTCTTTGCGTTCCACCACGAACCCGCACGGTTGCACTTTGTGTTCCCCCACGAACCCGCACGGTTCCTCTTTGCGTTCCCCCACGAACCCGCCACCTTGCTCATTGCGTTCCCCCACGAACCCGCACCCTTGCTCTTTGCGTTTCCCCACGAATCCGCACGGTTGCTCTTTGCATTACCCCACGAACCCGCACGGTTGCTCTTTGCGTTCCCCCACGAACCCGCACCCTAGCTCTTTGCGTTCCCCCACAAACCCGCACGGTTCCTCTTTGCGTTCCCCCACGAACCCGCACGGTTCCTCTTTGCGTTTCCCCACGAACCCGCACGGTTCCTCTTTGCGTTCCCCCACGAACCCGCACGGCTGCTCTTTGCGTTCCCCCACGAACCCTCACGGCTGCTCTTTGCGTTCCCCCACGAACCCGCACGGTTGCTCTTTGCGTTCCCCCACGAACCCGCACGGCTGCTCTTTGCGTTCCCCCACGAACCCGCACGGTTGCTCTTTGCGTTCCCCCACGAACCCGCACGGCTGCTCTTTGCGTTCCCCCACGAACCCGCACGGTTGCTCTTTGCGTTCCCCCACGAACCCGCACGGCTGCTCTTTGCGTTCCCCCACGAACCCGCACGGTTGCTCTTTGCGTTCCCCCACGAACCCGCACCCTTGGTCTTTGCGTTCCCAAACGAACCTGCACGGTTCCTCTTTGCGTACCCCCACGAACCCGCACGGTTCCTCTTTGCGTTCCCCCACGAACCCGCACGGCTGCTCTTTGCGTTCCCCAAGAACCCGCCCCCTTGCTCTTTGCGTTCCCCCACGAACCCGCACCCTTGCTCCTTGCGTTCCCCCACGAGCCCGCACCCTTGTTTTTTGCGTTCCCCCACGAACCCGCACCCTTGCTCTTTGCATTCCCCCACGAACCCGCACGGTTGCTCTTTGCGTTCCCCCACGAACCGGCACGGTTGCTCTTTGCGTTCCCCCACGAACCCGCACCGTTGCTCTTTGCGTTCCCCCACGAACCCGCACGGTCCCTCTTTGCGTTCCCCCACGAACCCGCACGGTTCCTCTTTGCGTTCCCCCATGAACCCGCACGGTTGCTCTTTGCGTTCCCCCACGAACCCGCCCCCTTGCTCTTTGCGTTCCCCCACGAACCCGCACGGTTGCTCTTTGCGTTCCCCCACAAACCCGCACGGTTGCTCTTTGCGTTCCCCCACGAACCCGCCCCCTTGCTCTTTGCGTTTCACCACGAACCCGCACGGTTGCACTTTGTGTTCCCCCACGAACCCGCACGGTTCCTCTTTGCGTTCCCCCACGAACCCGCCACCTTGCTCATTGCGTTCCCCCACGAACCCGCACCCTTGCTCTTTGCGTTTCCCCACGAATCCGCACGGTTGCTCTTTGCATTACCCCACGAACCCGCACGGTTGCTCTTTGCGTTTTCCCACGAACCCGCACCCTAGCTCTTTGAGTTCCCCCACGAACCCGCACGGTTCCTCTTTGTGTTCCCCCACGAACCCGCACGGCTGCTCTTTGCGTTCCCCCATGAACCCGCACCCTTGCTCTTTGCGTTCCCCCATGAACCCGCACCCTTGCTCTTTGCGTTCCCCCACGAACCCGCACCCTTGCTCTTTGCGTTCCCCCACGAACCCGCACCCTTGCTCTTTGCGTTCCCAAACGAACCTGCACGGTTCCTCTTTGCGTACCCCCACGAACCCGCACAGTTGCTCTTTGCGTTCCCCCACGAACCCGCCCCCTTGCTCTTTGCGTTCCCCCACGAACCCGCCCCCTTGCTCTTTATGTTCCCCAACGAAACCGCACCGTTGCTCTTTGCGTTCCCCCACAAACCCGCACGGTTGCTCTTTGCGTTCCCCCACGAACCCACACGGTTGCTCTTTGCGTTCCCCCACGAACCCGCACCCTTGGTCTTTGCGTTCCCAAACGAACCTGCACGGTTCCTCTTTGAGTACCCCCACGAACCCGCACGGTTGCTCTTTGCGTTCCCCCACGACCCCGCCCCCTTGCTCTTTGCGTTCCCACACGAACCCGCACCCTTGCTCTTTGCGTTCCCCCACGAACCCGCCCCCTTGCTCTTTGCGTTCCCCCACGAACCCGCACGGTTGCTCTTTGCGTTCCCCCACGAACCCGCACGGTTCCTCTTTGCGTTCCCCCACGAACCCGCCCCCTTGCTCTTTGCGTTCCCACACGAACTCGCACCCTTGCTCTTTGCGTTCACCCACGAACCCGCACGGTTCCTCTTCGCGTTCCCCCACGAACTCGCACGGTTCCTCTTCGCGTTCCCCCACGAACTCGCACGGTTCCTCTTTGCGTTCCCCCACGAACCCGCACGGTTCCTCTTCGCGTTCCCACACGAACCCGCACGGTTCCTCTTTGCGTTCCCCCACGAACCCGCACGGTTGCTCTTTGCGTTCCCACACGAACCCGCACCCTTGCTCTTTGCGTTCCCCCACGAACCCGCCCCCTTGCGCTTTGCGTTCCCCCACGAACCCGCACGGTTGCTCTTTGCGTTCCCCCACGAACCCGCACGGTTCCTCTTTCCGCTCCCCCACGAACACGCCCCCTTGCTCTTTGCGTTCCCACACGAACCCGCACCCTTGCTCTTTGCGTTCACCCACGAACCCGCACGGTTCCTCTTCGCGTTCCCCCAAGAACACGCACGGTTTCTCTTTCCGCTCCCCCACGAACCCGCACGGTTGCTCTTTGTGTTCCCCCACGAACCCGCATGGTTCCTCTTTGCGTTCCCCCACGAACCCGCACGGTTCCTCTTTGCGTTCCCCCACGAACCCGCACGGTTGCTCTTTGCGTTCCCCCACGAACCCGCCCCCTTGCTCTTTGCGTTCCCCCACGAACCCGCACCCTTGATCTTTGCGTTCCCCCACGAATCCGCACCCTTGCTCTTTGCGTTCCCCCACGAACCCGCACGGCTGCTCTTTGCGTTCCCCCACGAACCCGCACGGTTGCTCTTTGCGTTCCCCCACGAACCCGCACGGTTGCTCTTTGCGTTCCCCCACGAACCCGCACGGTTCCTCTTTGCGTTCCCCCACGAACCCGCACGGTTGCTCTTTGCGTTCCCCCACGAACCCGCCCCCTTGCTCTTTGCGTTCCCCCACGAACCCGCCCCCTTGCTCTTTGCGTTTCACCACGAACCCGCACGGTTGCACTTTGTGTTCCCCCACGAACTTGCACGGTTCCTCTTTGCGTTCCCCCACGAACCCGCCACCTTGCTCATTGCGTTCCCCCACGAACCCGCACCCTTGCTCTTTGCGTTTCCCCACGAATCCGCACGGTTGCTCTTTGCATTACCCCACGAAACCGCACGGTTGCTCTTTGCGTTTTCCCACGAACCCGCACCCTAGCTCTTTGAGTTCCCCCACGAACCCGCACGGTTCCTCTTTGTGTTCCCCCACGAACCCGCACGGCTGCTCTTTGCGTTCCCCCATGAACCCGCACACTTGCTCTTTGCGTTCCCCCACGAACCCGCACCCTTGCTCTTTGCGTTCCCCCACGAACCCGCACCCTTGCTCTTTGCGTTCCCAAACGAACCTGCACGGTTCCTCTTTGCGTACCCCCACGAACCCGCACGGTTGCTCTTTGCGTTCCCCCACGAACCCGCCCCCTTGCTCTTTGCGTTCCCCCACGAACCAGCCCCCTTGCTCTTTATGTTCCCCAACGAAACCGCACCCTTGCTCTTTGCGTTCCCCCACGAACCCGCACCCTTGCTCTTTGCGTTCCCCCACGAACCCGCACCCTTGCTCTTTGCGTTCCCCCACGACCCCGCCCCCTTGCTCTTTGCGTTCCCACACGAACCCGCACCCTTGCTCTTTGCGTTCCCCCACGAACCCGCCCCCTTGCTCTTTGCGTTCCCCCACGAACCCGCACGGTTGCTCTTTGCGTTCCCCCACGAACCCGCACGGTTCCTCTTTGCGTTCCCCCACGAACCCGCCCCCTTGCTCTTTGCGTTCCCACACGAACTCGCACCCTTGCTCTTTGCGTTCACCCACGAACCCGCACGGTTCCTCTTCGCGTTCCCCCACGAACTCGCACGGTTCCTCTTTGCGTTCCCCCACGAACCCGCACGGTTCCTCTTCGCGTTCCCACACGAACCCGCACGGTTCCTCTTTGCGTTCCCCCACGAACCCGCACGGTTGCTCTTTGCGTTCCCCCACGAACCCGCACCCTTGCTCTTTGCGTTCCCCCACGAACCCGCACCCTTGCTCTTTGCGTTCCCCCACGAACCCGCCCCGTTGCTCTTTGCGTTCCCCCACGAACCCGTACCCTTGCTCTTTGCGTTCCCCCACGAACCCGCACCCTTTCTCTTTGCGTTCCCCCACGAACCCGCACGGTTGCTCTTTGCGTTCCCCCACAAACCCGCACGGTTGCTCTTTGCGTTCCCCCACGAACCCGCCCCCTTGCTCTTTGCGTTCCCCCACGAACCCGCACGGTTGCTCTTTGCGTTCCCCCACGAACCCGCATGGTTCCTCTTTGCGTTCCCCCACGAACCCGCACGGTTCCTCTTTGCGTTCCCCCACGAACCCGCACGGTTGCTCTTTGCGTTCCCCCACGAACCCGCCCCCTTGCTCTTTGCGTTCCACCACGAACCCGCACGGTTGCTCTTTGCGTTCCCCCACGAACCCGCACCCTTGCTCTTTGCGTTCCCCCACAAACCCGCACGGTTGCTCTTTGCGTTCCCCCACGAACCCGCACCCTTGCTCTTTGCGTTCCCCCACGAACCCGCACGGTTCCTCTTTGCGTTCCCCCACGAACCCGCACGGCTGCTCTTTGCGTTCCCCCACGAACCCGCACGGCTGCTCTTTGCGTTCCCCCACGAACCCGCACGGTTGCTCTTTGCGTTCCCCCACGAACCCGCACGGCTGCTCTTTGCGTTCCCCCACGAACCCGCACGGTTGCTCTTTGCGTTCCCCCATGAACCCGCACGGTTGCTCTTTGCGTTCCCCCACGAACCCGCACGGTTCCTCTTTGCGTTCCCCCACGAACCCGCACGGTTCCTCTTTGCGTTCCCCCACGAACCCGCACGGTTGCTCTTTGCGTTCCCCCACGAACCCGCCCCCTTGCTCTTTGCGTTCCCCCACGAACCCGCTCGGTTGCTCTTTGCGTTCCCCCACGAACCGGCACTGTTGCTCTTTGCGTTCCCCCACGAACCCGCACCCTTGCTCTTTGCGTTCCACCACGAACCCGCACGGTTGCACTTTGTGTTCCCCCACGAACCCGCACGGTTCCTCTTTGCGTTCCCCCACGAACCCGCCACCTTGCTCATTGCGTTCCCCCACGAACCCGCACCCTTGCTCTTTGCGTTTCCCCACGAATCCGCACGGTTGCTCTTTGCATTACCCCACGAACCCGCATGGTTGCTCTTTGCGTTTTCCCACGAACCCGCACCCTAGCTCTTTGCGTTCCCCCACGAACCCGCACGGTTCCTCTTTGCGTTCCCCCACGAACCCGCACGGCTGCTCTTTGCGTTCCCCCATGAACCCGCACCCTTGCTCTTTGCGTTCCCCAAGAACCCGCACCCTTGCTCTTTGCGTTCCCCCACGAACCCGCACCCTTGCTCTTTGCGTTCCCAAACGAACCTGCACGGTTCCTCTTTGCGTACCCCCACGAACCCGCACGGTTGCTCTTTGCGTTCCCCCACGAACCCGCCCCCTTGCTCTTTGCGTTCCACCACGAACCCGCACGGTTGCTCTTCGCGTTCCCCCACGAACCAGCACGGTTGCTCTTTGCGTTCCCCCACAAACCCGCACGGTTGCTCTTTGCGTTCCCCCACGAACCCGCACGGTTGCTCTTTGCGTTCCCCCACGAACCCGCACGGTTCCTCTTTGCGTTCCCCCACGAACCCGCACGGCTGCTCTTTGCGTTCCCCCACGAACCCTCACGGCTGCTCTTTGCGTTCCCCCACGAACCCGCACGGCTGCTCTTTGCGTTCCCCCACGAACCCGCACGGTTGCTCTTTGCGTTCCCCCACGAACCCGCACGGTTGCTCTTTGCGTTCCCCCACGAACCCGCACGGTTCCTCTTTGCGTTCCCCCACGAACCCGCACGGTTCCTCTTTGCGTTCCCCCACGAACCCGCACGGTTGCTCTTTGCGTTCCCCCACGAACCCGCCCCCTTGCTCTTTGCGTTCCCCCACGAACCCGCACGGTTGCTCTTTGCGTTCCCCCACAAACCCGCACGGTTGCTCTTTGCGTTCCCCCACGAACCCGCCCCCTTGCTCTTTGCGTTTCACCACGAACCCGCACGGTTGCACTTTGTGTTCCCCCACGAACCCGCACGGTTCCTCTTTGCGTTCCCCCACGAACCCGCCACCTTGCTCATTGCGTTCCCCCACGAACCCGCACCCTTGCTCTTTGCGTTTCCCCACGAATCCGCACGGTTGCTCTTTGCATTACCCCACGAACCCGCACGGTTGCTCTTTGCGTTTTCCCACGAACCCGCACCCTAGCTCTTTGAGTTCCCCCACGAACCCGCACGGTTCCTCTTTGTGTTCCCCCACGAACCCGCACGGCTGCTCTTTGCGTTCCCCCATGAACCCGCACCCTTGCTCTTTGCGTTCCCCCACGAACCCGCACCCTTGCTCTTTGCGTTCCCCCACGAACCCGCACCCTTGCTCTTTGCGTTCCCAAACGAACCTGCACGGTTCCTCTTTGCGTACCCCCACGAACCCGCACAGTTGCTCTTTGCGTTCCCCCACGAACCCGCACCCTTGCTCTTTGCGTTCCCCCACGAACCCGCCCCCTTGCTCTTTATGTTCCCCAACGAAACCGCACCGTTGCTCTTTGCGTTCCCCCACAAACCCGCACGGTTGCTCTTTGCGTTCCCCCACGAACCCACACGGTTGCTCTTTGAGTTCCCCCACGAACCCGCACCCTTGGTCTTTGCGTTCCCAAACGAACCTGCACGGTTCCTCTTTGCGTACCCCCACGAACCCGCACGGTTGCTCTTTGCGTTCCCCCACGACCCCGCCCCCTTGCTCTTTGCGTTCCCCCACGAACCCGCACCCTTGCTCTTTGCGTTCCCCCACGAACCCGCCCCCTTGCTCTTTGCGTTCCCCCACGAACCCGTACCCTTGCTCTTTGCGTTCCCCCACGAACCCGCACGGTTCCTCTTTGCGTTCCCCCACGAACCCGCACGGTTCCTCTTTGCGTTCCCCCACGAACCCGCCCCCTTGCTCTTTGCGTTCCCACACGAACTCGCACCCTTGCTCTTTGCGTTCACCCACGAACCCGCACGGTTCCTCTTCGCGTTCCCCCACGAACTCGCACGGTTCCTCTTTGCGTTCCCCCACGAACCCGCACGGTTCCTCTTCGCGTTCCCACACGAACCCGCACGGTTCCTCTTTGCGTTCCCCCAAGAACACGCACGGTTTCTCTTTCCGCTCCCCCACGAACCCGCACGGTTGCTCTTTGCGTTCCCCCACGAACCCGCACCCTTGCTCTTTGCGTTCCCCCACGAACCCGCACCCTTTCTCTTTGCGTTCCCCCACGAACCCGCACCCTTGCTCTTTGAGTTCCCCCACGAACCCGCACCCTTGCTCTTTGCGTTCCCCCACGAACCCGCCCCCTTGCTCTTTGCGTTCCCCCACGAACCCGTACCCTTGCTCTTTGCGTTCCCCCACGAACCCGCACCCTTTCTCTTTGCGTTCCCCCACGAACCCGCACGGTTGCTCTTTGCGTTCCCCCACGAACCCGCACGGTTGCTCTTTGCGTTCCCCCACAAACCCGCACGGTTGCTCTTTGCGTTCCCCCACGAACCCGCCCCCTTGCTCTTTGCGTTCCCCCACGAACCCGCACGGTTGCTCTTTGCGTTCCCCCACGAACCCGCATGGTTCCTCTTTGCGTTCCCCCACGAACCCGCACGGTTCCTCTTTGCGTTCCCCCACGAACCCGCACGGTTGCTCTTTGCGTTCCCCCACGAACCCGCACGGTTCCTCTTTGCGTTCCCCCACGAACCCGCACGGTTGCTCTTTGCGTTCCCCCACGAACCCGCCCCCTTGCTCTTTGCGTTCCACCACGAACCCGCCCCCTTGCTCTTTGCGTTCCCCCACGAACCCGCACCCTTGCTCTTTGCGTTCCCCCACAAACCCGCACGGTTGCTCTTTGCGTTCCCCCACGAACCCGCACGGTTCCTCTTTGCGTTCCCCCACGAACCCGCACGGTTCCTCTTTGCGTTCCCCCACGAACCCGCACGGCTGCTCTTTGCGTTCCCCCACGAACCCGCACGGCAGCTCTTTGCGTACCCCCACGAACCCGCACGGCTGCTCTTTGCGTTCCCCCACGAACCCGCACGGCTGCTCTTTGCGTTCCCCCACGAACCCGCACGGTTGCTCTTTGCGTTCCCCCACGAACCCGCACGGTTGCTCTTTGCGTTCCCCCACGAACCCGCACGGTTCCTCTTTGCGTTCCCCCACGAACCCGCACGGTTCCTCTTTGCGTTCCCCCACGAACCCGCACGGTTGCTCTTTGCGTTCCCCCACGAACCCGCCCCCTTGCTCTTTGCGTTCCCCCACGAACCCGCACGGTTGCTCTTTGCGTTCCCCCACAAACCCGCACGGTTGCTCTTTGCGTTCCCCCACGAACCCGCCCCCTTGCTCTTTGCGTTCCACCACGAACCCGCACGGTTGCACTTTGTGTTCCCCCACGAACCCGCACGGTTCCTCTTTGCGTTCCCCCACGAACCCGCCACCTTGCTCATTGCGTTCCCCCACGAACCCGCACCCTTGCTCTTTGCGTTTCCCCACGAATCCGCACGGTTGCTCTTTGCATTACCCCACGAACCCGCACGGTTGCTCTTTGCGTTTTCCCACGAACCCGCACCCTAGCTCTTTGCGTTCCCCCACGAACCCGCACGGTTCCTCTTTGCGTTCCCCCACGAACCCGCACGGTTCCTCTTTGCGTTTCCCCACGAACCCGCACGGTTCCTCTTTGCGTTCCCCCACGAACCCGCACGGCTGCTCTTTGCGTTCCCCCACGAACCCTCACGGCTGCTCTTTGCGTTCCCCCACGAACCCGCACGGTTGCTCTTTGCGTTCCCCCACGAACCCGCACGGCTGCTCTTTGCGTTCCCCCACGAACCCGCACGGTTGCTCTTTGCGTTCCCCCACGAACCCGCACGGCTGCTCTTTGCGTTCCCCCACGAACCCGCACGGTTGCTCTTTGCGTTCCCCCACGAACCCGCACGGCTGCTCTTTGCGTTCCCCCACGAACCCGCACGGTTGCTCTTTGCGTTCCCCCACGAACCCGCACCCTTGGTCTTTGCGTTCCCAAACGAACCTGCACGGTTCCTCTTTGCGTACCCCCACGAACCCGCACGGTTCCTCTTTGCGTTCCCCCACGAACCCGCACGGCTGCTCTTTGCGTTCCCCAAGAACCCGCCCCCTTGCTCTTTGCGTTCCCCCACGAACCCGCACCCTTGCTCCTTGCGTTCCCCCACGAACCCGCACCCTTGTTTTTTGCGTTCCCCCACGAACCCGCACCCTTGCTCTTTGCATTCCCCCACGAACCCGCACGGTTGCTCTTTGCGTTCCCCCACGAACCGGCACGGTTGCTCTTTGCGTTCCCCCACGAACCCGCACCGTTGCTCTTTGCGTTCCCCCACGAACCCGCCACCTTGCTCTTTGCTTTCCCCCACGAACCCGCACGGTTGCTCTTTGCGTTCCCCTACGAACCCGCACGGTTCCTCTTTGCGTTCCCCCACGAACCAGCCCCCTTGCTCTTTGCGTTCCCACACGAACTCGCACCCTTCCTCTTTGCGTTCACCCACGAACCCGCACGGTTCCTCTTCGCGTTCCCCCACGAACTCGCACCCTTCCTCTTTGCGTTCCCCCACGAACCCGCACGGTTCCTCTTCGCGTTCCCACACGAACCCGCACGGTTCCTCTTTGCGTTCCCCCACGAACCCGCACCCTTGCTCTTTGCGTTCCCCCAAGAACACGCACGGTTTCTCTTTCCGCTCCCCCACGAATCCGCACGGTTGCTCTTTGCGTTCCCCCACGAACCCGCACCCTTGCTCTTTGCGTTCCCCCACGAACCCGCACCCTTGCTCTTTGCGTTCCCCCACGAACCCGCACCCTTGCTCTTTGCGTTCCCCCACGAACCCGCCCCCTTGCTCTTTGCGTTCCCCCACGAACCCGTACCCTTGCTCTTTGCGTTCCCCCACGAACCCGCACGCTTGCTCTTTGCGTTCCCCCACGAACCCGCCCCCTTGCTCTTTGCGTTCCCCCACGAACCCGTACCCTTGCTCTTTGCGTTCCACCACGAACCCGCACCCTTGCTCTTTGCGTTCCCCCACAAACCCGCACGGTTGCTCTTTGCGTTCCCCCACGAACCCGCACCCTTGCTCTTTGCGTTCCCCCTCGAACCCGCACGGTTCCTCTTTGCGTTCCCCCACGAACCCGCACGGCTGCTCTTTGCGTTCCCCCACGAACCCGCACGGCTGCTCTTTTCGTTCCCCCACGAACCCGCACGGTTGCTCTTTGCGTTCCCCCACAAACCCGCACGGTTGCTCTTTGCGTTCCCCCACGAACCCGCCCCCTTGCTCTTTGCGTTTCACCACGAACCCGCACGGTTGCACTTTGTGTTCCCCCACGAACCCGCACGGTTCCTCTTTGCGTTCCCCCACGAACCCGCACCCTTGCTCTTTGCGTTTCCCCACGTATCCGCACGGTTGCTCTTTGCATTACCCCACGAACCCGCACGGTTGCTCTTTGCGTTTTCCCACGAACCCGCACCCTAGCTCTTTGAGTTCCCCCACGAACCCGCACGGTTCCTCTTTGTGTTCCCCCACGAACCCGCACGGCTGCTCTTTGCGTTCCCCCATGAACCCGCACCCTTGCTCTTTGCGTTCCCCCACGAACCCGCACCCTTGCTCTTTGCGTTCCCCCACGAACCCGCACCCTTGCTCTTTGCGTTCCCAAACGAACCTGCACGGTTCCTCTTTGCGTACCCCCACGAACCCGCCCCCTTGCTCTTTGCGTTCCCCCACGAACCCGCCCCCTTGCTCTTTGCGTTCCCCCACGAACCCGCCCCCTTGCTCTTTATGTTCCCCAATGAAACCGCACCGTTGCTCTTTGCGTTCCCCCACAAACCCGCACGGTTGCTCTTTGCGTTCCCCCACGAACCCACACGGTTGCTCTTTGCGTTCCCCCACGAACCCGCACCCTTGGTCTTTGCGTTCCCAAACGAACCTGCACGGTTCCTCTTTGCGTACCCCCACGAACCCGCACGGTTGCTCTTTGCGTTCCCCCACGACCCCGCCCCCTTGCTCTTTGCGTTCCCACACGAACCCGCACCCTTGCTCTTTGCGTTCCCCCACGAACCCGCACGGTTGCTCTTTGCGTTCCCCCACGAACCCGCACGGTTCCTATTTGCGTTCCCCCACGAACCCGCCCCCTTGCTCTTTGCGTTCCCACACGAACTCGCACCCTTGCTCTTTGCGTTCACCCACGAACCCGCACGGTTCCTCTTCGCGTTCCCCCACGAACTCGCACGGTTCCTCTTTGCGTTCCCCCACGAACCCGCACGGTTCCTCTTCGCGTTTCCACACGAACCCGCACGGTTCCTCTTTGCGTTCCCCCACGAACCCGCACCCTTGCTCTTTGCGTTCCCCCAAGAACACGCACGGTTTCTCTTTCCGCTCCCCCACGAACCCGCAAGGTTGCTCTTTGCGTTCCCCCACGAACCCGCACCCTTGCTCTTTGCGTTCCCCCACGAACCCGCACCCTTGCTCTTTGCGTTCCCCCACGAACCCGTACCCTTGCTCTTTGCGTTCCCCCACGAACCCGCACCCTTTCTCTTTGCGTTCCCCCACGAACCCGCACGGCTGCTCTTTGCGTTCCCCCACGAACCCGCACGGTTGCTCTTTGCGTTCCCCCACAAAAACGCACGGTTGCTCTTTGCGTTCCCCCACGAACCCGCCCCCTTGCTCTTTGCGTTCCCCCACGAACCCGCACGGTTGCTCTTTGCGTTCCCCCACGAACCCGCATGGTTCCTCTTTGCGTTCCCCCACGAACCCGCACGGTTCCTCTTTGCGTTCCCCCACGAACCCGCACGGTTGCTCTTTGCGTTCCCCCACGAACCCGCCCCCTTGCTCTTTGCGTTCCACCACGAACCCGCACGGTTGCTCTTTGCGTTCCCCCACGAACCCGCACCCTTGCTCTTTGCGTTCCCCCACAAACCCGCACGGTTGCTCTTTGCGTTCCCCCACGAACCCGCACGGTTGCTCTTTGCGTTCCCCCACGAACCCGCACGGTTCCTCTTTGCGTTCCCCCACGAACCCGCACGGCTGCTCTTTGCGTTCCCCCACGAACCCTCACGGCTGCTCTTTGCGTTCCCCCACGAACCCGCACGGTTGCTCTTTGCGTTCCCCCACGAACCCGCACGGCTGCTCTTTGCGTTCCCCCACGAACCCGCACGGTTGCTCTTTGCGTTCCCCCACGAACCCGCACGGTTGCTCTTTGCGTTCCCCCACGAACCCGCACGGTTCCTCTTTGCGTTCCCCCACGAACCCGCACGGTTCCTCTTTGCGTTCCCCCACGAACCCGCACGGTTGCTCTTTGCGTTCCCCCACGAACCCGCCCCCTTGCTCTTTGCGTTCCCCCACGAACCCGCACGGTTGCTCTTTGCGTTCCCCCACAAACCCGCACGGTTGCTCTTTGCGTTCCCCCACGAACCCGCCCCCTTGCTCTTTGCGTTTCACCACGAACCCGCACGGTTGCACTTTGTGTTCCCCCACGAACCCGCACGGTTCCTCTTTGCGTTCCCCCACGAACCCGCCACCTTGCTCATTGCGTTCCCCCACGAACCCGCACCCTTGCTCTTTGCGTTTCCCCACGAATCCGCACGGTTGCTCTTTGCATTACCCCACGAACCCGCACGGTTGCTCTTTGCGTTTTCCCATGAACCCGCCCCCTTGCTCTTTGAGTTCCCCCACGAACCCGCACGGTTCCTCTTTGTGTTCCCCCACGAACCCGCACGGCTGCTCTTTGCGTTCCCCCATGAACCCGCACCCTTGCTCTTTGCGTTCCCCCACGAACCCGCACCCTTGCTCTTTGCGTTCCCCCACGAACCCGCACCCTTGCTCTTTGCGTTCCCAAACGAACCTGCACGGTTCCTCTTTGCGTACCCCCACGAACCCGCACAGTTGCTCTTTGCGTTCCCCCACGAACCCGCCCCCTTGCTCTTTGCGTTCCCCCACGAACTCGCCCCCTTGCTCTTTATGTTCCCCAACGAAACCGCACCGTTGCTCTTTGCGTTCCCCCACAAACCCGCACGGTTGCTCTTTGCGTTCCCCCACGAACCCACACGGTTGCTCTTTGCGTTCCCCCACGAACCCGCACCCTTGGTCTTTGCGTTCCCAAACGAACCTGCACGGTTCCTCTTTGCGTACCCCCACGAACCCGCACGGTTGCTCTTTGCGTTCCCCCACGACCCCGCCCCCTTGCTCTTTGCGTTCCCACACGAACCCGCACCCTTGCTCTTTGCGTTCCCCCACGAACCCGCCCCCTTGCTCTTTGCGTTCCCCCACGAACCCGCACGGTTGCTCTTTGCGTTCCCCCACGAACCCGCACGGTTCCTCTTTGCATTCCCCCACGAACCCGCCCCCTTGCTCTTTGCGTTCCCACACGAACTCGCACCCTTGCTCTTTGCGTTCACCCACGAACCCGCACGGTTCCTCTTCGCGTTCCCCCACGAACTCGCACGGTTCCTCTTTGCGTTCCCCCACGAACCCGCACGGTTCCTCTTCGCGTTCCCACACGAACCCGCACGGTTCCTCTTTGCGTTCCCCCACGAACCCGCACCCTTGCTCTTTGCGTTCCCCCAAGAACACGCACGGTTTCTCTTTCCGCTCCCCCACGAACCCGCACGGTTGCTCTTTGCGTTCCCCCACGAACCCGCACCCTTGCTCTTTGCGTTCCCCCACGAACCCGCACCCTTGCTCTTTGCGTTCCCCCACGAACCCGCACCCTTGCTCTTTGCGTTCCCCCACGAACCTGCACCCTTGCTCTTTGCGTTCCCCCACGAACCCGCCCCCTTGCTCTTTGCGTTCCCCCACGAACCCGTACCCTTGCTCTTTGCGTTCCCCCACGAACCCGCACCCTTTCTCTTTGCGTTCCCCCACGAACCCGCACGGCTGCTCTTTGCGTTCCCCCACGAACCCGCACGGTTGCTCTTTGCGTTCCCCCACAAACCCGCACGGTTGCTCTTTGCGTTCCCCCACGAACCCGCCCCCTTGCTCTTTGCGTTCCCCCACGAACCCGCACGGTTGCTCTTTGCGTTCCCCCACGAACCCGCATGGTTCCTCTTTGCGTTCCCCCACGAACCCGCACGGTTCCTCTTTGCGTTCCCCCACGAACCCGCACGGTTGCTCTTTGCGTTCCCCCACGAACCCGCACGGTTCCTCTTTGCGTTCCCCCACGAACCCGCACGGTTGCTCTTTGCGTTCCCCCACGAACCCGCCCCCTTGCTCTTTGCGTTCCACCACGAACCCGCACGGTTGCTCTTTGCGTTCCCCCACGAACCCGCACCCTTGCTCTTTGCGTTCCCCCACAAACCCGCACGGTTGCTCTTTGCGTTCCCCCACGAACCCGCACGGTTCCTCTTTGCGTTCCCCCACGAACCCGCACGGTTGCTCTTTGCGTTCCCCCACGAACCCGCACGGCTGCTCTTTGCGTTCCCCCACGAACCCGCACGGCTGCTCTTTGCGTTCCCCCACGAACCCGCACGGTTGCTCTTTGCGTTCCCCCACGAACCCGCACGGCTGCTCTTTGCGTTCCCCCACGAACCCGCACGGTTGCTCTTTGCGTTCCCCCACGAACCCGCACGGTTGCTCTTTGCGTTCCCCCACGAACCCGCACGGTTCCTCTTTGCGTTCCCCCACGAACCCGCACGGTTCCTCTTTGCGTTCCCCCACGAACCCGCACGGTTGCTCTTTGCGTTCCCCCACGAACCCGCCCCCTTGCTCTTTGCGTTCCCCCACGAACCCGCACGGTTGCTCTTTGCGTTCCCCCACAAACCCGCACGGTTGCTCTTTGCGTTCCCCCACGAACCCGCCCCCTTGCTCTTTGCGTTCCACCACGAACCCGCACGGTTGCACTTTGTGTTCCCCCACGAACCCGCACGGTTCCTCTTTGCGTTCCCCCACGAACCCGCCACCTTGCTCATTGCGTTCCCCCACGAACCCGCACCCTTGCTCTTTGCGTTTCCCCACGAATCCGCACGGTTGCTCTTTGCATTACCCCACGAACCCGCACGGTTGCTCTTTGCGTTTTCCCACGAACCCGCACCCTAGCTCTTTGCGTTCCCCCACGAACCCGCACGGTTCCTCTTTGCGTTCCCCCACGAACCCGCACGGTTCCTCTTTGCGTTCCCCCACGAACCCGCACGGTTCCTCTTTGCGTTCCCCCACGAACCCGCACGGTTCCTCTTTGCGTTCCCCCACGAACCCGCACGGCTGCTCTTTGCGTTCCCCCACGAACCCTCACGGCTGCTCTTTGCGTTCCCCCACGAACCCGCACGGTTGCTCTTTGCGTTCCCCCACGAACCCGCACGGCTGCTCTTTGCGTTCCCCCACGAACCCGCACGGTTGCTCTTTGCGTTCCCCCACGAACCCGCACGGCTGCTCTTTCCGTTCCCCCACGAACCCGCACGGTTGCTCTTTGCGTTCCCCCACGAACCCGCACGGCTGCTCTTTGCGTTCCCCCACGAACCCGCACGGTTGCTCTTTGCGTTCCCCCACGAACCCGCACGGCTGCTCTTTGCGTTCCCCCACGAACCCGCACGGTTGCTCTTTGCGTTCCCCCACGAACCCGCACCCTTGGTCTTTGCGTTCCCAAACGAACCTGCACGGTTCCTCTTTGCGTACCCCCACGAACCCGCACGGTTGCTCTTTGCGTTCCCCCACGACCCCGCTTCCTTGCTATTTGCGTTCCCACACGAACTCGCACCCTTGCTCTTTGCGTTCCCCCATGACCCCGCCCCCTTGCTCTTTGCGTTCCCACACGAACCCGCACCCTTGCTCTTTGCGTTCCCCCACGAACCCGCCCCCTTGCTCTTTGCGTTCCCCCACGAACCCGCACGGTTGCTCTTTGCGTTCCCCCACGAACCCGCACGGTTCCTCTTCGCGTTCCCCCACGAACTCGCACGGTTCCTCTTTGCGTTCCCCCACGAACCCGCACGGTTCCTCTTCGCGTTCCCACACGAACCCGCACGGTTCCTCTTTGCGTTCCCCCACGAACCCGCACCCTTGCTCTTTGCGTTCCCCCAAGAACACGCACGGTTTCTCTTTCCGCTCCCCCACGAACCCGCACGGTTGCTCTTTGCGTTCCCCCACGAACCCGCACCCTTGCTCTTTGCGTTCCCCCACGAACCCGCACCCTTGCTCTTTGCGTTCCCCCACGAACCCGCACCCTTGCTCCTTGCGTTCCCCCACGAACCCGCCCCCTTGCTCTTTGCGTTCCCCCACGAACCCGTACCCTTGCTCTTTGCGTTCCCCCACGAACCCGCACCCTTTCTCTTTGCGTTCCCCCACGAACCCGCACGGCTGCTCTTTGCGTTCCCCCACGAACCCGCACGGTTGCTCTTTGCGTTCCCCCACAAACCCGCACGGTTGCTCTTTGCGTTCCCCCACGAACCCGCCCCCTTGCTCTTTGCGTTCCCCCACGAACCCGCACGGTTGCTCTTTGCGTTCCCCCACGAACCCGCATGGTTCCTCTTTGCGTTCCCCCACGAACCCGCACGGTTCCTCTTTGCGTTCCCCCACGAACCCGCACGGTTGCTCTTTGCGTTCCCCCACGAACCCGCCCCCTTGCTCTTTGCGTTCCACCACGAACCCGCACGGTTGCTCTTTGCGTTCCCCCACGAACCCGCACCCTTGCTCTTTGCGTTCCCCCACAAACCCGCACGGTTGCTCTTTGCGTTCCCCCACGAACCCGCACGGTTGCTCTTTGCGTTCCCCCACGAACCCGCACGGTTCCTCTTTGCGTTCCCCCACGAACCCGCACGGCTGCTCTTTGCGTTCCCCCACGAACCCTCACGGCTGCTCTTTGCGTTCCCCCACGAACCCGCACGGTTGCTCTTTGCGTTCCCCCACGAACCCGCACGGCTGCTCTTTGCGTTCCCCCACGAACCCGCACGGTTGCTCTTTGCGTTCCCCCACGAACCCGCACGGTTGCTCTTTGCGTTCCCACACGAACCCGCACGGTTCCTCTTTGCGTTCCCCCACGAACCCGCACGGTTCCTCTTTGCGTTCCCCCACGAACCCGCCCCCTTGCTCTTTGCGTTCCCCCACGAACCCGCACGGTTGCTCTTTGCGTTCCCCCACAAACCCGCACGGTTGCTCTTTGCGTTCCCCCACGAACCCGCCCCCTTGCTCTTTGCGTTTCCCCACGAATCCGCACGGTTGCTCTTTGCATTACCCCACGAACCCGCACGGTTGCTCTTTGCGTTTTCCCACGAACCCGCACCCTAGCTCTTTGAGTTCCCCCACGAACCCGCACGGTTCCTCTTTGTGTTCCCCCACGAACCCGCACGGCTGCTCTTTGCGTTCCCCCATGAACCCGCACCCTTGCTCTTTGCGTTCCCCCACGAACCCGCACCCTTGCTCTTTGCGTTCCCCCACGAACCCGCACCCTTGCTCTTTGCGTTCCCAAACGAACCTGCACGGTTCCTCTTTGCGTACCCCCACGAACCCGCACAGTTGCTCTTTGCGTTCCCCCACGAACCCGCCCCCTTGCTCTTTGCGTTCCCCCACGAACCCGCACGGCTGCTCTTTGCGTTCCCCAACGAAACCGCACCGTTGCTCTTTGCGTTCCCCCACAAACCCGCACGGTTGCTCTTTGCGTTCCCCCACGAACCCACACGGTTGCTCTTTGCGTTCCCCCACGAACCCGCACCCTTGGTCTTTGCGTTCCCAAACGAACCTGCACGGTTCCTCTTTGCGTACCCCCACGAACCCGCACGGTTGCTCTTTGCGTTCCCCCACGACCCCGCCCCCTTGCTCTTTGCGTTCCCACACGAACCCGCACCCTTGCTCTTTGCGTTCCCCCACGAACCCGCCCCCTTGCTCTTTGCGTTCCCCCACGAACCCGCACGGTTGCTCTTTGCGTTCCCCCACGAACCCGCACGGTTCCTCTTTGCGTTCCCCCACGAACCCGCCCCCTTGCTCTTTGCGTTCCCACACGAACTCGCACCCTTGCTCTTTGCGTTCACCCACGAACCCGCACGGTTCCTCTTCGCGTTCCCCCACGAACTCGCACGGTTCCTCTTTGCGTTCCCCCACGAACCCGCACGGTTCCTCTTCGCGTTCCCACACGAACCCGCACGGTTCCTCTTTGCGTTCCCCCACGAACCCGCACCCTTGCTCTTTGCGTTCCCCCAAGAACACGCACGGTTTCTCTTTCCGCTCCCCCACGAACCCGCACGGTTGCTCTTTGCGTTCCCCCACAAACCCGCACGGTTGCTCTTTGCGTTCCCCCACGAACCCGCCCCCTTGCTCTTTGCGTTCCCCCACGAACCCGCACGGTTGCTCTTTGCGTTCCCCCACGAACCCGCATGGTTCCTCTTTGCGTTCCCCCACGAACCCGCACGGTTCCTCTTGGCGTTCCCCCACGAACCCGCACGGATGCTCTTTGCGTTCCCCCACGAACCCGCACGGATCCTCTTTGCGTTCCCCCACGAACCCGCACGGTTGCTCTTTGCGTTCCCCCACGAACCCGCCCCCTTGCTCTTTGCGTTCCACCACGAACCCGCACGGTTGCTCTTTGCGTTCCCCCACGAACCCGCACCCTTGCTCTTTGCGTTCCCCCACAAACCCGCACGGTTGCTCTTTGCGTTCCCCCACGAACCCGCACGGTTCCTCTTTGCGTTCCCCCACGAACCCGCACGGTTCCTCTTTGCGTTCCCCCACGAACCCGCACGGCTGCTCTTTGCGTTCCCCCACGAACCCGCACGGCTGCTCTTTGCGTTCCCCCACGAACCCGCACGGTTGCTCTTTGCGTTCCCCCACGAACCCGCACGGCTGCTCTTTGCGTTCCCCCACGAACCCGCACGGTTGCTCTTTGCGTTCCCCCACGAACCCGCACCCTTGCTCTTTGCGTTCCCCCACGAACCCGCACGGTTCCTCTTTGCGTTCCCCCACGAACCCGCACGGCTGCTCTTTGCGTTCCCCCACGAACCCGCACGGTTGCTCTTTGCGTTCCCCCACGAACCCGCACGGCTGCTCTTTGCGTTCCCCCACGAACCCGCACGGTTGCTCTTTGCGTTCCCCCACGAACCCGCACGGTTGCTCTTTGCGTTCCCCCACGAACCCGCACGGTTCCTCTTTGCGTTCCCCCACGAACCCGCACGGTTCCTCTTTGCGTTCCCCCACGAACCCGCACGGTTGCTCTTTGCGTTCCCCCACGAACCCGCCCCCTTGCTCTTTGCGTTCCCCCACGAACCCGCACGGTTGCTCTTTGCGTTCCCCCACAAACCCGCACGGTTGCTCTTTGCGTTCCCCCACGAACCCGCCCCCTTGCTCTTTGCGTTCCACCACGAACCCGCACGGTTGCACTTTGTGTTCCCCCACGAACCCGCACGGTTCCTCTTTGCGTTCCCCCACGAACCCGCCACCTTGCTCATTGCGTTCCCCCACGAACCCGCACCCTTGCTCTTTGCGTTTCCCCACGAATCCGCACGGTTGCTCTTTGCATTACCCCACGAACCCGCACGGTTGCTCTTTGTGTTTTCCCACGAACCCGCACCCTAGCTCTTTGCGTTCCCCCACGAACCCGCACGGTTCCTCTTTGCGTTCCCCCACGAACCCGCACGGTTCCTCTTTGCGTTCCCCCACGAACCCGCACGGTTCCTCTTTGCGTTCCCCCACGAACCCGCACGGCTGCTCTTTGCGTTCCCCCACGAACCCTCACGGCTGCTCTTTGCGTTCCCCCACGAACCCGCACGGTTGCTCTTTGCGTTCCCCCACGAACCCGCACGGCTGCTCTTTGCGTTCCCCCACGATCCCGCACGGTTGCTCTTTGCGTTCCCCCACGAACCCGCACGGCTGCTCTTTGCGTTCCCCCACGAACCCGCACGGTTGCTCTTTGCGTTCCCCCACGAACCCGCACCCTTGGTCTTTGCGTTCCCAAACGAACCTGCACGGTTCCTCTTTGCGTACCCCCACGAACCCGCACGGTTGCTCTTTGCGTTCCCCCACGACCCCGCTTCCTTGCTATTTGCGTTCCCACACGAACTCGCACCCTTGCTCTTTGCGTTCCCCCACGAACCCGCACGGTTCCTCTTCGCGTTCCCCCACGAACTCGCACGGTTCCTCTTTGCGTTCCCCCACGATCCCGCACGGTTCCTCTTCGCGTTCCCACACTAACCCGCACGGTTCCTCTTTGCGTTCCCACACGAACCCGCACCCTTGCTCTTTGCGTTCCCCCAAGAACACGCACGGTTGCTCTTTCCGCTCCCCCACGAACCCGCACGGTTGCTCTTTGTGTTCCCCCACGAACCCGCACGGTTCCTCTTTGCGTTCCCCCACGAACCCGCACGGTTGCTCTTTGCGTTCCCCCACGAACCCGCCCCCTTGCTCTTTGCGTTCCACCACGAACCCGCACCCTTGCTCTTTGCGTTCCCCCACGAACCCGCACCCTTGCTCTTTGCGTTCCCCCACAAACCCACACGGTTGCTCTTTGCGTTCCCCCACGACCCCGCCCCCATGCTCTTTGCGTTCCCCCACGAACCCGCACGGTTCCTCTTTGCGTTCCCCCACGAACCCGCACGGCTGCTCTTTGCGTTCCCCCACGAACCCGCACGGCTGCTCTTTGCGTTCCCCCACGAACCCGCACGGTTGCTTTTGCGTTCCCCCACGAACCCGCACGGCTGCTCTTTGCGTTCCCCCACGAACCCGCACGGTTGCTCTTTGCGTTCCCCCACGAACCCGCACGGTTGCTCTTTGCGTTCCCCCACGAACCCGCACGGTTCCTCTTTGCGTTCTCCCACGAACCCGCACGGTTCCTCTTTGCGTTCCTTCACGAACCCGCACGGCTGCTCTTTGCGTTCCCCAAGAACCCGCCCCCTTGCTCTTTGCGTTCCCCCACGAACCCGCACACTTGCTCCTTGCGTTCCCCCACGAACCCGCACCCTTGTTTTTTGCGTTCCCCCACGAACCCGCACCCTTGCTCTTTGCATTCCCCCACGAACCCGCACGGTTGCTCTTTGCGTTCCCCCACGAACCCGCACGGTTGCTCTTTGCGTTCCCCCACGAACCCGCATGGTTCCTCTTTGCGTTCCCCCACGAACCCGCACGGTTCCTCTTTGCGTTCCCCCACGAACCCGCACGGTTGCTCTTTGCGTTCCCCCACGAACCCGCACCCTTGCTCTTTGCGTTCCACCACGAACCCGCACCCTTGCTCTTTGCGTTCCCCCACGAACCCGCACCCTTGCTCTTTGCGTTCCCCCACAAACCCGCACAGTTGCTCTTTGCGTTCCCCCACGAACCCGCACGGTTGCTCTTTGCGTTCCCCCACGAACCCGCACGGTTGCTCTTTGCGTTCCCCCACGAACCCGCACGGTTCCTCTTTGCGTTCCCCCACGAACCCGCACGGCTGCTCTTTGCGTTCCCCCACGAACCCGCACGGCTGCTCTTTGCGTTCCCCCACGAACCCGCACGGTTGCTTTTGCGTTCCCCCACGAACCCGCACGGCTGCTCTTTGCGTTCCCCCACGAACCCGCACGGTTGCTCTTTGCGTTCCCCCACGAACCCGCACGGTTGCTCTTTGCGTTCCCCCACGAACCCGCACGGTTCCTCTTTGCGTTCTCCCACGAACCCGCACGGTTCCTCTTTGCGTTCCCCCACGAACCCGCACGGCTGCTCTTTGCGTTCCCCAAGAACCCGACCCCTTGCTCTTTGCGTTCCCCCACGAACCCGCACCCTTGCTCCTTGCGTTCCCCCACGAACCCGCACCCTTGTTTTTTGCGTTCCCCCACGAACCCGCACCCTTGCTCTTTGCATTCCCCCACGAACCCGCACGGTTGCTCTTTGCGTTCCCCCACGAACCGGCACGGTTGCTCTTTGCGTTCCCCCACGAACCCGCACCCTTGCTCTTTGCGTTCCCCCACGAACCCGCCCCCTTGCTCTTTGCTTTCCCCCACGAACCCGCACGGTTGCTCTTTGCGTTCCCCCACGAACCCGCACGGTTCCTCTTTGCGTTCCCCCACGAACCCGCCCCCTTGCTCTTTGCGTTCCCACACGAACTCGCACCCTTCCTCTTTGCGTTCACCCACGAACCCGCACGGTTCCTCTTCGCGTTCCCCCACGAACTCGCACGGTTCCTCTTTGCGTTCCCCCACGAACCCGCACGGTTCCTCTTTGCGTTCCCCCACGAACCCGCACGGTTCCTCTTTGCGTTCCCCCACGAACCCGCACCCTTGCTCTTTGCGTTCCCCCAAGAACACGCACGGTTTCTCTTTCCGCTCCCCCACGAACCCGCACGGTTGCTCTTTGCGTTCCCCCACGAACCCGCACCCTTGCTCTTTGCGTTCCCCCACGAACCCGCACCCTTGCTCTTTGCGTTCCCCCACGAACCCGCACCCTTGCTCTTTGCGTTCCCCCACGAACCCGCACCCTTGCTCTTTGCGTTCCCCCACGAACCCGCCCCCTTGCTCTTTGCGTTCCCCCACGAACCCGTACCCTTGCTCTTTGCGTTCCCCCACAAACCCGCACCCTTTCTCTTTGCGTTCCCCCACGAACCCGCACGGCTGCTCTTTGCGTTCCCCCACGAACCCGCACGGTTGCTCTTTGCGTTCCCCCACAAACCCGCACGGTTGCTCTTTGCGTTCCCCCACGAACCCGCCCCCTTGCTCTTTGCGTTCCCCCACGAACCCGCACGGTTGCTCTTTGCGTTCCCCCACGAACCCGCATGGTTCCTCTTTGCGTTCCCCCACGAACCCGCACGGTTCCTCTTTGCGTTCCCCCACGAACCCGCACGGTTGCTCTTTGCGTTCCCCCACGAACCCGCCCCCTTGCTCTTTGCGTTCCACCACGAACCCGCACGGTTGCTCTTTGCGTTCCCCCACGAACCCGCACCCTTGCTCTTTGCGTTCCCCCACAAACCCGCACGGTTGCTCTTTGCGTTCCCCCACGAACCCGCACCCTTGCTCTTTGCGTTCCCCCTCGAACCCGCACGGTTCCTCTTTGCGTTCCCCCACGAACCCGCACGGCTGCTCTTTGCGTTCCCCCACGAACCCGCACGGCTGCTCTTTGCGTTCCCCCACGAACCCGCACGGTTGCTCTTTGCGTTCCCCCACGAACCCGCACGGCTGCTCTTTGCGTTCCCCCACGAACCCGCACGGTTGCTCTTTGCGTTCCCCCACGAACCCGCACGGTTGCTCTTTGCGTTCCCCCACGAACCCGCACGGTTCCTCTTTGCGTTCCCCCACGAACCCGCACGGTTCCTCTTTGCGTTCCCCCACGAACCCGCACGGTTGCTCTTTGCGTTCCCCCATGAACCCGCCCCCTTGCTCTATGCGTTCCCCCACGAACCCGCACGGTTGCTCTTTGCGTTCCCCCACAAACCCGCACGGTTGCTCTTTGCGTTCCCCCACGAACCCGCCCCCTTGCTCTTTGCGTTTCACCACGAACCCGCACGGTTGCACTTTGTGTTCCCCCACGAACCCGCACGGTTCCTCTTTGCGTTCCCCCACAAACCCGCACGGCTGCACTTTGCGTTCCCCCATGAACCCGCACCCTTGCTCTTTGCGTTCCCCCACGAACCCGCACCCTTGCTCTTTGCGTTCCCCCACGAACCCGCACCCTTGCTCTTTGCGTTCCCAAACGAACCTGCACGGTTCCTCTTTGCGTACCCCCACAAACCCGCCCCCTTGCTCTTTGCGTTCCCCCACGAACCCGCCCCCTTGCTCTTTGCGTTCCCCCACGAACCCGCCCCCTTGCTCTTTATGTTCCCCAATGAAACCGCACCGTTGCTCTTTGCGTTCCCCCACAAACCCGCACGGTTGCTCTTTGCGTTCCCCCACGAACCCACACGGTTGCTCTTTGCGTTCCCCCACGAACCCGCACCCTTGGTCTTTGCGTTCCCAAACGAACCTGCACGGTTCCTCTTTGCGTACCCCCACGAACCCGCACGGTTGCTCTTTGCGTTCCCCCACGACCCCGCCCCCATGCTCTTTGCGTTCCCACACGAACCCGCACCCTTGCTCTTTGCGTTCCCCCACGAACCCGCCCCCTTGCTCTTTGCGTTCCCCCACGAACCCGCACGGTTGCTCTTTGCGTTCCCCCACGAACCCGCACGGTTCCTCTTTGCGTTCCCCCACGAACCCGCACGGTTCCTCTTTGCGTTCCCCCACGAACCCGCACGGTTGCTCTTTGCGTTCCCCCATGAACCCGCCCCCTTGCTCTATGCGTTCCCCCACGAACCCGCACGGTTGCTCTTTGCGTTCCCCCACAAACCCGCACGGTTGCTCTTTGCGTTCCCCCACGAACCCGCCCCCTTGCTCTTTGCGTTTCACCACGAACCCGCACGGTTGCACTTTGTGTTCCCCCACGAACCCGCACGGTTCCTCTTTGCGTTCCCCCACAAACCCGCACGGCTGCACTTTGCGTTCCCCCATGAACCCGCACCCTTGCTCTTTGCGTTCCCCCACGAACCCGCACCCTTGCTCTTTGCGTTCCCCCACGAACCCGCACCCTTGCTCTTTGCGTTCCCAAACGAACCTGCACGGTTCCTCTTTGCGTACCCCCACAAACCCGCCCCCTTGCTCTTTGCGTTCCCCCACGAACCCGCCCCCTTGCTCTTTGCGTTCCCCCACGAACCCGCCCCCTTGCTCTTTATGTTCCCCAATGAAACCGCACCGTTGCTCTTTGCGTTCCCCCACAAACCCGCACGGTTGCTCTTTGCGTTCCCCCACGAACCCACACGGTTGCTCTTTGCGTTCCCCCACGAACCCGCACCCTTGGTCTTTGCGTTCCCAAACGAACCTGCACGGTTCCTCTTTGCGTACCCCCACGAACCCGCACGGTTGCTCTTTGCGTTCCCCCACGACCCCGCCCCCATGCTCTTTGCGTTCCCACACGAACCCGCACCCTTGCTCTTTGCGTTCCCCCACGAACCCGCCCCCTTGCTCTTTGCGTTCCCCCACGAACCCGCACGGTTGCTCTTTGCGTTCCCCCACGAACCCGCACGGTTCCTCTTTGCGTTCCCCCACGAACCCGCCCCCTTGCTCTTTGCGTTCCCACACGAACTCGCACCCTTGCTCTTTGCGTTCACCCACGAACCCGCACGGTTCCTCTTCGCGTTCCCCCACGAACTCGAACGGTTCCTCTTTGCGTTCCCCCACGAACCCGCACGGTTCCTCTTTGCGTTCCCCCACGAACCCGCACGGTTCCTCTTTGCGTTCCCCCACGAACCCGCACGGCTGCTCTTTGCGTTCCCCCACGAACCCGCACGGCTGCTCTTTGCGTTCCCCCACGAACCCGCACGGTTGCTCTTTGCGTTCCCCCACGAACCCGCACGGCTGCTCTTTGCGTTCCCCCACGAACCCGCACGGTTGCTCTTTGCGTTCCCCCACGAACCCGCACGGTTGCTCTTTGCGTTCCCCCACGAACCCGCACGGTTCCTCTTTGCGTTCCCCCACGAACCCGCACGGTTCCTCTTTGCGTTCCCCCACGAACCCGCACGGTTGCTCTTTGCGTTCCCCCACGAACCCGCCCCCTTGCTCTTTGCGTTCCCCCACGAACCCGCACGGTTGCTCTTTGCGTTCCCCCACAAACCCGCACGGTTGCTCTTTGCGTTCCCCCACGAACCCGCCCCCTTGCTCTTTGCGTTCCACCACGAACCCGCACGGTTGCACTTTGTGTTCCCCCACGAACCCGCACGGTTCCTCTTTGCGTTCCCCCACGAACCCGCCACCTTGCTCATTGCGTTCCCCCACGAACCCGCACCCTTGCTCTTTGCGTTTCCCCACGAATCCGCACGGTTGCTCTTTGCATTACCCCACGAACCCGCACGGTTGCTCTTTGCGTTTTCCCACGAACCCGCACCCTAGCTCTTTGCGTTCCCCCACGAACCCGCACGGTTCCTCTTTGCGTTCCCCCACGAACCCGCACGGTTCCTCTTTGCGTTCCCCCACGAACCCGCACGGTTCCTCTTTGCGTTCCCCCACGAACCCGCACGGTTCCTCTTTGCGTTCCCCCACGAACCCGCACGGCTGCTCTTTGCGTTCCCCCACGAACCCTCACGGCTGCTCTTTGCGTTCCCCCACGAACCCGCACGGTTGCTCTTTGCGTTCCCCCACGAACCCGCACGGCTGCTCTTTGCGTTCCCCCACGAACCCGCACGGTTGCTCTTTGCGTTCCCCCACGAACCCGCACGGCTGCTCTTTCCGTTCCCCCACGAACCCGCACGGTTGCTCTTTGCGTTCCCCCACGAACCCGCACGGCTGCTCTTTGCGTTCCCCCACGAACCCGCACGGTTGCTCTTTGCGTTCCCCCACGAACCCGCACGGCTGCTCTTTGCGTTCCCCCACGAACCCGCACGGTTGCTCTTTGCGTTCCCCCACGAACCCGCACCCTTGGTCTTTGCGTTCCCAAACGAACCTGCACGGTTCCTCTTTGCGTACCCCCACGAACCCGCACGGTTGCTCTTTGCGTTCCCCCACGACCCCGCTTCCTTGCTATTTGCGTTCCCACACGAACTCGCACCCTTGCTCTTTGCGTTCCCCCATGACCCCGCCCCCTTGCTCTTTGCGTTCCCACACGAACCCGCACCCTTGCTCTTTGCGTTCCCCCACGAACCCGCCCCCTTGCTCTTTGCGTTCCCCCACGAACCCGCACGGTTGCTCTTTGCGTTCCCCCACGAACCCGCACGGTTCCTCTTCGCGTTCCCCCACGAACTCGCACGGTTCCTCTTTGCGTTCCCCCACGAACCCGCACGGTTCCTCTTCGCGTTCCCACACGAACCCGCACGGTTCCTCTTTGCGTTCCCCCACGAACCCGCACCCTTGCTCTTTGCGTTCCCCCAAGAACACGCACGGTTTCTCTTTCCGCTCCCCCACGAACCCGCACGGTTGCTCTTTGCGTTCCCCCACGAACCCGCACCCTTGCTCTTTGCGTTCCCCCACGAACCCGCACCCTTGCTCTTTGCGTTCCCCCACGAACCCGCACCCTTGCTCTTTGCGTTCCCCCACGAACCCGCCCCCCTTGCTCTTTGCGTTCCCCCACGAACCCGTACCCTTGCTCTTTGCGTTCCCCCACGAACCCGCACCCTTTCTCTTTGCGTTCCCCCACGAACCCGCACGGCTGCTCTTTGCGTTCCCCCACGAACCCGCACGGTTGCTCTTTGCGTTCCCCCACAAACCCGCACGGTTGCTCTTTGCGTTCCCCCACGAACCCGCCCCCTTGCTCTTTGCGTTCCCCCACGAACCCGCACGGTTGCTCTTTGCGTTCCCCCACGAACCCGCATGGTTCCTCTTTGCGTTCCCCCACGAACCCGCACGGTTCCTCTTTGCGTTCCCCCACGAACCCGCACGGTTGCTCTTTGCGTTCCCCCACGAACCCGCCCCCTTGCTCTTTGCGTTCCACCACGAACCCGCACGGTTGCTCTTTGCGTTCCCCCACGAACCCGCACCCTTGCTCTTTGCGTTCCCCCACGAACCCGCACGGTTGCTCTTTGCGTTCCCCCACGAACCCGCACGGTTGCTCTTTGCGTTCCCCCACGAACCCGCACGGTTCCTCTTTGCGTTCCCCCACGAACCCGCACGGCTGCTCTTTGCGTTCCCCCACGAACCCTCACGGCTGCTCTTTGCGTTCCCCCCACGAACCCGCACGGTTGCTCTTTGCGTTCCCCCACGAACCCGCACGGCTGCTCTTTGCGTTCCCCCACGAACCCGCACGGTTGCTCTTTGCGTTCCCCCACGAACCCGCACGGTTGCTCTTTGCGTTCCCACACGAACCCGCACGGTTCCTCTTTGCGTTCCCCCACGAACCCGCACGGTTCCTCTTTGCGTTCCCCCACGAACCCGCACGGTTGCTCTTTGCGTTCCCCCACGAACCCGCCCCCTTGCTCTTTGCGTTCCCCCACGAACCCGCACGGTTGCTCTTTGCGTTCCCCCACAAACCCGCACGGTTGCTCTTTGCGTTCCCCCACGAACCCGCCCCCTTGCTCTTTGCGTTTCCCCACGAATCCGCACGGTTGCTCTTTGCATTACCCCACGAACCCGCACGGTTGCTCTTTGCGTTTTCCCACGAACCCGCACCCTAGCTCTTTGAGTTCCCCCCACGAACCCGCACGGTTCCTCTTTGTGTTCCCCCACGAACCCGCACGGCTGCTCTTTGCGTTCCCCCATGAACCCGCACCCTTGCTCTTTGCGTTCCCCCACGAACCCGCACCCTTGCTCTTTGCGTTCCCCCACGAACCCGCACCCTTGCTCTTTGCGTTCCCAAACGAACCTGCACGGTTCCTCTTTGCGTACCCCCACGAACCCGCACAGTTGCTCTTTGCGTTCCCCCACGAACCCGCCCCCTTGCTCTTTGCGTTCCCCCACGAACCCGCACGGCTGCTCTTTGCGTTCCCCAACGAAACCGCACCGTTGCTCTTTGCGTTCCCCCACAAACCCGCACGGTTGCTCTTTGCGTTCCCCCACGAACCCACACGGTTGCTCTTTGCGTTCCCCCACGAACCCGCACCCTTGGTCTTTGCGTTCCCAAACGAACCTGCACGGTTCCTCTTTGCGTACCCCCACGAACCCGCACGGTTGCTCTTTGCGTTCCCCCACGACCCCGCCCCCTTGCTCTTTGCGTTCCCACACGAACCCGCACCCTTGCTCTTTGCGTTCCCCCACGAACCCGCCCCCTTGCTCTTTGCGTTCCCCCACGAACCCGCACGGTTGCTCTTTGCGTTCCCCCACGAACCCGCACGGTTCCTCTTTGCGTTCCCCCACGAACCCGCCCCCTTGCTCTTTGCGTTCCCACACGAACTCGCACCCTTGCTCTTTGCGTTCACCCACGAACCCGCACGGTTCCTCTTCGCGTTCCCCCACGAACTCGCACGGTTCCTCTTTGCGTTCCCCCACGAACCCGCACGGTTCCTCTTCGCGTTCCCACACGAACCCGCACGGTTCCTCTTTGCGTTCCCCCACGAACCCGCACCCTTGCTCTTTGCGTTCCCCCAAGAACACGCACGGTTTCTCTTTCCGCTCCCCCACGAACCCGCACGGTTGCTCTTTGCGTTCCCCCACAAACCCGCACGGTTGCTCTTTGCGTTCCCCCACGAACCCGCCCCCTTGCTCTTTGCGTTCCCCCACGAACCCGCACGGTTGCTCTTTGCGTTCCCCCACGAACCCGCATGGTTCCTCTTTGCGTTCCCCCACGAACCCGCACGGTTCCTCTTGGCGTTCCCCCACGAACCCGCACGGATGCTCTTTGCGTTCCCCCACGAACCCGCACGGTTCCTCTTTGCGTTCCCCCACGAACCCGCACGGTTGCTCTTTGCGTTCCCCCACGAACCCGCCCCCTTGCTCTTTGCGTTCCACCACGAACCCGCACGGTTGCTCTTTGCGTTCCCCCACGAACCCGCACCCTTGCTCTTTGCGTTCCCCCACAAACCCGCACGGTTGCTCTTTGCGTTCCCCCACGAACCCGCACGGTTCCTCTTTGCGTTCCCCCACGAACCCGCACGGTTCCTCTTTGCGTTCCCCCACGAACCCGCACGGCTGCTCTTTGCGTTCCCCCACGAACCCGCACGGCTGCTCTTTGCGTTCCCCCACGAACCCGCACGGTTGCTCTTTGCGTTCCCCCACGAACCCGCACGGCTGCTCTTTGCGTTCCCCCACGAACCCGCACGGTTGCTCTTTGCGTTCCCCCACGAACCCGCACCCTTGCTCTTTGCGTTCCCCCACGAACCCGCACGGTTCCTCTTTGCGTTCCCCCACGAACCCGCACGGCTGCTCTTTGCGTTCCCCCACGAACCCGCACGGTTGCTCTTTGCGTTCCCCCACGAACCCGCACGGCTGCTCTTTGCGTTCCCCCACGAACCCGCACGGTTGCTCTTTGCGTTCCCCCACGAACCCGCACGGTTGCTCTTTGCGTTCCCCCACGAACCCGCACGGTTCCTCTTTGCGTTCCCCCACGAACCCGCACGGTTCCTCTTTGCGTTCCCCCACGAACCCGCACGGTTGCTCTTTGCGTTCCCCCACGAACCCGCCCCCTTGCTCTTTGCGTTCCCCCACGAACCCGCACGGTTGCTCTTTGCGTTCCCCCACAAACCCGCACGGTTGCTCTTTGCGTTCCCCCACGAACCCGCCCCCTTGCTCTTTGCGTTCCCCCACGAACCCGCACGGTTGCTCTTTGCGTTCCCCCACAAACCCGCCCCCTTGCTCTTTGCGTTCCACCACGAACCCGCACCCTTGCTCTTTGCGTTCCCCCACGAACCCGCACCCTTGCTCTTTGCGTTCCCCCACAAACCCACACGGTTGCTCTTTGCGTTCCCCCACGAACCCGCACGGTTGCTCTTTGCGTTCCCCCACGAACCCGCACGGTTCCTCTTTGCGTTCCCCCACGAACCCGCACGGCTGCTCTTTGCGTTCCCCCACGAACCCGCACGGCTGCTCTTTGCGTTCCCCCACGAACCCGCACGGTTGCTTTTGCGTTCCCCCACGAACCCGCACGGCTGCTCTTTGCGTTCCCCCACGAACCCGCACGGTTGCTCTTTGCGTTCCCCCACGAACCCGCACGGTTGCTCTTTGCGTTCCCCCACGAACCCGCACGGTTCCTCTTTGCGTTCTCCCACGAACCCGCACGGTTCCTCTTTGCGTTCCTTCACGAACCCGCACGGCTGCTCTTTGCGTTCCCCAAGAACCCGCCCCCTTGCTCTTTGCGTTCCCCCACGAACCCGCACACTTGCTCCTTGCGTTCCCCCACGAACCCGCACCCTTGTTTTTTGCGTTCCCCCACGAACCCGCACCCTTGCTCTTTGCATTCCCCCACGAACCCGCACGGTTGCTCTTTGCGTTCCCCCACGAACCCGCACGGTTGCTCTTTGCGTTCCCCCACGAACCCGCATGGTTCCTCTTTGCGTTCCCCCACGAACCCGCACGGTTCCTCTTTGCGTTCCCCCACGAACCCGCACGGTTGCTCTTTGCGTTCCCCCACGAACCCGCACCCTTGCTCTTTGCGTTCCACCACGAACCCGCACCCTTGCTCTTTGCGTTCCCCCACGAACCCGCACCCTTGCTCTTTGCGTTCCCCCACAAACCCGCACAGTTGCTCTTTGCGTTCCCCCACGAACCCGCACGGTTGCTCTTTGCGTTCCCCCACGAACCCGCACGGTTGCTCTTTGCGTTCCCCCACGAACCCGCACGGTTCCTCTTTGCGTTCCCCCACGAACCCGCACGGCTGCTCTTTGCGTTCCCCCACGAACCCGCACGGCTGCTCTTTGCGTTCCCCCACGAACCCGCACGGTTGCTTTTGCGTTCCCCCACGAACCCGCACGGCTGCTCTTTGCGTTCCCCCACGAACCCGCACGGTTGCTCTTTGCGTTCCCCCACGAACCCGCACGGTTGCTCTTTGCGTTCCCCCACGAACCCGCACGGTTCCTCTTTGCGTTCTCCCACGAACCCGCACGGTTCCTCTTTGCGTTCCCCCACGAACCCGCACGGCTGCTCTTTGCGTTCCCCAAGAACCCGACCCCTTGCTCTTTGCGTTCCCCCACGAACCCGCACCCTTGCTCCTTGCGTTCCCCCACGAACCCGCACCCTTGTTTTTTGCGTTCCCCCACGAACCCGCACCCTTGCTCTTTGCATTCCCCCACGAACCCGCACGGTTGCTCTTTGCGTTCCCCCACGAACCGGCACGGTTGCTCTTTGCGTTCCCCCACGAACCCGCACCCTTGCTCTTTGCGTTCCCCCACGAACCCGCCCCCTTGCTCTTTGCTTTCCCCCACGAACCCGCACGGTTGCTCTTTGCGTTCCCCCACGAACCCGCACGGTTCCTCTTTGCGTTCCCCCACGAACCCGCCCCCTTGCTCTTTGCGTTCCCACACGAACTCGCACCCTTCCTCTTTGCGTTCACCCACGAACCCGCACGGTTCCTCTTCGCGTTCCCCCACGAACTCGCACGGTTCCTCTTTGCGTTCCCCCACGAACCCGCACGGTTCCTCTTTGCGTTCCCCCACGAACCCGCACGGTTCCTCTTTGCGTTCCCCCACGAACCCGCACCCTTGCTCTTTGCGTTCCCCCAAGAACACGCACGGTTTCTCTTTCCGCTCCCCCACGAACCCGCACCCTTGCTCTTTGCGTTCCCCCACGAACCCGCACCCTTGCTCTTTGCGTTCCCCCACGAACCCGCACCCTTGCTCTTTGCGTTCCCCCACGAACCCGCACCCTTGCTCTTTGCGTTCCCCCACGAACCCGCCCCCTTGCTCTTTGCGTTCCCCCACGAACCCGTACCCTTGCTCTTTGCGTTCCCCCACGAACCCGCACCCTTTCTCTTTGCGTTCCCCCACGAACCCGCACGGCTGCTCTTTGCGTTCCCCCACGAACCCGCACGGTTGCTCTTTGCGTTCCCCCACAAACCCGCACGGTTGCTCTTTGCGTTCCCCCACGAACCCGCCCCCTTGCTCTTTGCGTTCCCCCACGAACCCGCACGGTTGCTCTTTGCGTTCCCCCACGAACCCGCATGGTTCCTCTTTGCGTTCCCCCACGAACCCGCACGGTTCCTCTTTGCGTTCCCCCACGAACCCGCACGGTTGCTCTTTGCGTTCCCCCACGAACCCGCCCCCTTGCTCTTTGCGTTCCACCACGAACCCGCACGGTTGCTCTTTGCGTTCCCCCACGAACCCGCACCCTTGCTCTTTGCGTTCCCCCACAAACCCGCACGGTTGCTCTTTGCGTTCCCCCACGAACCCGCACCCTTGCTCTTTGCGTTCCCCCTCGAACCCGCACGGTTCCTCTTTGCGTTCCCCCACGAACCCGCACGGCTGCTCTTTGCGTTCCCCCACGAACCCGCACGGCTGCTCTTTGCGTTCCCCCACGAACCCGCACGGTTGCTCTTTGCGTTCCCCCACGAACCCGCACGGCTGCTCTTTGCGTTCCCCCACGAACCCGCACGGTTGCTCTTTGCGTTCCCCCACGAACCCGCACGGTTGCTCTTTGCGTTCCCCCACGAACCCGCACGGTTCCTCTTTGCGTTCCCCCACGAACCCGCACGGTTCCTCTTTGCGTTCCCCCACGAACCCGCACGGTTGCTCTTTGCGTTCCCCCATGAACCCGCCCCCTTGCTCTATGCGTTCCCCCACGAACCCGCACGGTTGCTCTTTGCGTTCCCCCACAAACCCGCACGGTTGCTCTTTGCGTTCCCCCACGAACCCGCCCCCTTGCTCTTTGCGTTTCACCACGAACCCGCACGGTTGCACTTTGTGTTCCCCCACGAACCCGCACGGTTCCTCTTTGCGTTCCCCCACAAACCCGCACGGCTGCACTTTGCGTTCCCCCATGAACCCGCACCCTTGCTCTTTGCGTTCCCCCACGAACCCGCACCCTTGCTCTTTGCGTTCCCCCACGAACCCGCACCCTTGCTCTTTGCGTTCCCAAACGAACCTGCACGGTTCCTCTTTGCGTACCCCCACAAACCCGCCCCCTTGCTCTTTGCGTTCCCCCACGAACCCGCCCCCTTGCTCTTTGCGTTCCCCCACGAACCCGCCCCCTTGCTCTTTATGTTCCCCAATGAAACCGCACCGTTGCTCTTTGCGTTCCCCCACAAACCCGCACGGTTGCTCTTTGCGTTCCCCCACGAACCCACACGGTTGCTCTTTGCGTTCCCCCACGAACCCGCACCCTTGGTCTTTGCGTTCCCAAACGAACCTGCACGGTTCCTCTTTGCGTACCCCCACGAACCCGCACGGTTGCTCTTTGCGTTCCCCCACGACCCCGCCCCCATGCTCTTTGCGTTCCCACACGAACCCGCACCCTTGCTCTTTGCGTTCCCCCACGAACCCGCCCCCTTGCTCTTTGCGTTCCCCCACGAACCCGCACGGTTGCTCTTTGCGTTCCCCCACGAACCAGCACGGTTCCTCTTTGCGTTCCCCCACGAACCCGCCCCCTTGCTCTTTGCGTTCCCACACGAACTCGCACCCTTGCTCTTTGCGTTCACCCACGAACCCGCACGGTTCCTCTTCGCGTTCCCCCACGAACTCGAACGGTTCCTCTTTGCGTTCCCCCACGAACCCGCACGGTTCCTCTTCGCGTTCCCACACGAACCCGCACGGTTCCTCTTTGCGTTCCCCCACGACCCCGCCCCCTTGCTCTTTGCGTTCCCCCACGAACCCGCACCCTTGCTCTTTGCGTTCCCCCACGAACCCGCACCCTTGCTCTTTGCGTTCCCCCACGAACCCGCACCCTTGCTCTTTGCGTTCCCCCACGAACCCGCCCCCTTGCTCTTTGCGTTCCCCCACGAACCCGTACCCTTGCTCTTTGCGTTCCCCCACGAACCCGCACCCTTTCTCTTTGCGTTCCCCCACGAACCCGCACGGCTGCTCTTTGCGTTCCCCCACGAACCCGCACGGTTGCTCTTTGCGTTCCCCCACAAACCCGCACGGTTGCTCTTTGCGTTCCCCCACGAACCCGCCCCCTTGCTCTTTGCGTTCCCCCACGAACCCGCACGGTTGCTCTTTGCGTTCCCCCACGAACCCGCATGGTTCCTCTTTGCGTTCCCCCACGAACCCGCACGGTTCCTCTTTGCGTTCCCCCACGAACCCGCACGGTTGCTCTTTGCGTTCCCCCACGAACCCGCCCCCTTGCTCTTTGCGTTCCACCACGAACCCGCACGGTTGCTCTTTGCGTTCCCCCACGAACCCGCACCCTTGCTCTTTGCGTTCCCCCACAAACCCGCACGGTTGCTCTTTGCGTTCCCCCACGAACCCGCACGGTTGCTCTTTGCGTTCCCCCACGAACCCGCACGGTTCCTCTTTGCGTTCCCCCACGAACCCGCACGGTTGCTCTTTGCGTTCCCCCACGAACCCGCACGGCTGCTCTTTGCGTTCCCCCACGAACCCGCACGGTTGCTCTTTGCGTTCCCCCACGAACCCGCACGGTTGCTCTTTGCGTTCCCCCACGAACCCGCACGGATCCTCTTTGCGTTCCCCCACGAACCCGCACGGCTGCTCTTTGCGTTCCCCCACGAACCCACACGGCTGCTCTTTGCGTTCCCCCACGAACCCGCACGGTTGCTTTTGCGTTCCCCCACGAACCCGCACGGCTGCTCTTTGCGTTCCCCCACGAACCCGCACGGTTGCTCTTTGCGTTCCCCCACGAACCCGCACGGTTGCTCTTTGCGTTCCCCCACGAACCCGCACGGTTCCTCTTTGCGTTCTCCCACGAACCCGCACGGTTCCTCTTTGCGTTCCTTCACGAACCCGCACGGCTGCTCTTTGCGTTCCCCAAGAACCCGCCCCCTTGCTCTTTGCGTTCCCCCACGAACCCGCACACTTGCTCCTTGCGTTCCCCCACGAATCCGCACCCTTGTTTTTTGCGTTCCCCCACGAACCCGCACCCTTGCTCTTTGCATTCCCCCACGAACCCGCCCCCTTGCTCTTTGCGTTCCCCCACGAACCCGCACGGTTGCTCTTTGCGTTCCCCCACGAACCCGCATGGTTCCTCTTTGCGTTCCCCCACGAACCCGCACGGTTCCTCTTTGCGTTCCCCCACGAACCCGCACGGTTGCTCTTTGCGTTCCCCCACGAACCCGCCCCCTTGCTCTTTGCGTTCCACCACGAACCCGCACCCTTGCTCTTTGCGTTCCCCCACGAACCCGCACCCTTGCTCTTTGCGTTCCCCCACAAACCCGCACGGTTGCTCTTTGCGTTCCCCCACGAACCCGCACGGTTGCTCTTTGCGTTCCCCCACGAACCCGCACGGTTCCTCTTTGCGTTCCCCCACGAACCCGCACGGCTGCTCTTTGCGTTCCCCCACGAACCCGCACGGCTGCTCTTTGCGTTCCCCCACGAACCCGCACGGTTGCTTTTGCGTTCCCCCACGAACCCGCACGGCTGCTCTTTGCGTTCCCCCACGAACCCGCACGGTTGCTCTTTGCGTTCCCCCACGAACCCGCACGGTTGCTCTTTGCGTTCCCCCACGAACCCGCACGGTTCCTCTTTGCGTTCTCCCACGAACCCGCACGGTTCCTCTTTGCGTTCCCCCACGAACCCGCACGGCTGCTCTTTGCGTTCCCCAAGAACCCGCCCCCTTGCTCTTTGCGTTCCCCCACGAACCCGCACTCTTGCTCTTTGCGTTCCCCCACGAACCCGCACCCTTGCTCTTTGCGTTCCCCCACGAACCCGCACCCTTGCTCTTTGCGTTCCCCCACGAACCCGCCCCCTTGCTCTTTGCGTTCCCCCACGAACCCGTACCCTTGCTCTTTGCGTTCCCCCACGAACCCGCACCCTTTCTCTTTGCGTTTCCCCACGAACCCGCACGGCTGCTCTTTGCGTTCCCCCACAAACCCGCACGGTTGCTCTTTGCGTTCCCCCACAAACCCGCACGGTTGCTCTTTGCGTTCCACCACGAACCCGCACCCTTGCTCTTTGCGTTCCCCCACGAACCCGCACCCTTGCTCTTTGCGTTCCCCCACAAACCCGCACAGTTGCTCTTTGCGTTCCCCCACGAACCCGCACGGTTGCTCTTTGCGTTCCCCCACGAACCCGCACGGTTGCTCTTTGCGTTCCCCCACGAACCCGCACGGTTCCTCTTTGCGTTCCCCCACGAACCCGCACGGTTGCTCTTTGCGTTCCCCCACGAACCCGCACCCTTGCTCTTTGCGTTCCCCCACGAACCCGCACCCTTGCTCTTTGCGTTCCCCCACGAACCCGCACCCTTGCTCTTTGCGTTCCCCCTCGAACCCGCACGGTTCCTCTTTGCGTTCCCCCACGAACCCGCACGGCTGCTCTTTGCGTTCCCCCACGAACCCGCACGGCTGCTCTTTGCGTTCCCCCACGAACCCGCACGGTTGCTCTTTGCGTTCCCCCACGAACCCGCACGGCTGCTCTTTGCGTTCCCCCACGAACCCGCACGGTTGCTCTTTGCGTTCCCCCACGAACCCGCACGGTTGCTCTTTGCGTTCCCCCACGAACCCGCACGGTTCCTCTTTGCGTTCCCCCACGAACCCGCACGGTTCCTCTTTGCGTTCCCCCACGAACCCGCACGGTTGCTCTTTGCGTTCCCCCATGAACCCGCCCCCTTGCTCTATGCGTTCCCCCACGAACCCGCACGGTTGCTTTTTGCGTTCCCCCACAAACCCGCACGGTTGCTCTTTGCGTTCCCCCACGAACCCGCCCCCTTGCTCTTTGCGTTTCACCACGAACCCGCACGGTTGCACTTTGTGTTCCCCCACGAACCCGCACGGTTCCTCTTTGCGTTCCCCCACGAACCCGCCACCTTGCTCATTGCGTTCCCCCACGAACCCGCACGGTTCCTCTTTGCGTTCCCCCACGAACCCGCACGGTTGCTCTTTGCATTACCCCACGAACCCGCACGGTTGCTCTTTGCGTTTTCCCACGAACCCGCACCCTAGCTCTTTGAGTTCCCCCACGAACCCGCACGGTTCCTCTTTGTGTTCCCCCACGAACCCTCACGGCTGCTCTTTGCGTTCCCCCATGAACCCGCACCCTTGCTCTTTGCGTTCCCCCACGAACCCGCACCCTTGCTCTTTGCGTTCCCCCACGAACCCGCACCCTTGCTCTTTGCGTTCCAAAACGAAACTGCACGGTTCCTCTTTGCGTACCCCCACGAACCCGCCCCCTTGCTCTTTGCGTTCCCCCACGAACCCGCCCCCTTGCTCTTTGCGTTCCCCCACGAACCCGCCCCCTTGCTCTTTATGTTCCCCAATGAAACCGCACCGTTGCTCTTTGCGTTCCCCCACAAACCCGCACGGTTGCTCTTTGTGTTCCCCCACGAACCCACACGGTTGCTCTTTGCGTTCCCCCACGAACCCGCACCCTTGGTCTTTGCGTTCCCAAACGAACCTGCACGGTTCCTCTTTGCGTACCCCCACGAACCCGCACGGTTGCTCTTTGCGTTCCCCCACGACCCCGCCCCCTTGCTCTTTGCGTTCCCACACGAACCCGCACCCTTGCTCTTTGCGTTCCCCCACGACCCCGCCCCCTTGCTCTTTGCGTTCCCACACGAACCCGCACGGTTGCTCTTTGCGTTCCCCCACGAACCCGCACGGTTCCTCTTTGCGTTCCCCCACGAACCCGCCCCCTTGCTCTTTGCGTTCCCACACGAACTCGCACCCTTGCTCTTTGCGTTCACCCACGAACCCGCACGGTTCCTCTTCGCGTTCCCCCACGAACTCGCACGGTTCCTCTTTGCGTTCCCCCACGAACCCGCACGGTTCCTCTTCGCGTTCCCACACGAACCCGCACGGTTCCTCTTTGCGTTCCCCCACGAACCCGCACCCTTGCTCTTTGCGTTCCCCCAAGAACACGCACGGTTTCTCTTTCCGCTCCCCCACGAACCCGCACGGTTGCTCTTTGCGTTCCCCCACGAACCCGCACCCTTGCTCTTTGCGTTCCCCCACGAACCCGCACCCTTGCTCTTTGCGTTCCCCCACGAACCCGCACCCTTGCTCTTTGCGTTCCCCCACGAACCCGCACCCTTGCTCTTTGCGTTCCCCCACGAACCCGCCCCCTTGCTCTTTGCGTTCCCCCACGAACCCGTACCATTGCTCTTTGCGTTCCCCCACGAACCCGCACCCTTTCTCTTTGCGTTCCCCCACGAACCCGCACGGCTGCTCTTTGCGTTCCCCCACGAACCCGCACGGTTGCTCTTTGCGTTCCCCCACAAACCCGCACGGTTGCTCTTTGCGTTCCCCCACGAACCCGCCCCCTTGCTCTTTGCGTTCCCCCACGAACTCGCACCCTTCCTCTTTGCGTTCACCCACGAACCCGCACGGTTCCTCTTCGCGTTCCCCCACGAACTCGCACGGTTCCTCTTTGCGTTCCCCCACGAACCCGCACGGTTCCTCTTCGCGTTACCACACGAACCCGCACGGTTCCTCTTTGCGTTCCCCCACGAACCCGCACCCTTGCTCTTTGCGATCCCCCAAGAACACGCACGGTTTCTATTTCCGCTCCCACACGAACCCGCACAGTTGCTCTTTGCGTTCCCCCACGAACCCGCATGGTTCCTCTTTGCGTTCCCCCTCGAACCCGCACGGTTCCTCTTTGCGTTCCCCCACGAACCCGCACCCTTGCTCTTTGCGTTCCCCCACGAACCCGCCCCCTTGCTCTTTGCGTTCCACCACGAACCCGCACGGTTGCTCTTTGCGTTCCCCCACGAACCCGCACCCTTGCTCTTTGCGTTCCCCCACAAACCCGCACGGTTGCTCTTTGCGTTCCCCCACGAACCCGCACCCTTGCTCTTTGCGTTCCCCCTCGAACCCGCACGGTTCCTCTTTGCGTTCCCCCACGAACCCGCACGGCTGCTCTTTGCGTTCCCCCACGAACCCGCACGGCTGCTCTTTGCGTTCCCCCACGAACCCGCACGGTTGCTCTTTGCGTTCCCCCACGAACCCGCACGGCTGCTCTTTGCGTTCCCCCACGAACCCGCACGGTTGCTCTTTGCGTTCCCCCACGAACCCGCACGGTTGCTCTTTGCGTTCCCCCACGAACCCGCACGGTTCCTCTTTGCGTTCCCCCACGAACCCGCACGGTTCCTCTTTGCGTTCCCCCACGAACCCGCACGGTTGCTCTTTGCGTTCCCCCATGAACCCGCCCCCTTGCTCTATGCGTTCCCCCACGAACCCGCACGGTTGCTCTTTGCATTCCCCCACAAACCCGCACGGTTGCTCTTTGCGTTCCCCCACGAACCCGCCCCCTTGCTCTTTGCGTTTCACCACGAACCCGCACGGTTGCACTTTGTGTTCCCCCACGAACCCGCACGGTTCCTCTTTGCGTTCCCCCAAGAACCCGCCACCTTGCTCATTGCGTTCCCCCACGAACCCGCACGGTTGCTCTTTGCGTTTCCAGACGAATCCGCACGGTTGCTCTTTGCATTACCCCACGAACCCGCACGGTTGCTCTTTGCGTTTTCCCACGAACCCGCACCCTAGCTCTTTGAGTTCCCCCACGAACCCGCACGGTTCCTCTTTGTGTTCCCCCACGAACCCGCACGGCTGCTCTTTGCGTTCCCCCATGAACCCGCACCCTTGCTCTTTGCGTTCCCCCACGAACCCGCACCCTTGCTCTTTGCGTTCCCCCACGAACCCGCACCCTTGCTCTTTGCGTTCCCAAACGAAACTGCACGGTTCCTCTTTGCGTACCCCCACGAACCCGCCCCCTTGCTCTTTGCGTTCCCCCACGAACCCGCCCCCTTGCTCTTTGCGTTCCCCCACGAACCCGCCCCCTTGCTCTTTATGTTCCCCAATGAAACCGCACCGTTGCTCTTTGCGTTCCCCCACAAACCCGCACGGTTGCTCTTTGTGTTCCCCCACGAACCCACACGGTTGCTCTTTGCGTTCCCCCACGAACCCGCACCCTTGGTCTTTGCGTTCCCAAACGAACCTGCACGGTTCCTCTTTGCGTACCCCCACGAACCCGCACGGTTGCTCTTTGCGTTCCCCCACGACCCCGCCCCCTTGCTCTTTGCGTTCCCACACGAACCCGCACCCTTGCTCTTTGCGTTCCCCCACGACCCCGCCCCCTTGCTCTTTGCGTTCCCACACGAACCCGCACGGTTGCTCTTTGCGTTCCCCCACGAACCCGCACGGTTCCTCTTTGCGTTCCCCCACGAACCCGCCCCCTTGCTCTTTGCGTTCCCACACGAACTCGCACCCTTGCTCTTTGCGTTCACCCACGAACCCGCACGGTTCCTCTTCGCGTTCCCCCACGAACTCGCACGGTTCCTCTTTGCGTTCCCCCACGAACCCGCACGGTTCCTCTTCGCGTTCCCACACGAACCCGCACGGTTCCTCTTTGCGTTCCCCCACGAACCCGCACCCTTGCTCTTTGCGTTCCCCCAAGAACACGCACGGTTTCTCTATCCGCTCCCCCACGAACCCGCACGGTTGCTCTTTGCGTTCCCCCACGAACCCGCACCCTTGCTCTTTGCGTTCCCCCACGAACCCGCACCCTTGCTCTTTGCGTTCCCCCACGAACCCGCACCCTTGCTCTTTGCGTTCCCCCACGAACCCGCACCCTTGCTCTTTGCGTTCCCCCACGAACCCGCCCCCTTGCTCTTTGCGTTCCCCCACGAACCCGTACCCTTGCTCTTTGCGTTCCCCCATGAACCCGCACCCTTTCTCTTTGCGTTCCCCCACGAACCCGCACGGCTGCTCTTTGCGTTCCCCCACGAACCCGCACGGTTGCTCTTTGCGTTCCCCCACAAACCCGCACGGTTGCTCTTTGCGTTCCCCCACGAACCCGCCCCCTTGCTCTTTGCGTTCCCCCACGAACTCGCACCCTTCCTCTTTGCGTTCACCCACGAACCCGCACGGTTCCTCTTCGCGTTCCCCCACGAACTCGCACGGTTCCTCTTTGCGTTCCCCCACGAACCCGCACGGTTCCTCTTCGCGTTACCACACGAACCCGCACGGTTCCTCTTTGCGTTCCCCCACGAACCCGCACCCTTGCTCTTTGCGATCCCCCAAGAACACGCACGGTTTCTATTTCCGCTCCCCCACGAACCCGCACGGTTGCTCTTTGCGTTCCCCCACGAACCCGCATGGTTCCTCTTTGCGTTCCCCCTCGAACCCGCACGGTTCCTCTTTGCGTTCCCCCACGAACCCGCACCCTTGCTCTTTGCGTTCCCCCACGAACCCGCCCCCTTGCTCTTTGCGTTCCACCACGAACCCGCACGGTTGCTCTTTGCGTTCCCCCACGAACCCGCACCCTTGCTCTTTGCGTTCCCCCACAAACCCGCACGGTTGCTCTTTGCGTTCCCCCACGAACCCGCACCCTTGCTCTTTGCGTTCCCCCTCGAACCCGCACGGTTCCTCTTTGCGTTCCCCCACGAACCCGCACGGCTGCTCTTTGCGTTCCCCCACGAACCCGCACGGCTGCTCTTTGCGTTCCCCCACGAACCCGCACGGTTGCTCTTTGCGTTCCCCCACGAACCCGCACGGCTGCTCTTTGCGTTCCCCCACGAACCCGCACGGTTGCTCTTTGCGTTCCCCCACGAACCCGCACGGTTGCTCTTTGCGTTCCCCCACGAACCCGCACGGTTCCTCTTTGCGTTCCCCCACGAACCCGCACGGTTCCTCTTTGCGTTCCCCCACGAACCCGCACGGTTGCTCTTTGCGTTCCCCCATGAACCCGCCCCCTTGCTCTATGCGTTCCCCCACGAACCCGCACGGTTGCTCTTTGCATTCCCCCACAAACCCGCACGGTTGCTCTTTGCGTTCCCCCACGAACCCGCCCCCTTGCTCTTTGCGTTTCACCACGAACCCGCACGGTTGCACTTTGTGTTCCCCCACGAACCCGCACGGTTCCTCTTTGCGTTCCCCCACGAACCCGCCACCTTGCTCATTGCGTTCCCCCACGAACCCGCACCCTTGCTCTTTGCGTTTCCCCACGAATCCGCACGGTTGCTCTTTGCATTACCCCACGAACCCGCACGGTTGCTCTTTGCGTTTTCCCACGAACCCGCACCCTAGCTCTTTGAGTTCCCCCACGAACCCGCACGGTTCCTCTTTGTGTTCCCCCACGAACCCGCACGGCTGCTCTTTGCGTTCCCCCATGAACCCGCACCCTTGCTCTTTGCGTTCCCCCACGAACCCGCACCCTTGCTCTTTGCGTTCCCCCACGAACCCGCACCCTTGCTCTTTGCGTTCCCAAACGAACCTCCACGGTTCCTCTTTGCGTACCCCCACGAACCCGCCCCCTTGCTCTTTGCGTTCCCCCACGAACCCGCCCCCTTGCTCTTTGCGTTCCCCCACGAACCCGCCCCCTTGCTCTTTATGTTCCCCAATGAAACCGCACCGTTGCTCTTTGCGTTCCCCCACAAACCCGCACGGTTGCTCTTTGCGTTCCCCCACGAACCCACACGGTTGCTCTTTGCGTTCCCCCACGAACTTGCACCCTTGGTCTTTGCGTTCCCAAACGAACCTGCACGGTTCCTCTTTGCGTACCCCCACGAACCCGCACGGTTGCTCTTTGCGTTCCCCCACGAACCCGCACGGTTCCTCTTTGCGTTCCCCCACGAACACGCCCCCTTGCTCTTTGCGTTCCCACACGAACTCGCACCCTTGCTCTTTGCGTTCACCCACGAACCCGCACGGTTCCTCTTCGCGTTCCCCCACGAACTCGCACGGTTCCTCATTGCGTTCCCCCACGAACCCGCACGGTTCCTCTTCGCGTTCCCACACGAACCCGCACGGTTCCTCTTTGCGTTCCCCCACGAACCCGCACCCTTGCTCTTTGCGTTCCCCCAAGAACACGCACGGTTTCTCTTTCCGCTCCCCCACGAACCCGCACGGTTGCTCTTTGCGTTCCCCCACGAACCCGCACCCTTGCTCTTTGCGTTCCCCCACGAACCCGCACCCTTGCTCTTTGCGTTCCCCCACGAACCCGCACCCTTGCTCTTTGCGTTCCCCCACGAACCCGCCCCCTTGCTCTTTGCGTTCCCCCACGAACCCGTACCCTTGCTCTTTGCGTTCCCCCACGAACCCGCACCCTTTCTCTTTGCGTTCCCCCACGAACCCGCACGGCTGCTCTTTGCGTTCCCCCACGAACCCGCACGGTTGCTCTTTGCGTTCCCCCACAAACCCGCACGGTTGCTCTTTGCGTTCCCCCACGAACCCGCCCCCTTGCTCTTTGCGTTCCCCCACGAACCCGCACGGTTGCTCTTTGCGTTCCCCCACGAACCCGCATGGTTCCTCTTTGCGTTCCCCCACGAACCCGCACGGTTCCTCTTTGCGTTCCCCCACGAACCCGCACGGTTGCTCTTTGCGTTCCCCCACGAACCCGCCCCCTTGCTCTTTGCGTTCCACCACGAACCCGCACGGTTGCTCTTTGCGTTCCCCCACGAACCCGCACGGTTGCTCTTTGCGTTCCCCCACGAACCCGCACGGTTGCTCTTTGCGTTCCCCCACGAACCCGCACGGTTGCTCTTTGCGTTCCCCCACGAACCCGCACGGTTCCTCTTTGCGTTCCCCCACGAACCCGCACGGCTGCTCTTTGCGTTCCCCCACGAACCCTCACGGCTGCTCTTTGCGTTCCCCCACGAACCCGCACGGTTGCTCTTTGCGTTCCCCCACGAACCCGCACGGCTGCTCTTTGCGTTCCCCCACGAACCCGCACGGTTGCTCTTTGCGTTCCCCCACGAACCCGCACGGTTGCTCTTTGCGTTCCCCCACGAACCCGCACGGTTCCTCTTTGCGTTCCCCCACGAACCCGCACGGTTCCTCTTTGCGTTCCCCCACGAACCCGCACGGTTGCTCTTTGCGTTCCCCCACGAACCCGCCCCCTTGCTCTTTGCGTTCCCCCACGAACCCGCACGGTTGCTCTTTGCGTTCCCCCACAAACCCGCACGGTTGCTCTTTGCGTTCCCCCACGAACCCGCCCCCTTGCTCTTTGCGTTTCACCACGAACCCGCACGGTTGCACTTTGTGTTCCCCCACGAACCCGCACGGTTCCTCTTTGCGTTCCCCCACGAACCCGCCACCTTGCTCATTGCGTTCCCCCACGAACCCGCACCCTTGCTCTTTGCGTTTCCCCATGAATCCGCACGGTTGCTCTTTGCATTACCCCACGAACCCGCACGGTTGCTCTTTGCGTTTTCCCACGAACCCGCACCCTAGCTCTTTGAGTTCCCCCACGAACCCGCACGGTTCCTCTTTGTGTTCCCCCACGAACCCGCACGGCTGCTCTTTGCGTTCCCCCATGAACCCGCACCCTTGCTCTTTGCGTTCCCCCACGAACCCGCACCCTTGCTCTTTGCGTTCCCCCACGAACCCGCACCCTTGCTCTTTGCGTTCCCAAACGAACCTGCACGGTTCCTCTTTGCGTACCCCCACGAACCCGCACAGTTGCTCTTTGCGTTCCCCCACGAACCCGCCCCCTTGCTCTTTGCGTTCCCCCACGAACCCGCCCCCTTGCTCTTTATGTTCCCCAACGAAACCGCACCGTTGCTCTTTGCGTTCCCCCACAAACCCGCACGGTTGCTCTTTGTGTTCCCCCACGAACCCACACGGTTGCTCTTTGCGTTCCCCCACGAACCCGCACCCTTGGTCTTTGCGTTCCCAAACGAACCTGCACGGTTCCTCTTTGCGTACCCCCACGAACCCGCACTGTTGCTCTTTGCGTTCCCCCACGACCCCGCCCCCTTGCTCTTTGCGTTCCCACACGAACCCGCACCCTTGCTCTTTGCGTTCCCCCACGAACCCGCCCCCTTGCTCTTTGCGTTCCCCCACGAACCCGCACGGTTGCTCTTTGCGTTCCCCCACGAACCCGCACGGTTCCTCTTTGCGTTCCCCCACGAACCCGCCCCCTTGCTCTTTGCGTTCCCTCACGAACTCGCACCCTTGCTCTTTGCGTTCACCCACGAACCCGCACGGTTCCTCTTCGCGTTCCCCCACGAACTCGCACGGTTCCTCTTTGAGTTCCCCCACGAACCCGCACGGTTCCTCTTCGCGTTCCCACACGAACCCGCACGGTTCCTCTTTGCGTTCCCCCACGAACCCGCACCCTTGCTCTTTGCGTTCCCCCAAGAACACGCACGGTTTCTCTTTCCGCTCCCCCACGAACCCGCACGGTTGCTCTTTGCGTTCCCCCACGAACCCGCACCCTTGCTCTTTGCGTTCCCCCACGAACCCGCACCCTTGCTCTTTGCGTTCCCCCACGAACCCGCACCCTTGCTCTTTGCGTTCCCCCACGAACCCGCCCCCTTGCTCTTTGCGTTCCCCCACGAACCCGCACCCTTTCTCTTTGCGTTCCCCCACGAACCCGCACGGCTGCTCTTTGCGTTCCCCCACGAACCCGCACGGTTGCTCTTTGCGTTCCCCCACGAACCCGCACCCTTGCTCTTTGCGTTCCCCCACGAACCCGCACGGTTGCTCTTTGCGTTCCCCCACGAACCCGCACGGTTGCTCTTTGCGTTCCCCCACGAACCCGCACGGTTCCTCTTTGCGTTCCCCCACGAACCCGCACGGTTGCTCTTTGCGTTCCCCCACGAACCCGCACGGTTCCTCTTTGCGTTCCCCCACGAACCCGCACGGTTGCTCTTTGCGTTCCCCCACGAACCCGCCCCCTTGCTCTTTGCGTTCCACCACGAACCCGCACGGTTGCTCTTTGCGTTCCCCCACGAACCCGCACCCTTGCTCTTTGCGTTCCCCCACAAACCCGCACGGTTGCTCTTTGCGTTCCCCCACGAACCCGCACGGTTCCTCTTTGCGTTCCCCCACGAACCCGCACGGTTCCTCTTTGCGTTCCCCCACGAACCCGCACGGCTGCTCTTTGCGTTCCCCCACGAACCCGCATGGCTGCTCTTTGCGTTCCCCCACGAACCCGCACGGTTGCTCTTTGCGTTCCCCCACGAACCCGCACGGCTGCTCTTTGCGTTCCCCCACGAACCCGCACGGTTGCTCTTTGCGTTCCCCCACGAACCCGCACGGTTGCTCTTTGCGTTCCCCCACGAACCCGCACGGTTCCTCTTTGCGTTCCCCCACGAACCCGCCACCTTGCTCATTGCGTTCCCCCACGAACCCGCACCCTTGCTCTTTGCGTTTCCCCACGAATCCGCACGGTTGCTCTTTGCATTACCCCACGAACCCGCACGGTTGCTCTTTGCGTTTTCCCACGAACCCGCACCCTTGCTCTTTGCGTTCCCCCACGAACCCGCCCCCTTGCTCTTTGCGTTCCCCCACGAACCCGCACGGTTGCTCTTTGCGTTCCCCCACGAACCCGCACGGTTCCTCTTTGCGTTCCCCCACGAACCCGCCCCCTTGCTCTTTGCGTTCCCACACGAACTCGCACCCTTGCTCTTTGCGTTCACCCACGAACCCGCACGGTTCCTCTTCGCGTTCCCCCACGAACTCGAACGGTTCCTCTTTGCGTTCCCCCACGAACCCGCACGGTTCCTCTTCGCGTTCCCACACGAACCCGCACGGTTCCTCTTTGCGTTCCCCCACGACCCCGCCCCCTTGCTCTTTGCGTTCCCCCACGAACCCGCACCCTTGCTCTTTGCGTTCCCCCACGAACCCGCACCCTTGCTCTTTGCGTTCCCCCACGAACCCGCACCCTTGCTCTTTGCGTTCCCCCACGAACCCGCCCCCTTGCTCTTTGCGTTCCCCCACGAACCCGTACCCTTGCTCTTTGCGTTCCCCCACGAACCCGCACCCTTTCTCTTTGCGTTCCCCCACGAACCCGCACGGCTGCTCTTTGCGTTCCCCCACGAACCCGCACGGTTGCTCTTTGCGTTCCCCCACAAACCCGCACGGTTGCTCTTTGCGTTCCCCCACGAACCCGCCCCCTTGCTCTTTGCGTTCCCCCACGAACCCGCACGGTTGCTCTTTGCGTTCCCCCACGAACCCGCATGGTTCCTCTTTGCGTTCCCCCACGAACCCGCACGGTTCCTCTTTGCGTTCCCCCACGAACCCGCACGGTTGCTCTTTGCGTTCCCCCACGAACCCGCCCCCTTGCTCTTTGCGTTCCACCACGAACCCGCACGGTTGCTCTTTGCGTTCCCCCACGAACCCGCACCCTTGCTCTTTGCGTTCCCCCACAAACCCGCACGGTTGCTCTTTGCGTTCCCCCACGAACCCGCACGGTTGCTCTTTGCGTTCCCCCACGAACCCGCACGGTTCCTCTTTGCGTTCCCCCACGAACCCGCACGGTTGCTCTTTGCGTTCCCCCACGAACCCGCACGGCTGCTCTTTGCGTTCCCCCACGAACCCGCACGGTTGCTCTTTGCGTTCCCCCACGAACCCGCACGGTTGCTCTTTGCGTTCCCCCACGAACCCACACGGCTGCTCTTTGCGTTCCCCCACGAACCCGCACGGTTGCTTTTGCGTTCCCCCACGAACCCACACGGCTGCTCTTTGCGTTCCCCCACGAACCCGCACGGTTGCTCTTTGCGTTCCCCCACGAACCCGCACGGTTGCTCTTTGCGTTCCCCCACGAACCCGCACGGTTCCTCTTTGCGTTCTCCCACGAACCCGCACGGTTCCTCTTTGCGTTCCTTCACGAACCCGCACGGCTGCTCTTTGCGTTCCCCAAGAACCCGCCCCCATGCTCTTTGCGTTCCCCCACGAACCCGCACACTTGCTCCTTGCGTTCCCCCACGAATCCGCACCCTTGTTTTTTGCGTTCCCCCACGAACCCGCACCCTTGCTCTTTGCATTCCCCCACGAACCCGCCCCCTTGCTCTTTGCGTTCCCCCACGAACCCGCACGGTTGCTCTTTGCGTTCCCCCACGAACCCGCATGGTTCCTCTTTGCGTTCCCCCACGAACCCGCACGGTTCCTCTTTGCGTTCCCCCACGAACCCGCACGGTTGCTCTTTGCGTTCCCCCACGAACCCGCCCCCTTGCTCTTTGCGTTCCACCACGAACCCGCACCCTTGCTCTTTGCGTTCCCCCACGAACCCGCACCCTTGCTCTTTGCGTTCCCCCACAAACCCGCACGGTTGCTCTTTGCGTTCCCCCACGAACCCGCACGGTTGCTCTTTGCGTTCCCCCACGAACCCGCACGGTTCCTCTTTGCGTTCCCCCACGAACCCGCACGGCTGCTCTTTGCGTTCCCCCACGAACCCGCACGGCTGCTCTTTGCGTTCCCCCACGAACCCGCACGGTTGCTTTTGCGTTCCCCCACGAACCCGCACGGCTGCTCTTTGCGTTCCCCCACGAACCCGCACGGTTGCTCTTTGCGTTCCCCCACGAACCCGCACGGTTGCTCTTTGCGTTCCCCCACGAACCCGCACGGTTCCTCTTTGCGTTCTCCCACGAACCCGCACGGTTCCTCTTTGCGTTCCCCCACGAACCCACACGGCTGCTCTTTGCGTTCCCCAAGAACCCGCCCCCTTGCTCTTTGCGTTCCCCCACGAACCCGCACTCTTGCTCTTTGCGTTCCCCCACGAACCCGCACCCTTGCTCTTTGCGTTCCCCCACGAACCCGCACCCTTGCTCTTTGCGTTCCCCCACGAACCCGCCCCCTTGCTCTTTGCGTTCCCCCACGAACCCGTACCCTTGCTCTTTGCGTTCCCCCACGAACCCGCACCCTTTCTCTTTGCGTTTCCCCACGAACCCGCACGGCTGCTCTTTGCGTTCCCCCACAAACCCGCACGGTTGCTCTTTGCGTTCCCCCACAAACCCGCACGGTTGCTCTTTGCGTTCCACCACGAACCCGCACCCTTGCTCTTTGCGTTCCCCCACGAACCCGCACCCTTGCTCTTTGCGTTCCCCCACAAACCCGCACAGTTGCTCTTTGCGTTCCCCCACGAACCCGCACGGTTGCTCTTTGCGTTCCCCCACGAACCCGCACGGTTGCTCTTTGCGTTCCCCCACGAACCCGCACGGTTCCTCTTTGCGTTCCCCCACGAACCCGCACGGTTGCTCTTTGCGTTCCCCCACGAACCCGCACCCTTGCTCTTTGCGTTCCCCCACGAACCCGCACCCTTGCTCTTTGCGTTCCCCCACGAACCCGCACCCTTGCTCTTTGCGTTCCCCCTCGAACCCGCACGGTTCCTCTTTGCGTTCCCCCACGAACCCGCACGGCTGCTCTTTGCGTTCCCCCACGAACCCGCACGGCTGCTCTTTGCGTTCCCCCACGAACCCGCACGGTTGCTCTTTGCGTTCCCCCACGAACCCGCACGGCTGCTCTTTGCGTTCCCCCACGAACCCGCACGGTTGCTCTTTGCGTTCCCCCACGAACCCGCACGGTTGCTCTTTGCGTTCCCCCACGAACCCGCACGGTTCCTCTTTGCGTTCCCCCACGAACCCGCACGGTTCCTCTTTGCGTTCCCCCACGAACCCGCACGGTTGCTCTTTGCGTTCCCCCATGAACCCGCCCCCTTGCTCTATGCGTTCCCCCACGAACCCGCACGGTTGCTTTTTGCGTTCCCCCACAAACCCGCACGGTTGCTCTTTGCGTTCCCCCACGAACCCGCCCCCTTGCTCTTTGCGTTTCACCACGAACCCGCACGGTTGCACTTTGTGTTCCCCCACGAACCCGCACGGTTCCTCTTTGCGTTCCCCCACGAACCCGCCACCTTGCTCATTGCGTTCCCCCACGAACCCGCACGGTTGCTCTTTGCGTTTCCAGACGAATCCGCACGGTTGCTCTTTGCATTACCCCACGAACCCGCACGGTTGCTCTTTGCGTTTTCCCACGAACCCGCACCCTAGCTCTTTGAGTTCCCCCACGAACCCGCACGGTTCCTCTTTGTGTTCCCCCACGAACCCGCACGGCTGCTCTTTGCGTTCCCCCATGAACCCGCACCCTTGCTCTTTGCGTTCCCCCACGAACCCGCACCCTTGCTATTTGCGTTCCCCCACGAACCCGCACCCTTGCTCTTTGCGTTCCCAAACGAAACTGCACGGTTCCTCTTTGCGTACCCCCACGAACCCGCCCCCTTGCTCTTTGCGTTCCCCCACGAACCCGCCCCCTTGCTCTTTGCGTTCCCCCACGAACCCGCCCCCTTGCTCTTTATGTTCCCCAATGAAACCGCACCGTTGCTCTTTGCGTTCCCCCACAAACCCGCACGGTTGCTCTTTGTGTTCCCCCACGAACCCACACGGTTGCTCTTTGCGTTCCCCCACGAACCCGCACCCTTGGTCTTTGCGTTCCCAAACGAACCTGCACGGTTCCTCTTTGCGTACCCCCACGAACCCGCACGGTTGATCTTTGCGTTCCCCCACGACCCCGCCCCCTTGCTCTTTGCGTTCCCACACGAACCCGCACCCTTGCTCTTTGCGTTCCCCCACGACCCCGCCCCCTTGCTCTTTGCGTTCCCACACGAACCCGCACGGTTGCTCTTTGCGTTCCCCCACGAACCCGCACGGTTCCTCTTTGCGTTCCCCCACGAACCCGCCCCCTTGCTCTTTGCGTTCCCACACGAACTCGCACCCTTGCTCTTTGCGTTCACCCACGAACCCGCACGGTTCCTCTTCGCGTTCCCCCACGAACTCGCACGGTTCCTCTTTGCGTTCCCCCACGAACCCGCACGGTTCCTCTTCGCGTTCCCACACGAACCCGCACGGTTCCTCTTTGCGTTCCCCCACGAACCCGCACCCTTGCTCTTTGCGTTCCCCCAAGAACACGCACGGTTTCTCTTTCCGCTCCCCCACGAACCCGCACGGTTGCTCTTTGCGTTCCCCCACGAACCCGCACCCTTGCTCTTTGCGTTCCCCCACGAACCCGCACCCTTGCTCTTTGCGTTCCCCCACGAACCCGCACCCTTGCTCTTTGCGTTCCCCCACGAACCCGCACCCTTGCTCTTTGCGTTCCCCCACGAACCCGCCCCCTTGCTCTTTGCGTTCCCCCACGAACCCGTACCCTTGCTCTTTGCGTTCCCCCACGAACCCGCACCCTTTCTCTTTGCGTTCCCCCACGAACCCGCACGGCTGCTCTTTGCGTTCCCCCACGAACCCGCACGGTTGCTCTTTGCGTTCCCCCACAAACCCGCACGGTTGCTCTTTGCGTTCCCCCACGAACCCGCCCCCTTGCTCTTTGCGTTCCCCCACGAACTCGCACCCTTCCTCTTTGCGTTCACCCACGAACCCGCACGGTTCCTCTTCGCGTTCCCCCACGAACTCGCACGGTTCCTCTTTGCGTTCCCCCACGAACCCGCACGGTTCCTCTTCGCGTTACCACACGAACCCGCACGGTTCCTCTTTGCGTTCCCCCACGAACCCGCACCCTTGCTCTTTGCGATCCCCCAAGAACACGCACGGTTTCTATTTCCGCTCCCCCACGAACCCGCACGGTTGCTCTTTGCGTTCCCCCACGAACCCGCATGGTTCCTCTTTGCGTTCCCCCTCGAACCCGCACGGTTCCTCTTTGCGTTCCCCCACGAACCCGCACCCTTGCTCTTTGCGTTCCCCCACGAACCCGCCCCCTTGCTCTTTGCGTTCCACCACGAACCCGCACGGTTGCTCTTTGCGTTCCCCCACGAACCCGCACCCTTGCTCTTTGCGTTCCCCCACAAACCCGCACGGTTGCTCTTTGCGTTCCCCCACGAACCCGCACCCTTGCTCTTTGCGTTCCCCCTCGAACCCGCACGGTTCCTCTTTGCGTTCCCCCACGAACCCGCACGGCTGCTCTTTGCGTTCCCCCACGAACCCGCACGGCTGCTCTTTGCGTTCCCCCACGAACCCGCACGGTTGCTCTTTGCGTTCCCCCACGAACCCGCACGGCTGCTCTTTGCGTTCCCCCACGAACCCGCACGGTTGCTCTTTGCGTTCCCCCACGAACCCGCACGGTTGCTCTTTGCGTTCCCCCACGAACCCGCACGGTTCCTCTTTGCGTTCCCCCACGAACCCGCACGGTTCCTCTTTGCGTTCCCCCACGAACCCGCACGGTTGCTCTTTGCGTTCCCCCATGAACCCGCCCCCTTGCTCTATGCGTTCCCCCACGAACCCGCACGGTTGCTCTTTGCATTCCCCCACAAACCCGCACGGTTGCTCTTTGCGTTCCCCCACGAACCCGCCCCCTTGCTCTTTGCGTTTCACCACGAACCCGCACGGTTGCACTTTGTGTTCCCCCACGAACCCGCACGGTTCCTCTTTGCGTTCCCCCACGAACCCGCCACCTTGCTCATTGCGTTCCCCCACGAACCCGCACCCTTGCTCTTTGCGTTTCCCCACGAATCCGCACGGTTGCTCTTTGCATTACCCCACGAACCCGCACGGTTGCTCTTTGCGTTTTCCCACGAACCCGCACCCTAGCTCTTTGAGTTCCCCCACGAACCCGCACGGTTCCTCTTTGTGTTCCCCCACGAACCCGCACGGCTGCTCTTTGCGTTCCCCCATGAACCCGCACCCTTGCTCTTTGCGTTCCCCCACGAACCCGCACCCTTGCTCTTTGCGTTCCCCCACGAACCCGCACCCTTGCTCTTTGCGTTCCCAAACGAACCTCCACGGTTCCTCTTTGCGTACCCCCACGAACCCGCCCCCTTGCTCTTTGCGTTCCCCCACGAACCCGCCCCCTTGCTCTTTGCGTTCCCCCACGAACCCGCCCCCTTGCTCTTTATGTTCCCCAATGAAACCGCACCGTTGCTCTTTGCGTTCCCCCACAAACCCGCACGGTTGCTCTTTGCGTTCCCCCACGAACCCACACGGTTGCTCTTTGCGTTCCCCCACGAACTTGCACCCTTGGTCTTTGCGTTCCCAAACGAACCTGCACGGTTCCTCTTTGCGTACCCCCACGAACCCGCACGGTTGCTCTTTGCGTTCCCCCACGAACCCGCACGGTTCCTCTTTGCGTTCCCCCACGAACACGCCCCCTTGCTCTTTGCGTTCCCACACGAACTCGCACCCTTGCTCTTTGCGTTCACCCACGAACCCGCACGGTTCCTCTTCGCGTTCCCCCACGAACTCGCACGGTTCCTCATTGCGTTCCCCCACGAACCCGCACGGTTCCTCTTCGCGTTCCCACACGAACCCGCACGGTTCCTCTTTGCGTTCCCCCACGAACCCGCACCCTTGCTCTTTGCGTTCCCCCAAGAACACGCACGGTTTCTCTTTCCGCTCCCCCACGAACCCGCACGGTTGCTCTTTGCGTTCCCCCACGAACCCGCACCCTTGCTCTTTGCGTTCCCCCACGAACCCGCACCCTTGCTCTTTGCGTTCCCCCACGAACCCGCACCCTTGCTCTTTGCGTTCCCCCACGAACCCGCACCCTTGCTCTTTGCGTTCCCCCACGAACCCGCCCCCTTGCTCTTTGCGTTCCCCCACGAACCCGTACCCTTGCTCTTTGCGTTCCCCCACGAACCCGCACCCTTTCTCTTTGCGTTCCCCCACGAACCCGCACGGCTGCTCTTTGCGTTCCCCCACGAACCCGCACGGTTGCTCTTTGCGTTCCCCCACAAACCCGCACGGTTGCTCTTTGCGTTCCCCCACGAACCCGCCCCCTTGCTCTTTGCGTTCCCCCACGAACCCGCACGGTTGCTCTTTGCGTTCCCCCACGAACCCGCATGGTTCCTCTTTGCGTTCCCCCACGAACCCGCACGGTTCCTCTTTGCGTTCCCCCACGAACCCGCACGGTTGCTCTTTGCGTTCCCCCACGAACCCGCCCCCTTGCTCTTTGCGTTCCACCACGAACCCGCACGGTTGCTCTTTGCGTTCCCCCACGAACCCGCACGGTTGCTCTTTGCGTTCCCCCACGAACCCGCACGGTTGCTCTTTGCGTTCCCCCACGAACCCGCACGGTTGCTCTTTGCGTTCCCCCACGAACCCGCACGGTTCCTCTTTGCGTTCCCCCACGAACCCGCACGGCTGCTCTTTGCGTTCCCCCACGAACCCTCACGGCTGCTCTTTGCGTTCCCCCACGAACCCGCACGGTTGCTCTTTGCGTTCCCCCACGAACCCGCACGGCTGCTCTTTGCGTTCCCCCACGAACCCGCACGGTTGCTCTTTGCGTTCCCCCACGAACCCGCACGGTTGCTCTTTGCGTTCCCCCACGAACCCGCACGGTTCCTCTTTGCGTTCCCCCACGAACCCGCACGGTTCCTCTTTGCGTTCCCCCACGAACCCGCACGGTTGCTCTTTGCGTTCCCCCACGAACCCGCCCCCTTGCTCTTTGCGTTCCCCCACGAACCCGCACGGTTGCTCTTTGCGTTCCCCCACAAACCCGCACGGTTGCTCTTTGCGTTCCCCCACGAACCCGCCCCCTTGCTCTTTGCGTTTCACCACGAACCCGCACGGTTGCACTTTGTGTTCCCCCACGAACCCGCACGGTTCCTCTTTGCGTTCCCCCACGAACCCGCCACCTTGCTCATTGCGTTCCCCCACGAACCCGCACCCTTGCTCTTTGCGTTTCCCCATGAATCCGCACGGTTGCTCTTTGCATTACCCCACGAACCCGCACGGTTGCTCTTTGCGTTCCCCCACGAACCCGCACGGTTCCTCTTTGCGTTCCCCCACGAACCCGCACGGTTCCTCTTTGCGTTCCCCCACGAACCCGCACGGTTGCTCTTTGCGTTCCCCCACGAACCCGCCCCCTTGCTCTTTGCGTTCCCCCACGAACCCGCACGGTTGCTCTTTGCGTTCCCCCACAAACCCGCACGGTTGCTCTTTGCGTTCCCCCACGAACCCGCCCCCTTGCTCTTTGCGTTTCACCACGAACCCGCACGGTTGCACTTTGTGTTCCCCCACGAACCCGCACGGTTCCTCTTTGCGTTCCCCCACGAACCCGCCACCTTGCTCATTGCGTTCCCCCACGAACCCGCACCCTTGCTCTTTGCGTTTCCCCATGAATCCGCACGGTTGCTCTTTGCATTACCCCACGAACCCGCACGGTTGCTCTTTGCGTTTTCCCACGAACCCGCACCCTAGCTCTTTGAGTTCCCCCACGAACCCGCACGGTTCCTCTTTGTGTTCCCCCACGAACCCGCACGGCTGCTCTTTGCGTTCCCCCATGAACCCGCACCCTTGCTCTTTGCGTTCCCCCACGAACCCGCACCCTTGCTCTTTGCGTTCCCCCACGAACCCGCACCCTTGCTCTTTGCGTTCCCAAACGAACCTGCACGGTTCCTCTTTGCGTACCCCCACGAACCCGCACAGTTGCTCTTTGCGTTCCCCCACGAACCCGCCCCCTTGCTCTTTGCGTTCCCCCACGAACCCGCCCCCTTGCTCTTTATGTTCCCCAACGAAACCGCACCGTTGCTCTTTGCGTTCCCCCACAAACCCGCACGGTTGCTCTTTGTGTTCCCCCACGAACCCACACGGTTGCTCTTTGCGTTCCCCCACGAACCCGCACCCTTGGTCTTTGCGTTCCCAAACGAACCTGCACGGTTCCTCTTTGCGTACCCCCACGAACCCGCACGGTTGCTCTTTGCGTTCCCCCACGACCCCGCCCCCTTGCTCTTTGCGTTCCCACACGAACCCGCACCCTTGCTCTTTGCGTTCCCCCACGAACCCGCCCCCTTGCTCTTTGCGTTCCCCCACGAACCCGCACGGTTGCTCTTTGCGTTCCCCCACGAACCCGCACGGTTCCTCTTTGCGTTCCCCCACGAACCCGCCCCCTTGCTCTTTGCGTTCCCTCACGAACTCGCACCCTTGCTCTTTGCGTTCACCCACGAACCCGCACGGTTCCTCTTCGCGTTCCCCCACGAACTCGCACGGTTCCTCTTTGAGTTCCCCCACGAACCCGCACGGTTCCTCTTCGCGTTCCCACACGAACCCGCACGGTTCCTCTTTGCGTTCCCCCACGAACCCGCACCCTTGCTCTTTGCGTTCCCCCAAGAACACGCACGGTTTCTCTTTCCGCTCCCCCACGAACCCGCACGGTTGCTCTTTGCGTTCCCCCACGAACCCGCACCCTTGCTCTTTGCGTTCCCCCACGAACCCGCACCCTTGCTCTTTGCGTTCCCCCACGAACCCGCACCCTTGCTCTTTGCGTTCCCCCACGAACCCGCCCCCTTGCTCTTTGCGTTCCCCCACGAACCCGCACCCTTTCTCTTTGCGTTCCCCCACGAACCCGCACGGCTGCTCTTTGCGTTCCCCCACGAACCCGCACGGTTGCTCTTTGCGTTCCCCCACGAACCCGCACCCTTGCTCTTTGCGTTCCCCCACGAACCCGCACGGTTGCTCTTTGCGTTCCCCCACGAACCCGCACGGTTGCTCTTTGCGTTCCCCCACGAACCCGCACGGTTCCTCTTTGCGTTCCCCCACGAACCCGCACGGTTGCTCTTTGCGTTCCCCCACGAACCCGCACGGTTCCTCTTTGCGTTCCCCCACGAACCCGCACGGTTGCTCTTTGCGTTCCCCCACGAACCCGCCCCCTTGCTCTTTGCGTTCCACCACGAACCCGCACGGTTGCTCTTTGCGTTCCCCCACGAACCCGCACCCTTGCTCTTTGCGTTCCCCCACAAACCCGCACGGTTGCTCTTTGCGTTCCCCCACGAACCCGCACGGTTCCTCTTTGCGTTCCCCCACGAACCCGCACGGTTCCTCTTTGCGTTCCCCCACGAACCCGCACGGCTGCTCTTTGCGTTCCCCCACGAACCCGCATGGCTGCTCTTTGCGTTCCCCCACGAACCCGCACGGTTGCTCTTTGCGTTCCCCCACGAACCCGCACGGCTGCTCTTTGCGTTCCCCCACGAACCCGCACGGTTGCTCTTTGCGTTCCCCCACGAACCCGCACGGTTGCTCTTTGCGTTCCCCCACGAACCCGCACGGTTCCTCTTTGCGTTCCCCCACGAACCCGCCACCTTGCTCATTGCGTTCCCCCACGAACCCGCACCCTTGCTCTTTGCGTTTCCCCACGAATCCGCACGGTTGCTCTTTGCATTACCCCACGAACCCGCACGGTTGCTCTTTGCGTTTTCCCACGAACCCGCACCCTAGCTCTTTGCGTTCCCCCTCGAATCCGCACGGTTCCTCTGTGTGTTCCCCCACGAACCCGCACGGTTCCTCTTTGCGTTCCCCCACGAACCCGCACGGTTCCTCTTTGCGTTCCCCCACGAACCCGCACGGCTGCTCTTTGCGTTCCCCCACGAACCCTCACGGCTGCTCTTTGCGTTCCCCCACGAACCCGCACGGTTGCTCTTTGCGTTCCCCCACGAACCCGCACGGCTGCTCTTTGCGTTCCCCCACGAACCCGCACGGTTGCTCTTTGCGTTCCCCCACGAACCCGCACGGCTGCTCTTTGCGTTCCCCCACGAACCCGCACGGTTGCTCTTTGCGTTCCCCCACGAACCCGCACCCTTGGTCTTTGCGTTCCCAAACGAACCTGCACGGTTCCTCTTTGCGTACCCCCACGAACCCGCACGGTTGCTCTTTGCGTTCCCCCACGACCCCGCTTCCTTGCTATTTGCGTTCCCACACGAACTCGCACCCTTGCTCTTTGCGTTCCCCCACGAACCCGCACGGTTCCTCTTCGCGTTCCCCCACGAACTCGCACGGTTCCTCTTTGCGTTCCCCCACGAACCCGCACGGTTCCTCTTCGCGTTCCCACACTAACCCGCACGGTTCCTCTTTGCGTTCCCACATGAACTCGCACCCTTGCTCTTTGCGTTCCCCCAAGAACACGCACGGTTGCTCTTTCCGCTCCCCCACGAACCCGCACAGTTGCTCTTTGTGTTCCCCCACGAACCCGAACGGTTCCTCTTTGCGTTCCCCCACGAACCCGCACGGTTGCTCTTTGCGTTCCCCCACGAACCCGCCCCCTTGCTCTTTGCGTTCCACCACGAACCCGCACCCTTGCTCTTTGCGTTCCCCCACGAACCCGCACCCTTGCTCTTTGCGTTCCCCCACAAACCCGCACGGTTGCTCTTTGCGTTCCCCCACGAACCCGCACGGTTGCTCTTTGCGTTCCCCCACGAACCCGCACGGTTCCTCTTTGCGTTCCCCCACGAACCCGCACGGCTGCTCTTTGCGTTCCCCCACGAACCCGCACGGCTGCTCTTTGCATTCCCCCACGAACCCGCACGGTTGCTTTTGCGTTCCCCCACAAACCCGCACGGTTGCTCTTTGCGTTCCCCCACGAACCCGCCCCCTTGCTCTTTGCGTTCCCCCACGAACCCGCACGGTTGCTCTTTGCGTTCCCCCACGAACCCGCATGGTTCCTCTTTGCGTTCCCCCACGAACCCGCACGGTTCCTCTTTGCGTTCCCCCACGAACCCGCATGGTTCCTCTTTGCGTTCCCCCACGAACCCGCACGGTTCCTCTTTGCGTTCCCCCACGAACCCGCACGGTTGCTCTTTGCGTTCCCCCACGAACCCGCACGGTTCCTCTTTGCGTTCCCCCACGAACCCGCACGGTTGCTCTTTGAGTTCCCCCACGAACCCGCCCCCTTGCTCTTTGCGTTCCACCACGAACCCGCACGGTTGCTCTTTGCGTTCCCCCACGAACCCGCACCCTTGCTCTTTGCGTTCCCCCACAAACCCGCACGGTTGCTCTTTGCGTTCCCCCACGAACCCGCACGGTTCCTCTTTGCGTTCCCCCACGAACCCGCACGGTTCCTCTTTGCGTTCCCCCACGAACCCGCACGGCTGCTCTTTGCGTTCCCCCACGAACCCGCACGGCTGCTCTTTGCGTTCCCCCACGAACCCGCACCCTTGCTCTTTGCGTTCCCCCACGAACCCGCACGGCTGCTCTTTGCGTTCCCCCACGAACCCGCAGGGTTGCTCTTTGCGTTCCCCCACGAACCCGCACGGTTGCTCTTTGCGTTCCCCCACGAACCCGCATGGTTCCTCTTTGCGTTCCCCCACGAACCCGCACAGTTCCTCTTTGCGTTCCCCCACGAACCCGCACGGTTGCTCTTTGCGTTCCCCCACGACCCCGCCCCCTTGCTCTTTGCGTTCCCCCACGAACCAGCACGGTTGCTCTTTGCGTTCCCCCACAAACCCGCACGGTTGCTCTTTGCGTTCCCCCACGAACCCGCCCCCTTGCTCTTTGCGTTCCACCACGAACCCGCACGGTTGCACTTTGTGTTCCCCCACGAACCCGCACGGTTCCTCTTTGCGTTCCCCCACGAACCCGCCACCTTGCTCATTGCGTTCCCCCACGAACCCGCACCCTTGCTCTTTGCGTTTCCCCACGAATCCGCACGGTTGCTCTTTGCATTACCCCACGAACCCGCACGGTTGCTCTTTGCGTTTTCCCACGAACCCGCACCCTAGCTCTTTGCGTTCCCCCACGAACCCGCACGGTTCCTCTTTGCGTTCCCCCACGAACCCGCACGGTTCCTCTTTGCGTTCCCCCACGAACCCGCACGGTTCCTCTTTGCGTTCCCCCACGAACCCGCACGGCTGCTCTTTGCGTTCCCCCACGAACCCTCACGGCTGCTCTTTGCGTTCCCCCACGAACCCGCATGGTTGCTCTTTGCGTTCCCCCACGAACCCGCACGGCTGCTCTTTGCGTTCCCCCACGAACCCGCACGGTTGCTCTTTGCGTTCCCCCACGAACCCGCACGGCTGCTCTTTGCGTTCCCCCACGAACCCGCACGGTTGCTCTTTGCGTTCCCCCACGAACCCGCACCCTTGGTCTTTGCGTTCCCAAACGAACCTGCACGGTTCCTCTTTGCGTACCCCCACGAACCCGCACGGTTGCTCTTTGCGTTCCCCCACGACCCCGCTTCCTTGCTATTTGCGTTCCCACACGAACTCGCACCCTTGCTCTTTGCGTTCCCCCACTAACCCGCACGGTTCCTCTTCGCGTTCCCCCACGAACTCGCACGGTTCCTCTTTGCGTTCCCCCACGAACCCGCACCGTTCCTCTTCGCGTTCCCACACTAACCCGCACGGTTCCTCTTTGCGTTCCCACATGAACCCGCACGGTTGCTCTTTGCGTTCCCCCACGAACCCGCACGGTTCCTCTTTGCGTTCCCCCACGAACCCGCACGGCTGCTCTTTGCGTTCCCCCACGAACCCGCACGGCTGCTCTTTGCGTTCCCCCACGAACCCGCACGGTTGCTTTTGCGTTCCCCCACGAACCCGCACGGCTGCTCTTTGCGTTCCCCCACGAACCCGCACGGTTGCTCTTTGCGTTCCCCCACGAACCCGCACGGTTGCTCTTTGCGTTCCCCCACGAACCCGCACGGTTCCTCTTTGCGTTCTCCCACGAACCCGCACGGTTCCTCTTTGCGTTCCTTCACGAACCCGCACGGCTGCTCTTTGCGTTCCCCAAGAACCCGCCCCCTTGCTCTTTGCGTTCCCCCACGAACCCGCACCCTTGCTCCTTGCGTTCCCCCACGAACCCGCACCCTTGTTTTTTGCGTTCCCCCACGAACCCGCACCCTTGCTCTTTGCATTCCCCCACGAACCCGCACCCTTGCTCTTTGCGTTCCCCCACGAACCTGCACGGTTGCTCTTTGCGTTCCCCCACGAACCCGCATGGTTCCTCTTTGCGTTCCCCCACGAACCCGCACGGTTCCTCTTTGCGTTCCCCCACGAACCCGCACGGTTGCTCTTTGCGTTCCCCCACGAACCCGCCGCCTTGCTCTTTGCGTTCCACCACGAACCCGCACGGTTGCTCTTTGCGTTCCCCCACGAACCCGCTCCCTTGCTCTTTGCGTTCCCCAACAAACCCGCACGGTTGCTCTTTGCGTTCCCCCTCGAACCCGCACGGTTCCTCTTTGCGTTCCCCCACGAACCCGCACGGCTGCTCTTTGCGTTCCCCCACGAACCCGCACGGCTGCTCTTTGCGTTCCCCCACAAACCCGCACGGTTGCTCTTTGCGTTCCCCCACGAACCCGCCCCCTTGCTCTTTGCGTTTCACCACGAACCCGCACGGTTGCACTTTGTGTTCCCCCACGAACCCGCACGGTTCCTCTTTGCGTTCCCCCACGAACCCGCCACCTTGCTCATTGCGTTCCCCCACGAACCCGCACCCTTGCTCTTTGCGTTTCCCCACGAATCCGCACGGTTGCTCTTTGCATTACCCCACGAACCCGCACGGTTGCTCTTTGCGTTTTCCCACGAACCCGCACCCTAGCTCTTTGAGTTCCCCCACGAACCCGCACGGTTCCTCTTTGTGTTCCCCCACGAACCCGCACGGCTGCTCTTTGCGTTCCCCCATGAACCCGCACGGTTGCTCTTTGCGTTCCCCCACGAACCCACACGGTTGCTCTTTGCGTTCCCCCACGAACCCGCACCCTTGCTCTTTGCGTTCCCAAACGAACCTGCACGGTTCCTCTTTGCGTACCCCCACGAACCCGCACGGTTGCTCTTTGCGTTCCCCCACGAACCCGCCCCCTTGCTCTTTGCGTTCCCACACGAACCCGCACCCTTGCTCTTTGCGTTCCCCCACGAACCCGCCCCCTTGCTCTTTGCGTTCCCCCACGAACCCGCACGGTTGCTCTTTGCGTTCCCCCACGAACCCGCACGGATCCTCTTTGCGTTCCCCCACGAACCCGCCCCCTTGCTCTTTGCGTTCCCACACGAACTCGCACCCTTGCTCTTTGCGTTCACCCACGAACCCGCACGGTTCCTCTTCGCGTTCCCCCACGAACTCGCACGGTTCCTCTTTGCGTTCCCCCACGAACCCGCACGGTTCCTCTTCGCGTTCCCACACGAACCCGCACGGTTCCTCTTTGCGTTCCCCCACGAACCCGCACCCTTGCTCTTTGCGTTCCCCCAAGAACACGCACGGTTTCTCTTTCCGCTCCCCCACGAACCCGCACGGTTGCTCTTTGCGTTCCCCCACGAACCCGCACGGTTGCTCTTTGCGTTCCCCCACGAACCCGCACCCTTGCTCTTTGCGTTCCCCCACGAACCCGCACCCTTGCTCTTTGCGTTCCCCCACGAACCCGCACCCTTGCTCTTTGCGTTCCCCCACGAACCCGCCCCCTTGCTCTTTGCGTTCCCCCACGAACCCGTACCCTTGCTCTTTGCGTTCCCCCACGAACCCGCACCCTTTCTCTTTGCGTTCCCCCACGAACCCGCACGGCTGCTCTTTGCGTTCCCCCACGAACCCGCACGGTTGCTCTTTGCGTTCCCCCACAAACCCGCACGGTTGCTCTTTGCGTTCCCCCACGAACCCGCCCCCTTGCTCTTTGCGTTCCCCCACGAATCCGCACCCTTGTTTTTTGCGTTCCCCCACGAACCCGCATGGTTCCTCTTTGCGTTCCCCCACGAACCCGCAAGGTTCCTCTTTGCGTTCCCCCACGAACCCGCACGGTTGCTCTTTGCGTTCCCCCACGTACCCGCCCCCTTGCTCTTTGCGTTCCACCACGAACCCGCACGGTTGCTCTTTGCGTTCCCCCACGAACCCGCACGGCTGCTCTTTGCGTTCCCCCACGAACCCGCACGGCTGCTCTTTGCGTTCCCCCACGAACCCGCACGGTTGCTCTTTGCGTTCCCCCACAAACCCGCACGGTTGCTCTTTGCGTTCCCCCACGAACCCGCACGGTTCCTCTTTGCGTTCCCCCACGAACCCGCACGGCTGCTCTTTGCGTTCCCCCACGAACCCGCACGGCTGCTCTTTGCGTTCCCCCACGAACCCGCACGGTTGCTCTTTGCGTTCCCCCACGAACCCGCACGGCTGCTCTTTGCGTTCCCCCACGAACCCGCACGGTTGCTCTTTGCGTTCCCCCACGAACCCGCACGGTTGCTCTTTGCGTTCCCCCACGAACCCGCACGGTTCCTCTTTGCGTTCCCCCACGAACCCGCACGGTTCCTCTTTGCGTTCCCCCACGAACCCGCACGGTTCCTCTTTGCGTTCCCCCACGAACCCGCACGGTTGCTCTTTGCGTACCCCCACGAACCCGCCCCCTTGCTCTTTGCGTTCCCCCACGAACCCGCACGGTTGCTCTTTGCGTTCCCCCACAAACCCGCACGGTTGCTCTTTGCGTTCCCCCACGAACCCGCCCCCTTGCTCTTTGCGTTCCACCACGAACCCGCACGGTTGCACTTTGTGTTCCCCCACGAACCCGCACGGTTCCTCTTTGCGTTCCCCCACGAACCCGCCACCTTGCTCATTGCGTTCCCCCACGAACCCGCACCCTTGCTCTTTGCGTTTCCCCACGAATCCGCACGGTTGCTCTTTGCATTACCCCACGAACCCGCACCCTTGCTCTTTGCGTTTTCCCACGAACCCGCACCCTAGCTCTTTGCGTTCCCCCACGAACCCGCACGGTTCCTCTTTGCGTTCCCCCACGAACCCGCACGGCTGCTCTTTGCGTTCCCCCATGAACCCGCACCCTTGCTCTTTGCGTTCCCCCACGAACCCGCACCCTTGCTCTTTGCGTTCCCCCACGAACCCGCACCCTTGCTCTTTGCGTTCCCAAACGAACCTGCACGGTTCCTCTTTGCGTACCCCCACGAACCCGCACGGTTGCTCTTTGCGTTCTCCCACGAACCCGCCCCCTTGCTCTTTGCGTTCCCCCACGAACCCGCCCCCTTGCTCTTTATGTTCCCCAACGAAACCGCACCGTTGCTCTTTGCGTTCCCCCACAAACCCGCACGGTTGCTCTTTGCGTTCCCCCACGAACCCACACGGTTGCTCTTTGCGTTCCCCCACGAACCCGCACCCTTGGTCTTTGCGTTCCCAAACGAACCTGCACGGTTCCTCTTTGCGTACCCCCACGAACCCGCACGGTTGCTCTTTGCGTTCCCCCACGAACCCGCCCCCTTGCTATTTGCGTTCCCACACGAACTCGCACCCTTGCTCTTTGCGTTCCCCCACGAACCCGCACGGTTCCTCTTCGCGTTCCCCCACGAACTCGCACGGTTCCTCTTTGCGTTCCCCCATGAACCCGCACGGTTCCTCTTCGCGTTCCCACACTAACCCGCACGGTTCCTCTTTGCGTTCCCACACGAACCCGCACCCTTGCTCTTTGCGTTCCCCCAAGAACACGCACGGTTGCTCTTTCCGCTCCCCCACGAACCCGCACCCTTGCTCTTTGTGTTCCCCCACGAACCCGCACCCTTGCTCTTTGCGTTCCCCCACGAACCCGCCCCCTTGCTCTTTGCGTTCCCCCACGAACCCGCCCCCTTGCTCTTTGCGTTCCCCCACGAACCCGCACCCTTGCTCTTTGCGTTCCCCCACGAACCCGCACCCTGTCTCTTTGCGTTCCCCCACGAACCCGCAGCCTTGCTCTTTGCGTTCCCCCACGAACCAGCACGGCTGCACTTTGTGTTCCCCCACGAACCAGCACGGCTGCTCTTTGCGTTCCCCCACGAACCCGCACCCTTGCTCTTTGCATTCCCCCCCGAACCCGCACCCTTGCTCTTTGCATTCCCCCACGAACCCGCACCCTTGCTCTTTGCGTTCCCCAACGAACCCGCACGGTTGCTCGTTGCGTTCCCCCACGAACCCGCACGGTTGCTCTTTGCGTTCCCCCACGAACCCGCACGGTTGCTCTTTGCGTTCCCCCACGAACTTGCATGGCTGCTCTTTGCGTTCCCCCACGAACCCGCACCCTTGCTCTTTGCGTTCCCCCACGAACCCGCACCCTTACTCTTAGCGTTCCACCACGAACCCGCATCCTTGATCTTTGCGTTCCCCCACGAACCCGCATCCTTGCTCTTTGTGTTCCCCCACGAACCCGCACCCTTGCTCTTTGCATTCCCACATGAACCCGCACCCTTGCTCTTTGCGTTCCCCCACGAACCCGCATGGATGCTCTTTGCGTTCCCCCACGAACCCGCACGGTTCCTCTTTATGTTCCCCCACGAACCCGCACCCTTGCTCTTTGCGTTCCCCCACGAACCCGCACCCTTGCTCTTTGCGTTCCCCCACGAACCCGCACCCTTGCTCTTTGCGTTCCCCCACGAACCCGCACGGCTGCTCTTTGCGTTCCCACACGAACCCACACAGTTGCTCTTTGCGTTCCCCCACGAACCCGCACGGTTGCTCATTGCGTTCCCCCACGAACTTGCATGGCTGCTCTTTGCGTTCCCCCACGAACCCGCACCCTTGCTCTTTGCGTTCCCCCACGAACCCGCTTCCTTGCTCTTTGTGTTCCCCCACGAACCCGCACCTTTGCTCTTTGCGTTCCCACATGAACCTGCACCCTTGCTCTTTGCGTTCCCCCACGAACCCGCACCCTTGCTCTTCGCGTTCCCCCGCGAACCCGCACCGTTCCTCTTTGCGTTCCCCCACGAACCCGCACGGTTGCCCTTTGCGTTCCCCCATGAACCCGCACGGTTGCCCTTTGCGTTCCCCCACGAACCTGCACCCTTCCTCTTTGCGTTCCCCCACGAACCCGCACGGTTCCTCTTTGCGTTCCCCCACGAACCCGCACCCTTGCTCTTTGCGTTCCCCCGCGAAACCGCACCCTTGCTCTTTGCGTTCCACCACGAACCCGCACGATTGCTCTTTGCGTTCCCCCTCGAACCCGCACGGTTGCTCTTTGCGTTCCCCCACGAACCCGCACGATTCCTCTTTGCATTCCCCCATGAACCCACACGGCTGCTTTTTGCGTTCCCCCACGAACCCGCTTGGTTGCAATTTGCGTTCCCCCACGAACCCGCACCCTCGCTCTTTGCGTTCCCCCACGAACTCGCATGGTTCCTCTTTGCGTTCCCCCACGAACCCGCCCCCTTGCTCTTTGCATTCCCACACGAACTTGCACCCTTGTTCTTTGCGTTCCCCCACGAACCCGCACGGTTCCTCTTTGCGTTCCCCCACGAACCCGCACGGTTGCTCTTTGCGTTCCCCCACGAACCCGCACAGCTGCTCTTTGCGTTCCCCCACGAACCCGTACGGTTGCTCTTTGCGTTCCCCCACGAACCCGCACGGTTGCTCTTTGCGTTCCCCCACGAACCCGCATCCTTGCTCTTTGCGTTCCCCCACGAACCCGTACGGTTGGTCTTTGCGTTCCCCAACGAAACCGCACGGTTGCTCTTTGCGTTCCCCCACGAATCCGCACCATTACTCTTTGCGTTCCCCCACGAACCCGCACCCTTGCTCTTTGCGTTCCCCCACGAACTCGCACCGTTCCTCTTTGCGTTCCCCCACGAACCCGCACGGTTCCTCTTTGCGTTCCCCCACGAACCCGCACCCTTGCTCTTTGCGTTCCCACACGAACCCGCACCCTTGCTCTTTGCGTTCCCCCACGAACCCGCACGGTTCCTCTTTGCGTTCCCACACAAACCCGCATGGTTGCTCTTTGCGTTCCCCCACGAACCCGCACCCTTGCTCTTTGCGTTCCCCCACGAACCCGCACCCTTGCTCTTTGCGTTCCCCCACGAACCCGCACCCTTGCTCTTTGCGTTCCCCCACGAACCCGCACCCTTGCTCTTTGCGTTCCCACACGAACCCGCACCCTTGCTCTTTGCGTTCCCCCACGAACCCGCACGGTTCCTCTTTGCGTTCCCACACAAACCCGCATGGTTGGTCTTCGCGTTCCCCCACGAACCCTCACGGTTGCTCTTTGCGTTCCCCCACGAACCCGCACCCTTGCTCTTTGCGTTCCCCCACGAACCCGCACCCTTGCTCTTTGCGTTCCCCCACGAACCCGCATGGTTGCTCTTTGCGTTCCCCCACGAACCTACGCCCTTGCTCTTTGCGTTCCCCCACGAACCCGCACGGTTGGTTTTTGCGTTCCCCAACGAACCCGCACGGTTGCTCTTTGCGTTCCCCCACGAACCCGCACCCTTGCTCTTTGCGTTCCCCCACGAACCCGCACGGTTCCTCTTTGCGTTCCCCCACGAACTTGCACCGTTCCTCTTTGCGTTCCCCTACGAACCCGCACGGTTGCTCTTTGCGTTCCCCCACGAACCCGCACCCTTGCTCTTTGCGTTCCCCACGAACCTGCACCCTTGCTCTTTGCGTTCCCCCACGAACCCGCACCCTTGATCTTTGCGTTCGCCCACGAACCCGCACCCTTGCTCTTTGCGTTCCCCCACGAACCCGCACCCTTGCTCTTTGCGTTCCCCCACGAACCCGCACCCTTGCTCTTTGCATTCCCCCACGAACCCGCACGATTCCTCTTTGCGTTCCCCCATGAACCCACACGGTTGCTTTTTGCGTTCCCCCACGAACTCGCACGGTTGCTCTTTGCGTTCCCCCACGAACCCGCACGGTTGCTCTTTGGTTCCCCCACTAACCCTCATCCTCGCTCTTTGCGTTCCCCCACGAACTCGCACGGTTCCTCTTTGCGTTCCCCCACGAACCCGCTCCCTTGCTCTTTGCGTTCCCACACTAACTTGCACCCTTGTTCTTTGCGTTCCCCCACGAACCCGCACGGTTCCTCTTTGCGTTCCCCCACGAACCCGCATCCTTGCTCTTTGCGTTCCACCACGAACACGCACACTTGCTCTTTGCGTTCCTCAACGAACCCACACGGTTCCTTTTTGCGTTCCCCCACGAACCCGCACGGTTCCTCTTTGCGTACCCCCACGAACCCGCACGGTTCCTCTTTGCGTTCCCCCACGAACCCGCACGGTTCCTCTTTGCGTTCCCCCACGAACCCGCACGGGTGCTCTTTGCGTTCCCCCACGAACCCACACCCTTGCTCTTTGCGTTCCCCCACAGACCCGCACCCTTGTTCTTTGCGTTCCCCCACGAACCCGCACCCTTGCAGTTTGCGTTCCCCCACGAACCCGCACCCTTGCTCTTTGCGTTCCACCACGAACCCGCCCGGTTCCTCTTTGCGTTCCCCCACGAACCCGCACCCTTGCACTTTGCGTTCCCCCACGAACCCGCACCCTTGCTCTTTGCGTTCCCCCACGAACCCACACGGTTCCACTTTGAGTTCCCCCACGAACCCGCACGGCTGCTCTTTACGTTCCCCCACGAACCCGCACGGTTCCTCTTTGCGTTCCCCCATGAACCCGCACCCTTGCTCTTTGCGTTCCCCCACGAACCCGCACTGTTCCTCTTTGCGTTCCCCCACGAACCAGCACCCTTGCTCTTTGCGTTCCCACACGAATCCGCACGGTTCCTCTTTGCGTTCCCCCACGAACCCGCACGGTTCCTCTTTGCGTTCCCCCACGAACCCGCACCCTTGCAGTTTGCGTTCCCCCACGAACCCGCACGGTTCCTCTTTGCGTTCCCCCACGAACCCGCACGGTTCCTCTTTGCGTTCCCCCACGAACCCGCACGGCTGCTCTTTGCGTTTCCCCACGAACCCGCACGGTTGCTCTTTGCGTTCCCCCACGAACAAGCACGGTTGCTCTTTGCGTTCCCCCACGAACCCGCACCCTTGCTCTTTGCGTTCCCCCAGGAACCCGCACGGTTGGTCTTTGCCTTCCCCCACGAACCCGCACCTTTGCTCTTTGCGTTCCCCCACGAACCCGCACCCTTGCTCTTTGCGTTCCCCCAGGAACCCGCACGGTTGGTCTTTGCCTTCCCCCACGAACCCGCACGGTTGCTCTTTGCGTTCCCCCACGAAACAGCACGGTTCATCTTTGCTTTCCCCCACGAACCCACACGGTTCCTCTTTTCGTTCCCCCACGAACCCGCACGGTTCCTCTTTGCGTTCCCCCACGAACCCGCACGGTTGCTGTTTGCGTTCCCCCACGAACCTGCACTCTTGCTCTTTGAGTTCCCCCACGAACCCGCACCCTTCCTCTTTGCGTTCCCCCACGAACCCGCACCCTTGCTCTTTGCGTTCTCCCACGAACCCGCACCCTTGCTCTTTGCATTCCCCCACGAACCCGCACACTTGCTCTTTGAGTTCCCCCACGAACCCGCACCCTTGCTCTTTGCGTTCCCCCACGAACCCGCACCATTGCTCTTTGCGTTCCCCCATGAACCCTCACGGCTGCTTTTTGCGTTCCCCCACGAACCCGCACGGTTGCTCTTTGCGTTCCCCCAAGAACCAGCACGGTTGCTCTTTGCGTTCCCCCACGAACCCGCACCCTCGCTCTTTGCATTCCCCCACGAACTCGCACGGTTCCTCTTTGCGTTCCCCCACGAACCCGCACCCTTGCTCTTTGCGTTCCCTAACAAACCCGCACGGTTGCTCTTTGCGTTCCCCCACGAACCCGCACCATTGCTCTTTGCGTTCCCCCATGAACCCTCACGGCTGCTTTTTGCGTTCCCCCACGAACCCGCACGGTTGCTCTTTGCGTTCCCCCAAGAACCAGCACGGTTGCTCTTTGCGTTCCCCCACGAACCCGCACCCTCGCTCTTTGCATTCCCCCACAAACTCGCACGGTTCCTCTTTGCGTTCCCCCACGAACCCGCCCCATTGCTCTTTGAGTTCCCTAACAAACCCGCACGGTTGCTCTTTGCGTTCCCCCACGAACCCGCACGGTTGCTCTTTGCGTTCCCCCACGAACCCGCACGGTTCCTCTTTGCGTTCCCACACAAACCCGCATGGTTGCTCTTCGCGTTCCCCCACGAACCCGCACGGTTGCTCTTTGCGTTCCCCCACGAACCCGCACCCTTGCTCTTTGCGTTCCCCCACGAACCCGCACCCTTGCTCTTTGCGTTCCCCCACGAACCCGCATGGTTGCTCTTTGCGTTCCCCCACGAACCTACGCCCTTGCTCTTTGCGTTCCCCCACGAACCCGCACGGTTCCTCTTTGTGTTCCCCCACGAACCCGTACGGCTGCTCTTTGCGTTCCCCCACGAACCCGCACCCTTGCTCTTTGCGTTCCCACACGAACCCGCACCCTTGCTCTTTGCGTTCCCCCACGAACCCGCACGGTTCCTCTTTGCGTTCCCACACAAACCCGCATGGTTGGTCTTCGCGTTCCCCCACGAACCCGCACGGTTGCTCTTTGCGTTCCCCCACGAACCCGCACCCTTGCTCTTTGCGTTCCCCCACGAACCCGCACCCTTGCTCTTTGCGTTCCCCCACGAACCCGCATGGTTGCTCTTTGCGTTCCCCCACGAACCTACGCCCTTGCTCTTTGCGTTCCCCCACGAACCCGCCTGGTTGGTTTTTGCGTTCCCCAACGAACCCGCACGGTTGCTCTTTGCGTTCCCCCACGAACCCGCACCCTTGCTCTTTGCGTTCCCCCACGAACCCGCACGGTTCCTCTTTGCGTTCCCCCACGAACTTGCACCGTTCCTCTTTGCGTTCCCCTACGAACCCGCACGGTTGCTCTTTGCGTTCCCCCACGAACCCGCACCCTTGCTCTTTGCGTTCCCCCACGAACCTGCACCCTTGCTCTTTGCGTTCCCCCACGAACCCGCACCCTTGATCTTTGCGTTCGCCCACGAACCCGCACCCTTGCTCTTTGCGTTCCCCCACGAACCCGCACCCTTGCTCTTTGCGTTCCCCCACGAACCCGCACCCTTGCTCTTTGCATTCCCCCACGAACCCGCACGATTCCTCTTTGCGTTCCCCCATGAACCCACACGGTTGCTTTTTGCGTTCCCCCACGAACTCGCACGGTTGCTCTTTGCGTTCCCCCACGAACCCGCACGGTTGCTCTTTGGTTCCCCCACTAACCCTCATCCTCGCTCTTTGCGTTCCCCCACGAACTCGCACGGTTCCTCTTTGCGTTCCCCCACGAACCCGCTCCCTTGCTCTTTGCGTTCCCACACTAACTTGCACCCTTGTTCTTTGCGTTCCCCCACGAACCCGCACGGTTCCTCTTTGCGTTCCCCCACGAACCCGCATCCTTGCTCTTTGCGTTCCACCACGAACACGCACACTTGCTCTTTGCGTTCCTCAACGAACCCACACGGTTCCTTTTTGCGTTCCCCCACGAACCCGCACGGTTCCTCTTTGCGTACCCCCACGAACCCGCACGGTTCCTCTTTGCGTTCCCCCACGAACCCGCACGGTTCCTCTTTGCGTTCCCCCACGAACCCGCACGGGTGCTCTTTGCGTTCCCCCACGAACCCACACCCTTGCTTTTTGCGTTCCCCAACAGACCCGCACCCTTGTTCTTTGCGTTCCCCCACGAACCCGCACCCTTGCACTTTGCGTTCCCCCACGAACCCGCACCCTTGCTCTTTGCGTTCCCCCACGAACCCGCACGGTTCCTCTTTGCGTTCCCCCACGAACCCGCACCCTTGCACTTTGCGTTCCCCCACGAACCCGCACCCTTGCTCTTTGCGTTCCCCCACGAACCCACACGGTTCCACTTTGAGTTCCCCCACGAACCCGCACGGCTGCTCTTTACGTTCCCCCACGAACCCGCACGGTTCCTCTTTGCGTTCCCCCATGAACCCGCACCCTTGCTCTTTGCGTTCCCCAACGAACCCGCACTGTTCCTCTTTGCGTTCCCCCACGAACCAGCACCCTTGCTCTTTGCGTTCCCACACGAATCCGCACGGTTCCTCTTTGCGTTCCCCCACGAACCCGCACGGCTGCTCTTTGCGTTCCCCCACGAACCCGCACGGTTGCTCTTTGCGTTCCCCCACGAACAAGCACGGTTGCTCTTTGCGTTCCCCCACGAACCCGCACCCTTGCTCTTTGCGTTCCCCCAGGAACCCGCACGGTTGGTCTTTGCCTTCCCCCACGAACCCGCACGGTTGCTCTTTGCGTTCCCCCACGAAACCGCACGGTTCATCTTTGCTTTCCCCCACGAACCCACACGGTTCCTCTTTTCGTTCCCCCATGAACCCGCACGGTTCCTCTTTGCGTTCCCCCACGAACCCGCACGGTTGCTGTTTGCGTTCCCCCACGAACCCGCACTCTTGCTCTTTGAGTTCCCCCACGAACCCGCACCCTTCCTCTTTGCGTTCCCCCACGAACCCGCACCCTTGCTCTTTGCGTTCTCCCACGAACCCGCACCCTTGCTCTTTGCATTCCCCCACGAACCCGCACCCTTGCTCTTTGAGTTCCCCCAAGAACCCGCACGGTTGCTCTTTGCGTTCCCCCACGAACCCGCACCATTGCTCTTTGCGTTCCCCCATGAACCCTCACGGCTGCTTTTTGCGTTCCCCCACGAACCCGCACGGTTGCTCTTTGCGTTCCCCCAAGAACCAGCACGGTTGCTCTTTGCGTTCCCCCACGAACCCGCACCCTCGCTCTTTGCATTCCCCCACGAACTCGCACGGTTCCTCTTTGCGTTCCCCCACGAACCCGCACCCTTGCTCTTTGCGTTCCCTAACAAACCCGCACGGTTGCTCTTTGCGTTCCCCCACGAACCCGCACCATTGCTCTTTGCGTTCCCCCATGAACCCTCACGGCTGCTTTTTGCGTTCCCCCACGAACCCGCACGGTTGCTCTTTGCGTTCCCCCAAGAACCCGCACGGTTGCTCTTTGCGTTCGCCCACGAACCCGCACCCTTGCTCTTTGCGTTCCCCCACGAACCCGCACCCTTGCTCTTTGCGTTCCCCCACGAAACCGCACCCTTGCTCTTTGCATTCCCCCACGAACCCGCACGATTCCTCTTTGCGTTCCCCCATGAACCCACACGGCTGCTTTTTGCGTTCCCCCACGAACTCGCACGGTTGCTCTTTGCGTTCCCCCACGAACCCGCACGGTTGCTCTTTGCGTTCCCCCACGAACCCGCTCCCTTGCTCTTTGCGTTCCCACACGAACTTGCACCCTTTTTCTTTGCGTTCCCCCACGAACCCGCACGGTTCCTCTTTGCGTTCCCCCACGAACCCGCACGGTTCCACTTTGAGTTCCCCCACGAACCCGCACGGCTGCTCTTTACGTTCCCCCACGAACCCGCACGGTTCCTCTTTGCGTTCCCCCACGAACCCGCACGGTTCCTCTTTGCGTTCCCCCACGAACCTGCACGGTTGCTCTTTGCGTTCCCCCACGAACCCACACCCTTGCTCTTTGCGTTCCCCCACAGACCCGCACCCTTGTTCTTTGCGTTCCCCCACGAACCCGCACCCTTGCACTTTGCGTTCCCCCACGAACCCGCACCCTTGCTCTTTGTGTTCCCCCAGGAACCCGCACGGTTGCTCTTTGCCTTCCCCTACGAACCCGCACGGTTGCTCTTTGCGTTCCCCCACGAAACCGCACGGTTCATCTTTGCTTTCCCCCACGAACCCACACGGTTCCTCTTTTCGTTCCCCCACGAACCCGCACGGTTCCTCTTTGCGTTCCCCCACGAACCCGCACGGTTGCTGTTTGCGTTCCCCCACGAACCCGCACTCTTGCTCTTTGAGTTCCCCCACGAACCCGCACCCTTCCTCTTTGCGTTCCCGCACGAACCCGCACGGTTGCTCTTTGCGTTCCCCCACGAACCCGCACCCTTGCTCTTTGCATTCCCCCACGAACCCGCACCCTCGCTCTTTGCATTCCCCCACGAACTCGCACGGTTCCTCTTTGCGTTCCCCCACGAACCCGCCCCATTGCTCTTTGCGTTCCCTAACAAACCCGCACGGTTGCTCTTTGCGTTCCCCCACGAACCCGCACGGTTGCTCTTTGCGTTCCCCCACGAACCCGCACGGTTGCTCTTTGCGTTCCCCCACGAACCCGCACGGTTGCTCTTTGCGTTCCCCCAAGAACCCGCACGGTTGCTCTTTGCGTTCGCCCACGAACCCGCACCCTTGCTCTTTGCGTTCCCCCACGAACCCGCACCCTTGCTCTTTGCGTTTCCCCACGAACCCGCACCCTTGCTCTTTGCATTCCCCCACGAACCCGCACGATTCCTCTTTGCGTTCCCCCATGAACCCACACGGCTGCTTTTTGCGTTCCCCCACGAACTCACACGGTTGCTCTTTGCGTTCCCCCACGAACCCGCACGGTTGCTCTTTGCGTTCCCCCACTAACCCTCATCCTCGCTCTTTGCGTTCCCCCACGAACTCGCACGGTTCCTCTTTGCGTTCCCCCACGAACCCGCTCCCTTGCTCTTTGCGTTCCCACACGAACTTGCACCCTTTTTCTTTGCGTTCCCCCACGAACCCGCACGGTTCCTGTTTGCGTTCCCCCACGAACCCGCACGGTTGCTCTTTGCGTTCCCTCACGAACCCGCACGGTTCCTCTTTGCGTTCCCCCACGAACCCGCACGGTTGCTCTTTGCGTTCCCCCACGAACCCGCACGGTTCCTGTTTGCGTTTCCCCATGAACCCGCCCCCTTGCTCTTTGCGTTTCCACACGAACCCGCCCCCTTGTTCTTTGCGTTCCCCCACAAACCCGCACCCTTGCTCTTTGCGTTCCCCCACGAACCCGCACGGTTGCTCTTTGCGTTCCCCCACAAACCCGCACCCTTGCTCTTTGCATTCCCCCACGAACCCGCACAGTTGCTCTTTGCATTCCCCCACGAACCCGCACAGTTGCTCTTTGCGTTCCCCCACGAACCCGCATCCTTGCTCTTTGCGTTCCACCACGAACACGCGCACTTGCTCTTTGCGTTCCTCAACGAACCCACACGGTTCCTCTTTGCGTTCCCCCACGAACCCGCACGGTTCCTCTTTGCGTACCCCCACGAACCCGCACGGTTCCTCTTTGCGTTCCCCCACGAACCCGCACGGTTCCTCTTTGCGTTCCCCCACGAACCTGCACGGTTGCTCTTTGCGTTCCCCCACGAACCCACACCCTTGCTCTTTGCGTTCCCCCACAGACCCGCACCCTTGTTCTTTGCGTTCCCCCACGAACCCGCACCCTTGCACTTTGCGTTCCCCCACGAACCCGCACCCTTGCTCTTTGTGTTCCCCCAGGAACCCGCACGGTTGCTCTTTGCCTTCCCCTACGAACCCGCACGGTTGCTCTTTGCGTTCCCCCACGAAACCGCACGGTTCATCTTTGCTTTCCCCCACGAACCCACACGGTTCCTCTTTTCGTTCCCCCACGAACCCGCACGGTTCCTCTTTGCGTTCCCCCACGAACCCGCACGGTTGCTGTTTGCGTTCCCCCACGAACCCGCACTCTTGCTCTTTGAGTTCCCCCACGAACCCGCACCCTTCCTCTTTGCGTTCCCGCACGAACCCGCACGGTTGCTCTTTGCGTTCCCCCACGAACCCGCACCCTTGCTCTTTGCATTCCCCCACGAACCCGCACCCTCGCTCTTTGCATTCCCCCACGAACTCGCATGGTTCCTCTTTGCGTTCCCCCACGAACCCGCCCCATTGCTCTTTGCGTTCCCTAACAAACCCGCACGGTTGCTCTTTGCGTTCCCCCACGAACCCGCACCATTGCTCTTTGCGTTCCCCCATGAACCCTCACGGCTGCTTTTTGCGTTCCCCCACGAACCCGCACGGTTGCTCTTTGCGTTCCCCCAAGAACCCGCACGGTTACTCTTTGCGTTCGCCCACGAACCAGCACCCTTGCTCTTTGCGTTCCCCCACGAACCCGCACCCTTGCTCTTTGCGTTCCCCCACGAACCCGCACCTTAGCTCTTTGCGTTCCCCAACGAACCCGCACAGTTGCTCTTTGCGTTCCCCCACGAACCCGCACCCTTGCTCTTTGTGTTCCCCCACGAACCCGCACCTTTGCTCTTTGCGTTCCCACATGAACCCGCACCCTTGCTCTTTGCGTTCCCCCACGAACCCGCACGGTTCCTCTTTGCGTTCCCCCACGAACCCGCACGGTTGCTCTTTGCGTTCCCCCACAAACCCGCACCCTTGCTATTTGCGTTCCCCCACGAACCCGCACGGTTCCTCTTTGCGTTCCCCCACGAACCCGCAGCCTGTCTCTTTGCGTTCCTCCACGAACCTGCACGGTTTCTCTTTGCGTTTCCCCACGAACCCCTACAGTTGCTCTTTGCGTTCCCCCAAGAACCCGCACCTTAGCTCTTTGCGTTCCCCCACGAACCCGCACCTTAGCTCTTTGCATTCCCCCACGAACCCGCACGGCTGCACTTTGAGTTCCCCCACGAACCCGCACGGTTGCTCTTTGCGTTCCCCCACGAACCCGCACGGTTGCTTTTTGCGTTCCCCCACGAACCCGCACGGTTGCTCTTTGCGTTCCCCCACGAACCCGCACGGTTGCTCTTTGCGTTCCCCCATGAACCCGCACCCTTGCTCTTTGCGTTCCCCCATGAACCCGCACGGTTCCTCTTTGCGTTACACCACGAACCCGCACGGTTGCACTTTGCGTTCCACCACGAATCCGCACGGTTTCTATTTGCATTCCCCCACGAACCCGCACCCTTGCACTTTGTGTTCCCCCACGAACCTGCACGGTTACTCTTTGCGTTCCCCCACGAACCCGCACGGCTGCTCTTTGCGTTCCCCCACGAATCCGCACGGCTGCTCTTTGCGTTCCCCCACGAACCCGCACCCTTGCTCTTTGCGTTCCCCCACGAACCCGCACCCTTGCTCTTTGCGTTCCCCCACGAACCCGCACCCTTGCTCTTTGCGTTCCCCCACGAACCCGCACCCATGCTCTTTGCGTTCCCCCACGAACCCGCACCCTTGCTCTTTGCGTTCCCCCACGAACCCGCACCTTAGCTCTTTGCGTTCCCCCACGAACCCGCACGGTTGCTCTTTGCGTACCCCCACGAACCCGCACCCTTACTGTTTGCGTTCCCCCACGAACCCGCACGGTTGCTCTTTGCGTTCCCCCACGAACCCGCACCTTAGCTCTTTGCGTTCCCCCACGAACCTGCACGGTTGCTCTTTGCGTTCCCTCACGAACCCGCACCCTTACTGTTTGCGTTCCCCCACGAACCCGCACCCTTGCTCTTTGCGTTCCTCCACGAACCCGCTCGGCTGCTCTTTGCGTTCCCCCACGAACCCGCATCCTTGCTCTTTGCGTTCCCCCACGAACTCGCACCTTTGCTCTTTGCGTTCCCCCACGAACCCGCACTCTTGCTCTTTGCGTTCCCCCACGAACCCGCACGGTTGCTCTTTGCGTTCCCCCACGAACCCGCAAGGTTGCTCTTTGCGTTCCCCCACGAACCCGCACCTTAGCTCTTTGCGTTCCCCCTTGAACCCGCACGGTTGCTCTTTCCGTTCCCCCACGAACCCACACGGTTGCTCTTTGTGTTCCCCCACGAACCCGCACGGTTCCTCTTTGCGTTCCCCCACGAACCCTCACGGTTGCTCTTTGCGTTCCCCCACGAACCCGCACGGTTGCTCTTTGCGTTCCCCCACGAACCCGCACGGTTGCTCTTTGCGTTCCCCCACGAACCCGCACGGTTGCTCTTTGCGTTCCCCCACGAACCCGCACGGTTGCTCTTTGCGTTCCCCCACGAACCCGAACCTTAGCTCTTTGCGTTCCCCCACGAACCCTCACGATTGCTCTTTGCGTTCCCCCACGAACCCGCAGCCTTGCTCTTTGGGTTCCCCCACGAACCCGCACCCTTGCTCTTTGCGTTCCCCCACGAACCCGCACCTTAGCTCTTTGCGTTCCCCAACGAACCCGCACAGTTGCTCTTTGCGTTCCCCCACGAACCCGCACCCTTGCTCTTTGTGTTCCCCCACGAACCCGCACCTTTGCTCTTTGCGTTCCCACATGAACCCGCACCCTTGCTCTTTGCGTTCCCCCACGAACCCGCACGGTTCCTCTTTGCGTTCCCCCACGAACCCGCACGGTTGCTCTTTGCGTTCCCCCACAAACCCGCACCCTTGCTATTTGCGTTCCCCCACGAACCCGCACGGTTCCTCTTTGCGTTCCCCCACGAACCCGCAGCCTGTCTCTTTGCGTTCCTCCACGAACCTGCACGGTTTCTCTTTGCGTTTCCCCACGAACCCCTACAGTTGCTCTTTGCGTTCCCCCAAGAACCCGCACCTTAGCTCTTTGCGTTCCCCCACGAACCCGCACCTTAGCTCTTTGCATTCCCCCACGAACCCGCACGGCTGCACTTTGAGTTCCCCCACGAACCCGCACGGTTGCTCTTTGCGTTCCCCCACGAACCCGCACGGTTGCTTTTTGCGTTCCCCCACGAACCCGCACGGTTGCTCTTTGCGTTCCCCCACGAACCCGCACGGTTGCTCTTTGCGTTCCCCCATGAACCCGCACCCTTGCTCTTTGCGTTCCCCCATGAACCCGCACGGTTGCTCTTTGCGTTCCCCCATGAACCCGCACGGTTGCTCTTTGCGTTCCCCCAGGAACCCGCACGGTTGCTCTTTGCGTTCCCCCAGGAACCCGCACGGTTGCTCTTTGCGTTCCCCCACGAACCGGCACTCTTGCTCTTTGAGTTCCCCCACGAACCCGAACCCTTCCTCTTTGCGTTCCCCCACGAACCCGCACGGTTGCTCTTTGCGTTCCCCCACGAACCCGCACCCTTGCTCTTTGCATTCCCCCAGGAACCCGCTCCCTTGCTCTTTGAGTTCCCCCAAGAACCCGCACGGTTGCTCTTTGCGTTCCCCTACGAACCCGCACCATTGCTCTTTGCGTTCCCCCATGAACCCTCACGGCTGCTTTTTGCGTTCCCCCACGAACCCGCACGGTTGCTCTTTGCGTTCCCCCAAGAACCAGCACGGTTGCTCTTTGCGTTCCCCCACGAACCCGCACCCTCGCTCTTTGCATTCCCCCACGAACTCGCACGGTTCCTCTTTGCGTTCCCCCACGAACCCGCCCCATTGCTCTTTGCGTTCCCTAACAAACCCGCACGGTTGCTCTTTGCGTTCCCCCACGAACCCGCACCATTGCTCTTTGCGTTCCCCCATGAACCCTCACGGCTGCTTTTTGCGTTCCCCCACGAACCCGCACGGTTGCTCTTTGCGTTCCCCCAAGAACCCGCACGGTTGCTCTTTGCGTTCGCCCACGAACCCGCAACCTTTCTCTTTGCGTTCCCCCACAAACCCGCACCCTTGCTCTTTGCGTTTCCCCACGAACCCGCACCCTTGCTCTTTGCATTCCCCCACGAACCCGCACGATTCCTCTTTGCGTTCCCCCATGAACCCACACGGATGCTTTTTCCGTTCCCCCACGAACTCGCACGGTTGCTCTTTGCGTTCCCCCACGAACCCGCACGGTTGCTCTTTGCGTTCCCCCACTAACCCTCATCCTCGCTCTTTGCGTTCCCCCACGAACTCGCACGGTTCCTCTTTGCGTTCCCCCACGAACCCGCTCCCTTGCTCTTTGCGTTCCCACACGAACTTGCACCCTTGTTCTTTGCGTTCCCCCACGAACCCGCACGGTTCCTCTTTGCGTTCCCCCACGAACCCGCACGGTTGCTCTTTGCGTTCCCCCACGAACCCGCACGGTTCCTCTTTGCGTTCCCCCACGAACCCGCACGGTTGCTCTTTGCGTTCCCCCACGAACCCGCACGGTTCCTCTTTGCGTTCCCCCATGAACCCGCACGGTTGCTCTTTGCGTTTCCACACGAACCCGCCCCCTTGTTCTTTGCGTTCCCCCACAAACCCGCACCCTTGCTCTTTGTGTTCCCCCACGAACCCGCACCCTTGCTCTTTGCGTTCCCCCACGAACCCGCACGGTTGCTCTTTGCGTTCCCCCACAAACCCGCACCCTTTCTCTTTGCATTCCCCCACGAACCCGCACGGTTGCTCTTTGCGTTCCCCCACGAACCCGCATCCTTGCTCTTTGCGTTCCACCACGAACACGCACACTTGCTCTTTGCGTTCCTCAACGAACCCACACGGTTCCTCTTTGCGTTCCCCCACGAACCCGCACCCTTGCTCTTTGCGTACCCCCACGAACCCGCACGGTTCCTCTTTGCGTTCCCCCACGAACCCGCATGGTTCCTCTTTGCGTTCCCCCACGAACCCGCACGGTTGCTCTTTGCGTTCCCTAACGAACCCGCACGGTTTCTCTTTGCGTTCCCTAACGAAACCGTGCCCTTGCTCTTTGCGTTCCCCCACGAACCCACACGGTTCCTCTTTGCGTTCCCCCACGAACCCGCACCCTTGCTCTTTGCGTTCCCCCACGAACCCGCACCCTTGCTCTTTGCGTTCCCCCACGAACCCACACGGTTCCACTTTGAGTTCCCCCACGAACCCGCACGGCTGCTCTTTACGTTCCCCCACGAACCCGCACGGTTCCTCTTTGCGTTCCCCCACGAACCCGCACCCTTGCTCTTTGCGTTCCCCAACGAACCCGCACTGTTCCTCTTTGCGTTCCCCCACGAACCCGCACCCTTGCTCTTTGCGTTCCCCCACGAACCCGCACGGTTCCTCTTTTCGTTCCCCCACGAACCCGCACGGTTGTTCTTTGCGTTCACCCACGAACCCGCACCCTTGCAGTTTGCGTTCCCCCACGAACCCGCACGGTTCCTCTTTGCGTTCCCCCACGAACCCGCACCCTGTCTCTTTGCGTTCCCCCACGAACCCGCACGGCTGCTCTTTGCGTTCCCCCACGAACCCGCACGGTTGCTCTTTGCGTTCCCCCACGAACAAGCACGGTTGCTCTTTGCGTTCCCCCACGAACCCGCACCCTTGCTCTTTGCGTTCCCCCACGAACCCGCACGGTTGGTCTTTGCCTTCCCCCACGAACCCGCACGGTTGCTCTTTGCGTTCCCCCACGAAACCGCACGGTTCATCTTTGCTTTCCCCCACGAACCCACACGGTTCCTCTTTTCGTTCCCCCACGAACCCGCACGGTTCCTCTTTGCGTTCCCCCACGAACCCGCACGGTTGCTGTTTGCGTTCCCCCACGAACCCGCACTCTTGCTCTTTGAGTTCCCCCACGAACCCGCACCCTTCCTCTTTGCGTTCCCCCACGAACCCGCACGGTTGCTCTTTGCGTTCCCCCACGAACCCGCACCATTGCTCTTTGCGTTCCCCCATGAACCCTCACGGCTGCTTTTTGCGTTCCCCCACGAACCCGCACGGTTGCTCTTTGCGTTCCCCCAAGAACCCGCACGGTTGCTCTTTGCGTTCCCCCACGAACCCGCACCCTCGCTCTTTGCATTCCCCCACGAACTCGCACGGTTCCTCTTTGCGTTCCCCCACGAACCCGCCCCATTGCTCTTTGCGTTCCCTAACAAACCCGCACGGTTGCTCTTTGCGTTCCCTAACGAAACCGGGCCCTTGCTCTTTGCGTTCCCCCACGAACCCGCACGGTTCCTCTTTGCGTTCCCCCACGAACCCGCACCCTTGCTCTTTGCGTTCCCCCACGAACCCGCACCCCTGCTCTTTGCGTTCCCCCACGAACCCGCACGGTTCCTCTTTGCGTTCCCCCACGAACCTGCACCCTTGCTCTTTGCGTTCCCCCACGAACCCGCACCCTTGCTCTTTGCGTTCCCACACGAACCCTGCACCCTTGCTCTTTGCGTTCCCCCACGAACCCGCACGGTTCCTCTTTGCGTTCCCACACGAACCCGCATGGTTGCTCTTCGCGTTCCCCCACGAACCTGCACGGTTGCTCTTTGCGTTCCCCCACGAACCCGCACCCTTGCTCTTTGCGTTCCCCCACGAACCCGCACCCTTGCTCTTTGCGTTCCCCCACGAACCCGCATGGTTGCTCTTTGCGTTCCCCCACGAACCTACGCCCTTGCTCTTTGCGTTCCCCCACGAACCCGCACGGTTCCTCTTTGTGTTCCCCCACGAACCTGTACGGCTGCTCTTTGCGTTCCCCCATGAACCCGCACTGCGGCTCTTTGCGTTCCCCCACGAACCCGCACGGTTGCTCTTTGCGTTCCCGCACGAACCCGCACAGCTGCTCTTTGAGTTCCCCCACGAACCCGAACGGTTGCTCTTTGCGTTCCCCCACGAACCCGCACGGTTGCTCTTTGCGTTCCCCCACGAACCCGCATCCTTGTTCTTTGCGTTCCCCCACGAACCCGTACGGTTGGTCTTTGCGTTCCCCAACGAACCCGCACGGTTGCTCTTTGCGTTCCCCCACGAACCCGCACCCTTGCTCTTTGCGTTCCCCCACGAACCCGCACGGTTCCTCTTTGCGTTCCCCCACGAACTCGCACCGTTCCTCTTTGCGTTCCCCCAAGACCTTGCACGGTTGCTCTTTGCGTTCCCCCACGAACCCGCACGGTTCCTCTTTGTGTTCCCCCACGAACCCGTACGGCTGCTCTTTGCGTTCCCCCACGAACCCGCACTGCGGCTCTTTGCGTTCCCCCACGAACCCGCGCGGTTGCTCTTTGCGTTCCCGCACGAACCTGCAGGGCTGCTCTTTGCATTCCCCCACGAACCCGAACGGTTGCTCTTTGCGTTCCCCCACGAACCCGCACGGTTGCTCTTTGCGTTCAACCACGAACCCGCATCCTTGCTCTTTGCGTTCCCCCACGAACCCGCACGGTTGGTTTTTGCGTTCCCCAACGAACCCGCACGGTTGCTCTTTGCGTTCACCCAAGAAACCGCACGGTTCCTCTTTGCGTTCCCCCACGAACCCGCACGGTTCCTCTTTGCGTTCCCCCACGAACTCGCACCGTTCCTCTTTGCGTTCCCCCACGAACCCGCACGGTTGCTCTTTGCGTTCCCCCACGAACCCGCACCCTTGCTCTTTGCGTTCCCCCACGAACCTGCACCCTTGCTCTTTGCGTTCCCCCACGAACCCCCACCCTTGATCTTTGCGTTCGCCCACGAACCCGCACCCTTGCTCTTTGCGTTCCCCCACGAACCCGCACCCTTGCTCTTTGCATTCCCCCACGAACCCGCACCCTTGCTCTTTGCGTTCCCCCACGAACCCGCACGATTCCTCTTTGCGTTCCCCCATGAACCCACACAGCTGCTTTTTGCGTTCCCCCACGAACTCGCACGGTTGCTCTTTGCGTTCCCCCACGAACCCGCACGGTTGCTCTTTGCGTTCCCCTACGAACCCTCATCCTCGCTCTTTGCGTTCACCCACGAACTCGCACGGTTCCTCTTTGCGTTCCCCCACGAACCCGCCCCTATTCTCATTGCGTTCCCACACGAACGTGCACCCTTGTTCTTTGCGTTCCCCCACGAACCCGCACGGTTCCTCTTTGCGTTCCCCCACGAACCCGCACGGTTGCTCTTTGCGTTCCCCCACGAACCCGCACGGTTGCTCTTTGCGTTCCCACAAGAACCCGCACCCTCGCTCTTTGCGTTCCCACATGAACCCGCACCCTCGCTCTTTGCGTTCCCCCACGAACTCGCACGGTTCCTCTTTGCGTTCCCCCACGAACCCGCACGGTTGCTCTTTCCGTTCCCCCAGGAACCCGCACGGTTGCTCTTTGCGTTCCCCCACAAACCCGCACGGTTCCTCTTTGCGTTCCCCCACGAACCCGCACGGTTCCTCTTTGCGTTCCCCCACGAACCCGCACCCTTGCTCTTTGCGTTCCCCCACTAACCTGCACGGTTCCTCTTTGCGTTCCCCCACTAACCTGCACGGCTGCTCTTTGCGTTCCCCCACGAACCCGCACGGTTCCTCTTTGCGTTCCCCCACTAACCTGCACGGCTGCTCTTTGCGTTCCCACACGAACTCGCACGGTTGCTCTTTGCGTTCCCCCACGAACCCGCCCCCTTGCTCTTTGCGTTCCCTAATGAACCCGCACGGTTGCTCTTTGCGTTCCCTAACGAAACCGCGCCCTTGCTCTTTGCGTTCCCCCACGAACCCGCACGGTTCCTCTTTGCGTTCCCCCACGAACCCGCACGGTTCCTCTTTGAGTTCCCCCACGAACCTGCACGGCTGTTCTTTACGTTCCCACACGAACCCGCACGGTTCCTCTTTGCGTTCCCCCACGAACCCGCACCCTTGCTCTTTGCGTTCCCCCACGAACCCGCACCCTTGCTCTTTGCGTTCTCACACGAACCCGCACACTTGCTCTTTGCGTTCCCCCACGAACCCGCATGGTTGCTCTTTGCGTTCCCCCACGAACCTACGCCCTTGCTCTTTGCGTTCCCCCACGAACCCACACGGTTCCTCTTTGCGTTCCCCCACGAACCCGCACCCTTGCTCTTTGCGTTCCCCCACGAACGTGCACCCTTGCTCTTTGCGTTCCCCCACGAACCCACACGACTGCTCTTTGCGTTCCCCCACGAACCCGCACGGTTGCTCTTTGCGTTCCCCCACGAAACCACACGGTTCCTCTTTGCGTTCCCCCACGAACCCGCACGGTTCCCCTTTGCGTTCCCACACGAACCCGCACGGTTCCTCTTTGCGTTCCCCCACAAACCCGCACGGTTGCTTTTTGCGTTCCCCCACGAACCTGCACCCTTCCTCTTTGCGTTCCCCCACGAACCCGCACGGTTCCTCTTTGCATTCCCCCGCGAACCCGCACCCTTGCTCTTTGCGTTCCACCACGAACCCTCACGATTGCTCTTTGCGTTCCCCCATGAACCCGCATCCTTGCTCTTTGCGTTCCACCACGAACACGCGCACTTGCTCTTTGCGTTCCTCAACGAACCCACACGGTTCCTCTTTGCGTTCCCCCACGAACCCGCACGGTTCCTCTTTGCGTACCCCCACGAACCCGCACGGTTCCTCCTTGCGTTCCCCAAGAACCCGCACGGTTCCTCTTTGCGTTCCCCCACGAACCTGCACGGTTGCTCTTTGCGTTCCCCCACGAACCCACACCCTTGCTCTTTGCGTTCCCCCACAGACCCGCACCCTTGTTCTTTGCGTTCCCCCACGAACCCGCACCCTTGCACTTTGCGTTCCCCCACGAACCCGCACCCTTGCTCTTTGCGTTCCCCCAGGAACCCGCACGGTTGGTCTTTGCCTTCCCCCACGAACCCGCACGGTTGCTCTTTGCGTTCCCCCACGAAACCGCACGGTTCATCTTTGCTTTCCCCCACGAACCCACACGGTTCCTCTTTTCGTTCCCCCACGAACCCGCACGGTTCCTCTTTGCGTTCCCCCACGAACCCGCACGGTTGCTGTTTGCGTTCTCCCACGAACCCGCACTCTTGCTCTTTGAGTTCCCCCACGAACCCGCACCCTTCCTCTTTGCGTTCCCCCACGAACCCGCACGGTTGCTCTTTGCGTTCCCCCACGAACCCGCACCCTTGCTCTTTGCATTCCCCCACGAACCCGCACCCTCGCTCTTTGCATTCCCCCACGAACTCGCACGGTTCCTCTTTGCGTTCCCCCACGAACCCGCCCCATTGCTCTTTGCGTTCCCTAACAAACCCGCACGGTTGCTCTTTGCGTTCCCCCACGAACCCGCACCATTGCTCTTTGCGTTCCCCCATGAACCCGCACAATTCCTCTTTGCGTTCCCCCATGAACCCACACGGCTGCTTTTTGCGTTCCCCCACGAACTCGCACGGTTGCTCTTTGCGTTCCCCAACGAACCCGCACGGTTGCTCTTTGCGTTCCCCCACGAACCCGCTCCCTTGCTCTTTGCGTTCCCACACGAACTTGCACCCTTGTTCTTTGCGTTCCCCCACGAACCCGCACGGTTCCTCTTTGCGTTCCCCCACGAACCCGCACGGTTCCACTTTGAGTTCCCCCACGAACCCGCACGGCTGCTCTTTACGTTCCCCCACGAACCCGCACGGTTCCTCTTTGCGTTCCCCCACGAACCCGCACCCTTGCTCTTTGCGTTCCCTAATGAACCCGCACTGTTCCTCTTTGCGTTCCCCCACGAACCCGCACCCTTGCTCTTTGCGTTCCCCCACGAACCCGCACGGTTCCTCTTTTCGTTCCCCCACGAACCCGCACGGTTGTTCTTTGCGTTCCCCCACGAACCCGCACGGTTCCTCTTTGCGTTCCCCCACGAACCCGCACGGTTCCTCTTTGCGTTCCCCCACGAACCCGCACGGTTCCTCTTTGCGTTCCCCCACGAACCCGCACGGCTGCTCTTTGCGTTCCCCCACGAACCCGCACCCTTGCTCTTTGCGTTCCCCCACGAACAAGCACGGTTGCTCTTTGCGTTCCCCCACGAACCCGCACCCTTGCTCTTTGCGTTCCCCCACGAACCCGCACGGTTGGTCTTTGCCTTCCCCCACGAACCCGCACGGTTGCTCTTTGCGTTCCCCCACGAAACCGCACGGTTCATCTTTGCTTTCCCCCACGAACCCACACGGTTCCTCTTTTCGTTCCCCCACGAACCCGCAGGGTTCCTCTTTGCGTTCCCCCACGAACCCGCACGGTTCCTCTTTGCGTTCCCCCACGAACCCGCATGGTTGCTCTTTGCGTTCCCCCACGAACCCGCACCCTTGCTCTTTGCGTTCCCCCACGAACCTGCACCCTTGCTCTTTGCGTTCACCCACGAACCCCCACCCTTGATCTTTGCGTTCCCCCACGAACCCGCAGCCTTGCTCTTTGCGTTCCCCCACGAACCCGCACCCTTGCTCTTTGCGTTCCCCCACGAACCCGCACCCTTGCTCTTTGCGTTCCCCCACGAACCCGCACGATTCCTCTTTGCGTTCCCCCATGAACCCACACAGCTGCTTTTTGCGTTCCCCCACGAACTCGCACGGTTGCTCTTTGCGTTCCCCCACGAACCCGCACGGTTGCTCTTTGCGTTCCCCTACGAACCCTCATCCTCGCTCTTTGCGTTCACCCACGAACTCGCACGGTTCCTCTTTGCGTTCCCCCACGAACCCGCCCCATTGCTCTTTGCGTTCCCTAACAAACCCGCACGGTTGCTCTTTGCGTTCCCCCACGAACCCGCACCATTGCTCTTTGCGTTCCCCCATGAACCCTCACGGCTGCTTTTTGCGTTCCCCCACGAACCCGCACGGTTGCTCTTTGCGTTCCCCCAAGAACCCGCACGGTTACTCTTTGCGTTCGCCCACGAACCCGCACCCTTGCTCTTTGCGTTCCCCTACGAACCCGCACCCTTGCTCTTTGCGTTCCCCCACGAACCCGCACCCTTTCTCTTTGCATTCCCCCACGAACCCGCACGATTCCTCTTTGCGTTCCCCCATGAACCCACACGGCTGCTTTTTGCGTTCCCCCACGAACTCGCACGGTTGCTCTTTGCGTTCCCCCACGAACCCGCACGGTTGCTCTTTGCGTTCCCCCACGAACCCGCTCCCTTGCTCTTTGCGTTCCCACACGAACTTGCACCCTTGTTCTTTGCGTTCCCACACGAACCCGCACGGTTCCTCTTTGCGTTCCCCCACGAACCCGCACGGTTCCACTTTGAGTTCCCCCACGAACCCGCACGGCTGCTCTTTACGTTCCCCCACGAACCCGCACGGTTCCTCTTTGCGTTCCCCCACGAACCCGCACCCTTGCTCTTTGCGTTCCCCAACGAACCCGCACTGTTCCTCTTTGCGTTCCCCCACGAACCCGCACCCTTGCTCTTTGCGTTCCCCCACGAACCCGCACGGTTCCTCTTTTCGTTCCCCCACGAACCCGCACGGTTGTTCTTTGCGTTCACCCACGAACCCGCACCCTTGCAGTTTGCGTTCCCCCACGAACCCGCACGGTTCCTCTTTGCGTTCCCCCACGAACCCGCACGGTTCCTCTTTGCGTTCCCCCACGAACCCGCACGGCTGCTCTTTGCGTTCCCCCACGAACCCGCACGGTTGCTCTTTGCGTTCCCCCACGAACAAGCACGGTTGCTCTTTGCGTTCCCCCACGAACCCGCACCCTTGCTCTTTGCGTTCCCCCACGAACCCGCACGGTTGGTCTTTGCCTTCCCCCACGAACCCGCACGGTTGCTCTTTGCGTTCCCCCACGAAACCGCACGGTTCATCTTTGCTTTCCCCCACGAACCCACACGGTTCCTCTTTTCGTTCCCCCACGAACCCGCACGGTTCCTCTTTGCGTTCCCCCACGAACCCGCATGGTTGCTGTTTGCGTTCCCCCACGAACCGGCACTCTTGCTCTTTGAGTTCCCCCACGAACCCGCACGGTTGCTCTTTGCGTTCCCCCACGAAACCGCACGGTTGCTCTTTGCGTTCCCCCACGAACCCGCACCCTTGCTCTTTGCATTCCCCCAGGAACCCGCACCCTTGCTCTTTGAGTTCCCCCAAGAACCCGCACGGTTGCTCTTTGCGTTCCCCCACGAACCCGCACCATTGCTCTTTGCGTTCCCCCATGAACCCTCACGGCTGCTTTTTGCGTTCCCCCACGAACCCGCACGGTTGCTCTTTGCGTTCCCCCAAGAACCAGCACGGTTGCTCTTTGCGTTCCACCACGAACCCGCACCCTCGCTCTTTGCATTCCCCCACGAACTCGCACGGTTCCTCTTTGCGTTCCCCCACGAACCCGCCCCATTGCTCTTTGCGTTCCCTAACAAACCCGCACGGTTGCTTTTTGCGTTCCCCCACGAACCCGCACCATTGCTCTTTGCGTTCCCCCATGAACCCTCACGGCTGCTTTTTGCGTTCCCCCACGAACCCGCACGGTTGCTCTTTGCGTTCCCCCAAGAACCCGCACGGTTGCTCTTTGCGTTCGCCTACGAACCCGCACCCTTGCTCTTTGCGTTCCCCCACAAACCCGCACCTTTGCTCTTTGCGTTTCCCCACGAACCCGCACCCTTGCTCTTTGCATTCCCCCACGAACCCGCACGATTCCTCTTTGCGTTCCCCCATGAACCCACACGGATGCTTTTTGCGTTCCCCCACGAACTCGCACGGTTGCTCTTTGCGTTCCCCCACGAACCCGCACGGTTGCTCTTTGCGTTCCCCCACTAACTCTCATCCTCGCTCTTTGCGTTCCCCCACGAACTCGCACGGTTCCTCTTTGCGTTCCCCCACGAACCCGCTCCCTTGCTCTTTGCGTTCCCACACGAACTTGCACCCTTGTTCTTTGCGTTCCCCCACGAACCCGCACGGTTCCTCTTTGCGTTCCCCCACGAACCCGCACGGTTGCTCTTTGCGTTCCCCCACGAACCCGCACGGTTCCTCTTTGCGTTCCCCCATGAACCCGCACGGTTGCTCTTTGCGTTTCCACACGAACCCGCCCCCTTGTTCTTTGCGTTCCCCCACAAACCCGCACCCTTGCTCTTTGTGTTCCCCCACGAACCCGCACCCTTGCTCTTTGCGTTCCCCCACGAACCCGCACGGTTGCTCTTTGCGTTCCCCCACAAACCCGCACCCTTTCTCTTTGCATTCCCCCACGAACCCGCACGGTTGCTCTTTGCGTTCCCCCACGAACCCGCATCCTTGCTCTTTGCGTTCCACCACGAACACGCACACTTGCTCTTTGCGTTCCTCAACGAACCCACACGGTTCCTCTTTGCTTTCCCCACGAACCCGCACGGTTCCTCTTTGCGTACCCCCACGAACCCGCACGGTTCCTCTTTGCGTTCCCCCACGAACCCGCATGGTTCCTCTTTGCGTTCCCCCACGAACCCGCACGGTTGCTCTTTGCGTTCCCTAACGAACCCGCACGGTTTCTCTTTGCGTTCCCTAACGAAACCATGCCCTTGCTCTTTGCGTTCCCCAAGAACCCGCACGGTTCCTCTTTGCGTTCCCCCACGAACCCGCACGGTTCCTCTTTGCGTTCCCCCACTAACCCGCACCCTTGCTCTTTGCGTTCCCCCACGAACCCACACGGTTCCACTTTGAGTTCCCCCACGAACCCGCACGGCTGCTCTTTACGTTCCCCCACGAACCCGCACAGTTCCTCTTTGCGTTCCCCCACGAACCCTCACCCTTGCTCTTTGCGTTCCCCAACGAACCCGCACCCTTGCTCTTTGCGTTCCCCCACGAACCCGCACCCTTGCTCTTTGCGTTCCCCCACGAACCCGCACGGTTCCTCTTTTCGTTCCCCCACGAACCCGCACGGTTGTTCTTTGCGTTCACCCACGAACCCGCACCCTTGCAGTTTGCGTTCCCCCACGAACCCGCACGGTTCCTCTTTGCGTTCCCCCACGAACCCGCACCCTTGCTCTTTGCGTTCCCCCACGAACCCGCACGGCTGCTCTTTGCGTTCCCCCACGAACCCGCACGGCTGCTCTTTGCGTTCCCCCACGAACAAGCACGGTTGCTCTTTGCGTTCCCCCACGAACCCGCACCCTTGCTCTTTGCGTTCCCCCACGAACCCGCACGGTTGGTCTTTGCCTTCCCCCACGAACCCGCACGGTTGCTCTTTGCGTTCCCCCACGAAACCGCACGGTTCATCTTTGCTTTCCCCCACGAACCCACACGGCTCCTCTTTTCGTTCCCCCACGAACCCGCACGGTTCCTCTTTGCGTTCCCCCACGAACCCGCACGGTTGCTGTTTGCGTTCCCCCACGAACCCGCACTCTTGCTCTTTGAGTTCCCCCACGAACCCGCACCCTTCCTCTTTGCGTTCCCCCACGAACCCGCACGGTTGCTCTTTGCGTTCCCCCACGAACCCGCACCCTTGCTCTTTGCATTCCCCCACGAACCCGCACCCTTGCTCTTTGAGTTCCCCCAAGAACCCGCACGGCTGCTCTTTGCGTTCCCCCACGAACCCGCACCATTGCTCTTTGCGTTCCCCCATGAACCCTCACGGCTGCTTTTTGCGTTCCCCCACGAACCCGCACGGTTGCTCTTTGCGTTCCCCCAAGAACCCGCACGGTTGCTCTTTGCGTTCCCCCACGAACCCGCAACCTCGCTCTTTGCATTCCCCCACGAACTCGCACGGTTCCTCTTGGCGTTCCCCCACGAACCCGCCCCATTGCTCTTTGCGTTCCCTAACAAACCCGCACGGTTGCTCTTTGCGTTCCCTAACGAAACCGGGCCCTTGCTCTTTGCGTTCCCCCACGAACCCGCACGGTTCCTCTTTGCGTTCCCCCACGAACCCGCACCCTTGCTCTTTGCGTTCCCCCACGAACCCGCACCCCTGCTCTTTGCGTTCCCCCACGAACCCGCACGGTTCCTCTTTGCGTTCCCCCACGAACCTGCACCCTTGCTCTTTGCGTTCCCCCACGAACCCGCACCCTTGCTCTTTGCGTTCCCACACGAACCCGCACCCTTGCTCTTTGCGTTCCCCCACGAACCCGCACGGTTCCTCTTTGCGTTCCCACACGAACCCGCATGGTTGCTCTTCGCGTTCCCCCACGAACCCGCACGGTTGCTCTTTGCGTTCCCCCACGAACCCGCACCCTTGCTCTTTGCGTTCCCCCACGAACCCGCATGGTTGCTCTTTGCGTTCCCCCACGAACCTACGCCCTTGCTCTTTGCGTTCCCCCACGAACCCGCACGGTTCCTCTTTGTGTTCCCCCACGAACCCGTACGGCTGCTCTTTGCGTTCCCCCATGAACCCGCACTGTGGCTCTTTGCGTTCCCCCACGAACCCGCACGGTTGCTCTTTGCGTTCCCGCACGAACCCGCACAGCTGCTCTTTGAGTTCCCCCACGAACCCGAACGGTTGCTCTTTGCGTTCCCCCACGAACCCGCACGGTTGCTCTTTGCGTTCCCCCACGAACCCGCATCCTTGTTCTTTGCGTTCCCCCACGAACCCGTACGGTTGGTCTTTGCGTTCCCCCACAAACCCGCACGGTTGCTCTTTGCGTTCCCCCACGAACCCGCACCCTTGCTCTTTGCGTTCCCCCACGAACCCGCACGGTTCCTCTTTGCGTTCCCCCACGAACTCGCATCGCTCCTCTTTGCGTTCCCCCACGACCTTGCACGGTTGCTCTTTGCGTTCCCCCACGAACCCGCACGGTTCCTGTTTGGGTTCCCCCACGAACGCGCACCCTTGCTCTTTGCGTTCCCCCACGAACCCGCACCCTTGCTCTTTGCGTTCCCCCACGAACCCGCATGGTTGCTCTTTGCGTTCCCCCACGAACCTACGCCCTTGCTCTTTGCGTTCCCCCACGAACCCGCACGGTTCCTCTTTGTGTTCCCCCACGAACCCGTACGGCTGCTCTTTGCGTTCCCCCACGAACCCGCACTGCGGCTCTTTGCGTTCCCCCACGAACCCGCACGGTTGCTCTTTGCGTTCCCGTACGAACCTGCAGGGCTGCTCTTTGCATTCCCCCACGAACCCGAACGGTTGCTCTTTGCGTTCCCCCACGAACCCGCACGGTTGCTCTTTGCGTTCAACCACGAACCCGCATCCTTGCTCTTTGCGTTCCCCCACGAACCCGCACGGTTTGTTTTTGCGTTCCCCAACGAACCCGCACGGTTGCTCTTTGCGTTCACCCAAGAAACCGCACGGTTCCTCTTTGCGTTCCCCCACGAACCCGCACGGTTCCTCTTTGCGTTCCCCCACGAACTCGCACCGTTCCTCTTTGCGTTCCCCCACGAACCCGCACGGTTGCTCTTTGCGTTCCCCCACGAACCCGCACCCTTGCTCTTTGCGTTCCCCCACGAACCTGCACCCTTGCTCTTTGCGTTCCCCCACGAACCCCCACCCTTGATCTTTGCGTTCGCACACGAACCCGCACCCTTGCTCTTTGCGTTACTCCACGAACCCGCACCCTTGCTCTTTGCGTTCCCCCACGAACCCGCACGATTCCTCTTTGCGTTCCCCCATGAACCCACACAGCTGCTTTTTGCGTTCCCCCACGAACTCGCACGGTTGCTCGTTGCGTTCCCCCACGAACCCGCACGGTTGCTCTTTGCGTTCCCCTACGAACCCTCATCCTCGCTCTTTGCGTTCACCCACGAACTCGCACGGTTCCTCTTTGCGTTCCCCCACGAACCCGCCCCTTTTCTCTTTGCGTTCCCACACGAACGTGCACCCTTGTTCTTTGCGTTCCCCCACGAACCCGCACGGTTCCTCTTTGCGTTCCCCCACGAACCCGCACGGTTGCTCTTTGCGTTCCCCCACGAACCCGCACGGTTCCTCTTTGCGTTCCCCCACGAACCCGCACCCTCGCTCTTTGCGTTCCCACATGAACCCGCACCCTCGCTCTTTGCGTTCCCCCACGAACTCGCACGGTTCCTCTTTGCGTTCCCCCACGAACCCGCACGGTTGCTCTTTCCGTTCCCCCAGGAACCCGCACGGTTGCTCTTTGCGTTCCCCCACAAACTCGCACCCTTGCTATTTGCGTTCCCACACGAACCCGCACCCTTGCACTTTGCGTTCCCCCACGAACCCGCACCCTTGCTCTTTGCGTTCCCCCACTAACCTGCACGGTTCCTCTTTGCGTTCCCCCACTAACCTGCACGGCTGCTCTTTGCGTTCCCCCACGAACCCGCACGGTTCCTCTTTGCGTTCCCCCACGAACTCGCACGGTTCCTCTTTGCGTTCCCCTACGAACCCACACGTTTCCTCTTTGCGTTCCCACACGAACTCGCACGGTTGCTCTTTGCGTTCCCCCACGAACCCGCCCCCTTGCTCTTTGCGTTCCCTAATGAACCCGCACGGTTGCTCTTTGCGTTCCCTAACGAAACCGCGCCCTTGCTCTTTGCGTTCCCACACGAACCCGCACGGTTCCTCTTTGCGTTCCCCCACGAACCCGCACGGTTCCTCTTTGAGTTCCCCCACGAACCTGCACGGCTGTTCTTTACGTTCCCACACGAACCCGCACGGTTCCTCTTTGCGTTCCCCCACGAACCCGCACCCTTGCTCTTTGCGTTCCCCCACGAACCCGCACCCTTGCTCTTTGCGTTCTCACACGAACCCGCACGGTTCCTCTTTGCGTTCCCCCACGAACCCGCACCCTTGCTCTTTGCGTTCCCCCACGAACCCGCACCCTTGCTCTTTGCGTTCCCCCACGAACCCACACGGTTCCTCTTTGCGTTCCCCCACGAACCCGCACCCTTGCTCTTTGCGTTCTCACACGAACCTGCACCCTTCCTCTTTGCGTTCCCCCACGAACCCGCACGGTTCCTCTTTGCATTCCCCCGCGAACCCGCACCCTTGCTCTTTGCGTTCCACCACGAACCCTCACGATTGCTCTTTGCGTTCCCCCACGAACCCGCATCCTTGCTCTTTGCGTTCCACCACGAACACGCGCACTTGCTCTTTGCGTTCCTCAACGAACCCACACGGTTCCTCTTTGCGTTCCCCCACGAACCCGCACGGTTCCTCTTTGCGTACCCCCACGAACCCGCACGGTTCCTCTTTGCGTTCCCCAAGAACCCGCACGGTTCCTCTTTGCGTTCCCCCACGAACCTGCACGGTTGCTCTTTGCGTTCCCCCACGAACCCACACCCTTGCTCTTTGCGTTCCCCCACAGACCCGCACCCTTGTTCTTTGCGTTCCCCCACGAACCCGCACCCTTGCAATTTTCGTTCCCCCACGAACCCGCACCCTTGCTCTTTGCGTTCCCCCAGGAACCCGCACGGTTGGTCTTTGCCTTCCCCCACGAACCCGCACGGTTGCTCTTTGCGTTCCCCCACGAAACCGCACGGTTCATCTTTGCTTTCGCCACGAACCCACACGGTTCCTCTTTTCGTTCCCCCACGAACCCGCACGGTTCCTCTTTGCGTTCCCCCACGAACCCGCACGGTTGCTGTTTGCGTTCTCCCACGAACCCGCACTCTTGCTCTTTGAGTTCCCCCACGAACCCGCACCCTTCCTCTTTGCGTTCCCCCACGAACCCGCACGGTTGCTCTTTGCGTTCCCCCACGAACCCGCACCCTTGCTCTTTGCATTCCCCCACGAACCCGCACCCTTGCTCTTTGCATTCCCCCACGAACTCGCACGGTTCCTCTTTGCGTTCCCCCACGAACCCGCCCCATTGCTCTTTGCGTTCCCTAACAAACCCGCACGGTTGCTCTTTGCGTTCCCCCACGAACCCGCACCATTGCTCTTTGCGTTCCCCCATGAACCCGCACGATTCCTCTTTGCGTTCCCCCATGAACCCACACGGCTGCTTTTTGCGTTCCCCCACGAACTCGCACGGTTGCTCTTTGCGTTCCCCCACGAACCCGCACGGTTGCTCTTTGCGTTCCCCCACGAACCCGCTCCCTTGCTCTTTGCGTTCCCACACGAACTTGCACCCTTGTTCTTTGCGTTCCCCCACGAACCCGCACGGTTCCTCTTTGCGTTCCCCCACGAACCCGCACGGTTCCACTTTGAGTTCCCCCACGAACCCGCACGGCTGCTCTTTACGTTCCCCCACGAACCCGCACGGTTCCTCTTTGCGTTCCCCCACGAACCCGCACCCTTGCTCTTTGCGTTCCCCAACGAACCCGCACTGTTCCTCTTTGCATTCCCCCACGAACCCGCACCCTTGCTCTTTGCGTTCCCCCACGAACCCGCACGGTTCCTCTTTTCGTTCCCCCACGAACCCGCACGGTTGTTCTTTGCGTTCACCCACGAACCCGCACCCTTGCAGTTTGCGTTCCCCCACGAACCCGCACGGTTCCTCTTTGCGTTCCCCCACGAACCCGCACGGTTCCTCTTTGCGTTCCCCCACGAACCCGCACGGCTGCTCTTTGCGTTCCCCCACGAACCCGCACCCTTGCTCTTTGCGTTCCCCCACGAACAAGCACGGTTGCTCTTTGCGTTCCCCCACGAACCCGCACCCTTGCTCTTTGCGTTCCCCCACGAACCCGCACGGTTGGTCTTTACCTTCCCCCACGAACCCGCACGGTTGCTCTTTGCGTTCCCCCACGAAACCGCACGGTTCATCTTTGCTTTCCCCCACGAACCCACACGGTTCCTCTTTTCGTTCCCCCACAAACCCGCACGGTTCCTCTTTGCGTTCCCCCACGAACCCGCACGGTTCCTCTTTGCGTTCCCCCACGAACCCGCATGGTTGCTCTTTGCGTTCCCCCACGAACCCGCACCCTTGCTCTTTGCGTTCCCCCACGAACCTGCACCCTTGCTCTTTGCGTTCCCCCACGAACCCCCACCCTTGATCTTTGCGTTCGCCCACGAACCCGCAGCCTTGCTCTTTGCGTTCCCCCACGAACCCGCACCCTTGCTCTTTGCGTTCCCCCACGAACCCGCACCCTTGCTCTTTGCGTTCCCCCACGAACCCGCACGATTCCTCTTTGCGTTCCCCCATGAACCCACACAGCTGCTTTTTGCGTTCCCCCACGAACTCGCACGGTTGCTCTTTGCGTTCCCCCACGAACCCGCACGGTTGCTCTTTGCGTTCCCCTACGAACCCTCATCCTCGCTCTTTGCGTTCACCCACGAACTCGCACGGTTCCTCTTTGCGTTCCCCCACGAACCCGCCCCTTTTCTCTTTGCGTTCCCACACGAACGTGCACCCTTGTTCTTTGCGTTCCCCCACGAACCCGCACGGTTCCTCTTTGCGTTCCCCCACGAACCCGCACGGTTGCTCTTTGCGTTCCCCCACGAACCCGCACGGTTGCTCTTTGCGTTCCCACAAGAACCCGCACCCTCGCTCTTTGCGTTCCCACATGAACCCGCACCCTCGCTCTTTGCGTTCCCCCACGAACTCGCACGGTTCCTCTTTGCGTTCCCCCACGAACCCGCACGGTTGCTCTTTCCGTTCCCCCAGGAACCCGCACGGTTGCTCTTTGCGTTCCCCCACAAACCCGCACCCTTGCTATTTGCGTTCCCACACGAACCCGCACCCTTGCAGTTTGCGTTCCCCCACGAACCCGCACCCTTGCTCTTTGCGTTCCCCCACTAACCTGCACGGTTCCTCTTTGCGTTCCCCCACTAACCTGCACGGCTGCTCTTTGCGTTCCCCCACGAACCCGCACGGTTCCTCTTTGCGTTCCCCCACGAACTCGCACGGTTCCTCTTTGCGTTCCCCTACGAACCCACACGTTTCCTCTTTGCGTTCCCACACGAACTCGCACGGTTGCTCTTTGCGTTCCCCCACGAACCCGCCCCCTTGCTCTTTGCGTTCCCTAATGAACCCGCACGGTTGCTCTTTGCGTTCCCTAACGAAACCGCGCCCTTGCTCTTTGCGTTCCCCCACGAACCCGCACGGTTCCTCTTTGCGTTCCCCCACGAACCCGCACGGTTCCTCTTTGAGTTCCCCCACGAACCTGCACGGCTGTTCTTTACGTTCCCACACGAACCCGCACGGTTCCTCTTTGCGTTCCCCCACGAACCCGCACCCTTGCTCTTTGCGTTCCCCCACGAACCCGCACCCTTGCTCTTTGCGTTCTCACACGAACCCGCACACTTGCTCTTTGCGTTCCCCCACGAACCCGCATGGTTGCTCTTTGCGTTCCCCCACGAACCTACGCCCTTGCTCTTTGCGTTCCCCCACGAACCCACACGGTTCCTCTTTGCGTTCCCCCACGAACCCGCACCCTTGCTCTTTGCGTTCCCCCACGAACGTGCACCCTTGCTCTTTGCGTTCCCCCACGAACCCACACGACTGCTCTTTGCGTTCCCCCACGATCCCGCACGGTTGCTCTTTGCGTTCCCCCACGAAACCGCACGGTTCCTCTTTGCGTTCCCCCACGAACCCGCACGGTTCCCCTTTGCGTTCCCACACGAACCCGCACGGTTCCTCTTTGCGTTCCCCCACAAACCCGCACGGTTGCTTTTTGCGTTCCCCCACGAACCTGCACCCTTCCTCTTTGCGTTCCCCCACGAACCCGCACGGTTCCTCTTTGCATTCCCCCGCGAACCCGCACCCATGCTCTTTGCGTTCCAACACGAACCCTCACGATTGCTCTTTGCGTTCCCCCACGAACCCGCATCCTTGCTCTTTGCGTTCCACCACGAACACGCGCACTTGCTCTTTGCGTTCCTCAACGAACCCACACGGTTCCTCTTTGCGATCCCCACGAACCCGCACGGTTCCTCTTTGCGTACCCCCACGAACCCGCACGGTTCCTCTTTGCGTTCCCCCACGAACCCGCACGGTTCCTCTTTGCGTTCCCCAACGAACCTGCACGGTTGCTCTTTGCGTTCCCCCACGAACCCACACCCTTGCTCTTTGCGTTCCCCCACAGACCCGCACCCTTGTTCTTTGCGTTCCCCCACGAACCCGCACCCTTGCACTTTGCGTTCCCCCACGAACCCGCACCCTTGCTCTTTGCGTTCCCCCAGGAACCCGCACGGTTGGTCTTTGCCTTCCCCCACGAACCCGCACGGTTGCTCTTTGCGTTCCCCCACGAAACCGCACGGTTCATCTTTGCTTTCCCCCACGAACCCACACGGTTCCTCTTTTCGTTCCCCCACGAACCCGCACGGTTCCTCTTTGCGTTCCCCCACGAACCCGCACGGTTGCTGTTTGCGTTCTCCCACGAACCCGCACTCTTGCTCTTTGAGTTACCCCACGAACCCGCACCCTTCCTCTTTGCGTTCCCCCACGAACCCGCACGGTTGCTCTTTGCGTTCCCCCACGAACCCGCACCCTTGCTCTTTGCATTCCCCCACGAACCCGCACCCTCGCTCTTTGCATTCCCCCACGAACTCGCACGGTTCCTCTTTGCGTTCCCCCACGAACCCGCCCCATTGCTCTTTGCGTTCCCTAACAAACCCGCACGGTTGCTCTTTGCGTTCCCCCACGAACCCGCACCCTTGCTCTTTGCGTTCCCCCACGAACCCGCACCCTTGCTCTTTGCGTTCCCCCACGAACCCGCACCCTTGCTCTTTGCATTCCCCCACGAACCCGCACGATTCCTCTTTGCGTTCCCCCATGAACCCACACGGCTGCTTTTTGCGTTCCCCCACGAACTCGCACGGTTGCTCTTTGCGTTTCCACACGAACCCGCCCCCTTGTTCTTTGCGTTCCCCCACAAACCCGCACCCTTGCTCTTTGTGTTCCCCCACGAACCCGCACCCTTGCTCTTTGCGTTCCCCCACGAACCCGCACGGTTGCTCTTTGCGTTCCCCCACAAACCCGCACCCTTTCTCTTTGCATTCCCCCACGAACCCGCACGGTTGCTCTTTGCGTTCCCCCACGAACCCGCATCCTTGCTCTTTGCGTTCCACCACGAACACGCACACTTGCTCTTTGCGTTCCTCAACGAACCCACACGGTTCCTCTTTGCTTTCCCCACGAACCCGCACGGTTCCTCTTTGCGTACCCCCACGAACCCGCACGGTTCCTCTTTGCGTTCCCCCACGAACCCGCATGGTTCCTCTTTGCGTTCCCCCACGAACCCGCACGGTTGCTCTTTGCGTTCCCTAACGAACCCGCACGGTTTCTCTTTGCGTTCCCTAACGAAACCATGCCCTTGCTCTTTGCGTTCCCCAAGAACCCGCACGGTTCCTCTTTGCGTTCCCCCACGAACCCGCACGGTTCCTCTTTGCGTTCCCCCACTAACCCGCACCCTTGCTCTTTGCGTTCCCCCACGAACCCACACGGTTCCACTTTGAGTTCCCCCACGAACCCGCACGGCTGCTCTTTACGTTCCCCCACGAACCCGCACAGTTCCTCTTTGCGTTCCCCCACGAACCCTCACCCTTGCTCTTTGCGTTCCCCAACGAACCCGCACCCTTGCTCTTTGCGTTCCCCCACGAACCCGCACCCTTGCTCTTTGCGTTCCCCCACGAACCCGCACGGTTCCTCTTTTCGTTCCCCCACGAACCCGCACGGTTGTTCTTTGCGTTCACCCACGAACCCGCACCCTTGCAGTTTGCGTTCCCCCACGAACCCGCACGGTTCCTCTTTGCGTTCCCCCACGAACCCGCACCCTTGCTCTTTGCGTTCCCCCACGAACCCGCACGGCTGCTCTTTGCGTTCCCCCACGAACCCGCACGGCTGCTCTTTGCGTTCCCCCACGAACAAGCACGGTTGCTCTTTGCGTTCCCCCACGAACCCGCACCCTTGCTCTTTGCGTTCCCCCACGAACCCGCACGGTTGGTCTTTGCCTTCCCCCACGAACCCGCACGGTTGCTCTTTGCGTTCCCCCACGAAACCGCACGGTTCATCTTTGCTTTCCCCCACGAACCCACACGGCTCCTCTTTTCGTTCCCCCACGAACCCGCACGGTTCCTCTTTGCGTTCCCCCACGAACCCGCACGGTTGCTGTTTGCGTTCCCCCACGAACCCGCACTCTTGCTCTTTGAGTTCCCCCACGAACCCGCACCCTTCCTCTTTGCGTTCCCCCACGAACCCGCACGGTTGCTCTTTGCGTTCCCCCACGAACCCGCACCCTTGCTCTTTGCATTCCCCCACGAACCCGCACCCTTGCTCTTTGAGTTCCCCCAAGAACCCGCACGGCTGCTCTTTGCGTTCCCCCACGAACCCGCACCATTGCTCTTTGCGTTCCCCCATGAACCCTCACGGCTGCTTTTTGCGTTCCCCCACGAACCCGCACGGTTGCTCTTTGCGTTCCCCCAAGAACCCGCACGGTTGCTCTTTGCGTTCCCCCACGAACCCGCAACCTCGCTCTTTGCATTCCCCCACGAACTCGCACGGTTCCTCTTGGCGTTCCCCCACGAACCCGCCCCATTGCTCTTTGCGTTCCCTAACAAACCCGCACGGTTGCTCTTTGCGTTCCCTAACGAAACCGGGCCCTTGCTCTTTGCGTTCCCCCACGAACCCGCACGGTTCCTCTTTGCGTTCCCCCACGAACCCGCACCCTTGCTCTTTGCGTTCCCCCACGAACCCGCACCCCTGCTCTTTGCGTTCCCCCACGAACCCGCACGGTTCCTCTTTGCGTTCCCCCACGAACCTGCACCCTTGCTCTTTGCGTTCCCCCACGAACCCGCACCCTTGCTCTTTGCGTTCCCACACGAACCCGCACCCTTGCTCTTTGCGTTCCCCCACGAACCCGCACGGTTCCTCTTTGCGTTCCCACACGAACCCGCATGGTTGCTCTTCGCGTTCCCCCACGAACCCGCACGGTTGCTCTTTGCGTTCCCCCACGAACCCGCACCCTTGCTCTTTGCGTTCCCCCACGAACCCGCATGGTTGCTCTTTGCGTTCCCCCACGAACCTACGCCCTTGCTCTTTGCGTTCCCCCACGAACCCGCACGGTTCCTCTTTGTGTTCCCCCACGAACCCGTACGGCTGCTCTTTGCGTTCCCCCATGAACCCGCACTGTGGCTCTTTGCGTTCCCCCACGAACCCGCACGGTTGCTCTTTGCGTTCCCGCACGAACCCGCACAGCTGCTCTTTGAGTTCCCCCACGAACCCGAACGGTTGCTCTTTGCGTTCCCCCACGAACCCGCACGGTTGCTCTTTGCGTTCCCCCACGAACCCGCATCCTTGTTCTTTGCGTTCCCCCACGAACCCGTACGGTTGGTCTTTGCGTTCCCCCACAAACCCGCACGGTTGCTCTTTGCGTTCCCCCACGAACCCGCACCCTTGCTCTTTGCGTTCCCCCACGAACCCGCACGGTTCCTCTTTGCGTTCCCCCACGAACTCGCATCGCTCCTCTTTGCGTTCCCCCACGACCTTGCACGGTTGCTCTTTGCGTTCCCCCACGAACCCGCACGGTTCCTGTTTGGGTTCCCCCACGAACGCGCACCCTTGCTCTTTGCGTTCCCCCACGAACCCGCACCCTTGCTCTTTGCGTTCCCCCACGAACCCGCATGGTTGCTCTTTGCGTTCCCCCACGAACCTACGCCCTTGCTCTTTGCGTTCCCCCACGAACCCGCACGGTTCCTCTTTGTGTTCCCCCACGAACCCGTACGGCTGCTCTTTGCGTTCCCCCACGAACCCGCACTGCGGCTCTTTGCGTTCCCCCACGAACCCGCACGGTTGCTCTTTGCGTTCCCGTACGAACCTGCAGGGCTGCTCTTTGCATTCCCCCACGAACCCGAACGGTTGCTCTTTGCGTTCCCCCACGAACCCGCACGGTTGCTCTTTGCGTTCAACCACGAACCCGCATCCTTGCTCTTTGCGTTCCCCCACGAACCCGCACGGTTTGTTTTTGCGTTCCCCAACGAACCCGCACGGTTGCTCTTTGCGTTCACCCAAGAAACCGCACGGTTCCTCTTTGCGTTCCCCCACGAACCCGCACGGTTCCTCTTTGCGTTCCCCCACGAACTCGCACCGTTCCTCTTTGCGTTCCCCCACGAACCCGCACGGTTGCTCTTTGCGTTCCCCCACGAACCCGCACCCTTGCTCTTTGCGTTCCCCCACGAACCTGCACCCTTGCTCTTTGCGTTCCCCCACGAACCCCCACCCTTGATCTTTGCGTTCGCACACGAACCCGCACCCTTGCTCTTTGCGTTACTCCACGAACCCGCACCCTTGCTCTTTGCGTTCCCCCACGAACCCGCACGATTCCTCTTTGCGTTCCCCCATGAACCCACACAGCTGCTTTTTGCGTTCCCCCACGAACTCGCACGGTTGCTCGTTGCGTTCCCCCACGAACCCGCACGGTTGCTCTTTGCGTTCCCCTACGAACCCTCATCCTCGCTCTTTGCGTTCACCCACGAACTCGCACGGTTCCTCTTTGCGTTCCCCCACGAACCCGCCCCTTTTCTCTTTGCGTTCCCACACGAACGTGCACCCTTGTTCTTTGCGTTCCCCCACGAACCCGCACGGTTCCTCTTTGCGTTCCCCCACGAACCCGCACGGTTGCTCTTTGCGTTCCCCCACGAACCCGCACGGTTCCTCTTTGCGTTCCCCCACGAACCCGCACCCTCGCTCTTTGCGTTCCCACATGAACCCGCACCCTCGCTCTTTGCGTTCCCCCACGAACTCGCACGGTTCCTCTTTGCGTTCCCCCACGAACCCGCACGGTTGCTCTTTCCGTTCCCCCAGGAACCCGCACGGTTGCTCTTTGCGTTCCCCCACAAACTCGCACCCTTGCTATTTGCGTTCCCACACGAACCCGCACCCTTGCACTTTGCGTTCCCCCACGAACCCGCACCCTTGCTCTTTGCGTTCCCCCACTAACCTGCACGGTTCCTCTTTGCGTTCCCCCACTAACCTGCACGGCTGCTCTTTGCGTTCCCCCACGAACCCGCACGGTTCCTCTTTGCGTTCCCCCACGAACTCGCACGGTTCCTCTTTGCGTTCCCCTACGAACCCACACGTTTCCTCTTTGCGTTCCCACACGAACTCGCACGGTTGCTCTTTGCGTTCCCCCACGAACCCGCCCCCTTGCTCTTTGCGTTCCCTAATGAACCCGCACGGTTGCTCTTTGCGTTCCCTAACGAAACCGCGCCCTTGCTCTTTGCGTTCCCACACGAACCCGCACGGTTCCTCTTTGCGTTCCCCCACGAACCCGCACGGTTCCTCTTTGAGTTCCCCCACGAACCTGCACGGCTGTTCTTTACGTTCCCACACGAACCCGCACGGTTCCTCTTTGCGTTCCCCCACGAACCCGCACCCTTGCTCTTTGCGTTCCCCCACGAACCCGCACCCTTGCTCTTTGCGTTCTCACACGAACCCGCACGGTTCCTCTTTGCGTTCCCCCACGAACCCGCACCCTTGCTCTTTGCGTTCCCCCACGAACCCGCACCCTTGCTCTTTGCGTTCCCCCACGAACCCACACGGTTCCTCTTTGCGTTCCCCCACGAACCCGCACCCTTGCTCTTTGCGTTCTCACACGAACCTGCACCCTTCCTCTTTGCGTTCCCCCACGAACCCGCACGGTTCCTCTTTGCATTCCCCCGCGAACCCGCACCCTTGCTCTTTGCGTTCCACCACGAACCCTCACGATTGCTCTTTGCGTTCCCCCACGAACCCGCATCCTTGCTCTTTGCGTTCCACCACGAACACGCGCACTTGCTCTTTGCGTTCCTCAACGAACCCACACGGTTCCTCTTTGCGTTCCCCCACGAACCCGCACGGTTCCTCTTTGCGTACCCCCACGAACCCGCACGGTTCCTCTTTGCGTTCCCCAAGAACCCGCACGGTTCCTCTTTGCGTTCCCCCACGAACCTGCACGGTTGCTCTTTGCGTTCCCCCACGAACCCACACCCTTGCTCTTTGCGTTCCCCCACAGACCCGCACCCTTGTTCTTTGCGTTCCCCCACGAACCCGCACCCTTGCAATTTTCGTTCCCCCACGAACCCGCACCCTTGCTCTTTGCGTTCCCCCAGGAACCCGCACGGTTGGTCTTTGCCTTCCCCCACGAACCCGCACGGTTGCTCTTTGCGTTCCCCCACGAAACCGCACGGTTCATCTTTGCTTTCCCCCACGAACCCACACGGTTCCTCTTTTCGTTCCCCCACGAACCCGCACGGTTCCTCTTTGCGTTCCCCCACGAACCCGCACGGTTGCTGTTTGCGTTCTCCCACGAACCCGCACTCTTGCTCTTTGAGTTCCCCCACGAACCCGCACCCTTCCTCTTTGCGTTCCCCCACGAACCCGCACGGTTGCTCTTTGCGTTCCCCCACGAACCCGCACCCTTGCTCTTTGCATTCCCCCACGAACCCGCACCCTTGCTCTTTGCATTCCCCCACGAACTCGCACGGTTCCTCTTTGCGTTCCCCCACGAACCCGCCCCATTGCTCTTTGCGTTCCCTAACAAACCCGCACGGTTGCTCTTTGCGTTCCCCCACGAACCCGCACCATTGCTCTTTGCGTTCCCCCATGAACCCGCACGATTCCTCTTTGCGTTCCCCCATGAACCCACACGGCTGCTTTTTGCGTTCCCCCACGAACTCGCACGGTTGCTCTTTGCGTTCCCCCACGAACCCGCACGGTTGCTCTTTGCGTTCCCCCACGAACCCGCTCCCTTGCTCTTTGCGTTCCCACACGAACTTGCACCCTTGTTCTTTGCGTTCCCCCACGAACCCGCACGGTTCCTCTTTGCGTTCCCCCACGAACCCGCACGGTTCCACTTTGAGTTCCCCCACGAACCCGCACGGCTGCTCTTTACGTTCCCCCACGAACCCGCACGGTTCCTCTTTGCGTTCCCCCACGAACCCGCACCCTTGCTCTTTGCGTTCCCCAACGAACCCGCACTGTTCCTCTTTGCATTCCCCCACGAACCCGCACCCTTGCTCTTTGCGTTCCCCCACGAACCCGCACGGTTCCTCTTTTCGTTCCCCCACGAACCCGCACGGTTGTTCTTTGCGTTCACCCACGAACCCGCACCCTTGCAGTTTGCGTTCCCCCACGAACCCGCACGGTTCCTCTTTGCGTTCCCCCACGAACCCGCACGGTTCCTCTTTGCGTTCCCCCACGAACCCGCACGGCTGCTCTTTGCGTTCCCCCACGAACCCGCACCCTTGCTCTTTGCGTTCCCCCACGAACAAGCACGGTTGCTCTTTGCGTTCCCCCACGAACCCGCACCCTTGCTCTTTGCGTTCCCCCACGAACCCGCACGGTTGGTCTTTACCTTCCCCCACGAACCCGCACGGTTGCTCTTTGCGTTCCCCCACGAAACCGCACGGTTCATCTTTGCTTTCCCCCACGAACCCACACGGTTCCTCTTTTCGTTCCCCCACAAACCCGCACGGTTCCTCTTTGCGTTCCCCCACGAACCCGCACGGTTCCTCTTTGCGTTCCCCCACGAACCCGCATGGTTGCTCTTTGCGTTCCCCCACGAACCCGCACCCTTGCTCTTTGCGTTCCCCCACGAACCTGCACCCTTGCTCTTTGCGTTCCCCCACGAACCCCCACCCTTGATCTTTGCGTTCGCCCACGAACCCGCAGCCTTGCTCTTTGCGTTCCCCCACGAACCCGCACCCTTGCTCTTTGCGTTCCCCCACGAACCCGCACCCTTGCTCTTTGCGTTCCCCCACGAACCCGCACGATTCCTCTTTGCGTTCCCCCATGAACCCACACAGCTGCTTTTTGCGTTCCCCCACGAACTCGCACGGTTGCTCTTTGCGTTCCCCCACGAACCCGCACAGTTGCTCTTTGCGTTCCCCTACGAACCCTCATCCTCGCTCTTTGCGTTCACCCACGAACTCGCACGGTTCCTCTTTGCGTTCCCCCACGAACCCGCCCCTTTTCTCTTTGCGTTCCCACACGAACGTGCACCCTTGTTCTTTGCGTTCCCCCACGAACCCGCACGGTTCCTCTTTGCGTTCCCCCACGAACCCGCACGGTTGCTCTTTGCGTTCCCCCACGAACCCGCACGGTTGCTCTTTGCGTTCCCACAAGAACCCGCACCCTCGCTCTTTGCGTTCCCACATGAACCCGCACCCTCGCTCTTTGCGTTCCCCCACGAACTCGCACGGTTCCTCTTTGCGTTCCCCCACGAACCCGCACGGTTGCTCTTTCCGTTCCCCCAGGAACCCGCACGGTTGCTCTTTGCGTTCCCCCACAAACCCGCACCCTTGCTATTTGCGTTCCCACACGAACCCGCACCCTTGCAGTTTGCGTTCCCCCACGAACCCGCACCCTTGCTCTTTGCGTTCCCCCACTAACCTGCACGGTTCCTCTTTGCGTTCCCCCACTAACCTGCACGGCTGCTCTTTGCGTTCCCCCACGAACCCGCACGGTTCCTCTTTGCGTTCCCCCACGAACTCGCACGGTTCCTCTTTGCGTTCCCCTACGAACCCACACGTTTCCTCTTTGCGTTCCCACACGAACTCGCACGGTTGCTCTTTGCGTTCCCCCACGAACCCGCCCCCTTGCTCTTTGCGTTCCCTAATGAACCCGCACGGTTGCTCTTTGCGTTCCCTAACGAAACCGCGCCCTTGCTCTTTGCGTTCCCCCACGAACCCGCACGGTTCCTCTTTGCGTTCCCCCACGAACCCGCACGGTTCCTCTTTGAGTTCCCCCACGAACCTGCACGGCTGTTCTTTACGTTCCCACACGAACCCGCACGGTTCCTCTTTGCGTTCCCCCACGAACCCGCACCCTTGCTCTTTGCGTTCCCCCACGAACCCGCACCCTTGCTCTTTGCGTTCTCACACGAACCCGCACACTTGCTCTTTGCGTTCCCCCACGAACCCGCATGGTTGCTCTTTGCGTTCCCCCACGAACCTACGCCCTTGCTCTTTGCGTTCCCCCACGAACCCACACGGTTCCTCTTTGCGTTCCCCCACGAACCCGCACCCTTGCTCTTTGCGTTCCCCCACGAACGTGCACCCTTGCTCTTTGCGTTCCCCCACGAACCCACACGACTGCTCTTTGCGTTCCCCCACGATCCCGCACGGTTGCTCTTTGCGTTCCCCCACGAAACCGCACGGTTCCTCTTTGCGTTCCCCCACGAACCCGCACGGTTCCCCTTTGCGTTCCCACACGAACCCGCACGGTTCCTCTTTGCGTTCCCCCACAAACCCGCACGGTTGCTTTTTGCGTTCCCCCACGAACCTGCACCCTTCCTCTTTGCGTTCCCCCACGAACCCGCACGGTTCCTCTTTGCATTCCCCCGCGAACCCGCACCCATGCTCTTTGCGTTCCAACACGAACCCTCACGATTGCTCTTTGCGTTCCCCCACGAACCCGCATCCTTGCTCTTTGCGTTCCACCACGAACACGCGCACTTGCTCTTTGCGTTCCTCAACGAACCCACACGGTTCCTCTTTGCGATCCCCACGAACCCGCACGGTTCCTCTTTGCGTACCCCCACGAACCCGCACGGTTCCTCTTTGCGTTCCCCCACGAACCCGCACGGTTCCTCTTTGCGTTCCCCAACGAACCTGCACGGTTGCTCTTTGCGTTCCCCCACGAACCCACACCCTTGCTCTTTGCGTTCCCCCACAGACCCGCACCCTTGTTCTTTGCGTTCCCCCACGAACCCGCACCCTTGCACTTTGCGTTCCCCCACGAACCAGCACCCTTGCTCTTTGCGTTCCCCCAGGAACCCGCACGGTTGGTCTTTGCCTTCCCCCACGAACCCGCACGGTTGCTCTTTGCGTTCCCCCACGAAACCGCACGGTTCATCTTTGCTTTCCCCCACGAACCCACACGGTTCCTCTTTTCGTTCCCCCACGAACCCGCACGGTTCCTCTTTGCGTTCCCCCACGAACCCGCACGGTTGCTGTTTGCGTTCTCCCACGAACCCGCACTCTTGCTCTTTGAGTTACCCCACGAACCCGCACCCTTCCTCTTTGCGTTCCCCCACGAACCCGCACGGTTGCTCTTTGCGTTCCCCCACGAACCCGCACCCTTGCTCTTTGCATTCCCCCACGAACCCGCACCCTCGCTCTTTGCATTCCCCCACGAACTCGCACGGTTCCTCTTTGCGTTCCCCCACGAACCCGCCCCATTGCTCTTTGCGTTCCCTAACAAACCCGCACGGTTGCTCTTTGCGTTCCCCCACGAACCCGCACCCTTGCTCTTTGCGTTCCCCCACGAACCCGCACCCTTGCTCTTTGCGTTCCCCCACGAACCCGCACCCTTGCTCTTTGCATTCCCCCACGAACCCGCACGATTCCTCTTTGCGTTCCCCCATGAACCCACACGGCTGCTTTTTGCGTTCCCCCACGAACTCGCACGGTTGCTCTTTGCGTTCCCCCACGAACCCGCACGGTTGCTCTTTGCGTTCCCCCACGAACCCGCTCCCTTGCTCTTTGCGTTCCCACACGAACTTGCACCCTTGTTCTTTGCGTTCCCCCACGAACCCGCACGGTTCCTCTTTGCGTTCCCCCACGAACCCGCACGGTTCCACTTTGAGTTCCCCCACGAACCCGCACGGCTGCTCTTTACGTTCCCCCACGAACCCGCACGGTTCCTCTTTGCGTTCCCCCACGAACCCGCACCCTTGCTCTTTGCGTTCCCCAACGAACCCGCACTGTTCCTCTTTGCGTTCCCCCACGAACCCGCACCCTTGCTCTTTGCGTTCCCCCACGAACCCGCACGGTTCCTCTTTTCGTTCCCCCACGAACCCGCACGGTTGTTCTTCGCGTTCACCCACGAACCCGCACCCTTGCAGTTTGCGTTCCCCCACGAACCCGCACGGTTCCTCTTTGCGTTCCCCCATGAACCCGCACGGTTCCTCTTTGCGTTCCCCCACGAACCCGCACGGCTGCTCTTTGCGTTCCCCCACGAACCCGCACGGTTGCTCTTTGCGTTCCCCCACGAACAAGCACGGTTGCTTTTTGCGTTCCCCCACGAACCCGCACCCTTGCTATTTGCGTTCCCCCACGAACCCGCACGGTTGGTCTTTGCCTTCCCCCACGAACCCGCACGGTTGCTCTTTGCGTTCCCCCACGAAACCGCACGGTTCATCTTTGCTTTCCCCCACGAACCCACACGGTTCCTCTTTTCGTTCCCCCACGAACCCGCACGGTTCCTCTTTGCGTTCCCCCACGAACCCGCATGGTTGCTGTTTGCGTTCCCCCACGAACCGGCACTCTTGCTCTTTGAGTTCCCCCACGAACCCGCACCCTTCCTCTTTGCGTTCCCCCACGAACCCGCACGGTTGCTCTTTGCGTTCCCCCACGAACCCGCACCCTTGCTCTTTGCATTCCCCCAGGAACCCGCACCCTTGCTCTTTGAGTTCCCCCAAGAACCCGCACGGTTGCTCTTTGCGTTCCCCCACGAACCCGCACCATTGCTCCTTGCGTTCCCCCTGAACCCTCACGGCTGCTTTTTGCGTTCCCCCACGAACCCGCACGGTTGCTCTTTGCGTTCCCCCAAGAACCAGCACGGTTGCTCTTTGCGTTCCACCACGAACCCGCACCCTCGCTCTTTGCATTCCCCCACGAACTCGCACGGTTCCTCTTTGCGTTCCCCCACGAACCCGCCCCATTGCTCTTTGCGTTCCCTAACAAACCCGCACGGTTGCTCTTTGCGTTCCCCCACGAACCCGCACCATTGCTCTTTGCGTTCCCCCATGAACCCTCACGGCTGCTTTTTGCGTTCCCCCACGAACCCGCACGGTTGCTCTTTGCGTTCCCCCAAGAACCCGCACGGTTGCTCTTTGCGTTCGCCCACGAACCCGCACCCTTGCTCTTTGCGTTCCCCCACAAACCCGCACCTTTGCTCTTTGCGTTTCCCCACGAAACCGCACCCTTGCTCTTTGCATTCCCCCACGAACCCGCACGATTCCTCTTTGCGTTCCCCCATGAACCCACACGGATGCATTTTGCGTTCCCCCACGAACTCGCACGGTTGCTCTTTGCGTTCCCCCACGAACCCGCACGGTTGCTCTTTGCGTTCCCCCACTAACTCTCATCCTCGCTCTTTGCGTTCCCCCACGAACTCGCACGGTTCCTCTTTGCGTTCCCACACGAACCCGCTCCCTTGCTCTTTGCGTTCCCACACGAACTTGCACCCTTGTTCTTTGCGTTCCCCCACGAACCCGCACGGTTCCTCTTTGCGTTCCCCCACGAACCCGCACGGTTGCTCTTTGCGTTCCCCCACGAACCCGCACGGTTCCTCTTTGCGTTCCCCCACGAACCCGCACGGTTGCTCTTTGCGTTCCCCCACGAACCCGCACGGTTCCTCTTTGCGTTCCCCCATGAACCCGCACGGTTGCTCTTTGCGTTTCCACACGAACCCGCCCCCTTGTTCTTTGCGTTCCCCCACAAACCCGCACCCTTGCTCTTTGTGTTCCCCCACGAACCCGCACCCTTGCTCTTTGCGTTCCCCCACGAACCCGCACGGTTGCTCTTTGCGTTCCCCCACAAACCCGCACCCTTTCTCTTTGCATTCCCCCACGAACCCGCACGGTTGCTCTTTGCGTTCCCCCACGAACCCGCATCCTTGCTCTTTGCGTTCCACCACGAACACGCACACTTGCTCTTTGCGTTCCTCAACGAACCCACACGGTTCCTCTTTGCGTTCCCCCACGAACCCGCACGGTTCCTTTTTGCGTACCCCCACGAACCCGCACGGTTCCTCTTTGCGTTCCCCCACGAACCCGCATGGTTCCTCTTTGCGTTCCCCCACGAACCCGCACGGTTGCTCTTTGCGTTCCCTAACGAACCCGCACGGTTTCTCTTTGCGTTCCCTAACGAAACCGTGCCCTTGCTCTTTGCGTTCCCCCACGAACCCACACGGTTCCTCTTTGCGTTCCCCCACGAACCCGCACCCTTGCTCTTTGCGTTCCCCCACTAACCCGCACCCTTGCTCTTTGCGTTCCCCCACGAACCCACACGGTTCCACTTTGAGTTCCCCCACGAACCCGCACGGCTGCTCTTTACGTTCCCCCACGAACCCGCACGGTTCCTCTTTGCGTTCCCCCACGAACCCTCACCCTTGCTCTTTGCGTTCCCCAACGAACCCGCACTGTTCCTCTTTGCGTTCCCCCACGAACCCGCACCCTTGCTCTTTGCGTTCCCCCACGAACCCGCACGGTTCCTCTTTTCGTTCCCCCACGAACCCGCACGGTTGTTCTTTGCGTTCACCCACGAACCCGCACCCTTGCAGTTTGCGTTCCCCCACGAACCCGCACGGTTCCTCTTTGCGTTCCCCCACGAACCCGCACCCTTGCTCTTTGCGTTCCCCCACGAACCCGCACGGCTGCTCTTTGCGTTCCCCCATGAACCCGCACGGTTGCTCTTTGCGTTCCCCCACGAACAAGCACGGTTGCTCTTTGCGTTCCCCCACGAACCCGCACCCTTGCTCTTTGCGTTCCCCCACGAACCCGCACGGTTGGTCTTTGCCTTCCCCCACGAACCCGCACGGTTGCTCTTTGCGTTCCCCCACGAAACCGCACGGTTCATCTTTGCTTTCCCCCACGAACCCACACGGTTCCTCTTTTCGTTCCCCCACGAACCCGCACGGTTCCTCTTTGCGTTCCCCCACGAACCCGCACGGTTGCTGTTTGCGTTCCCCCACGAACCCGCACTCTTGCTCTTTGAGTTCCCCCACGAACCCGCACCCTTCCTCTTTGCGTTCCCCCACGAACCCGCACGGTTGCTCTTTGCGTTCCCCCACGAACCCGCACCCTTGCTCTTTGAGTTCCCCCAAGAACCCGCACGGCTGCTCTTTGCGTTCCCCCACGAACCCGCACCATTGCTCTTTGCGTTCCCCCATGAACCCTCACGGCTGCTTTTTGCGTTCCCCCACGAACCCGCACGGTTGCTCTTTGCGTTCCCCCAAGAACCCGCACGGTTGCTCTTTGCGTTCCCCCACGAACCCGCACCCTCGCTCTTTGCATTCCCCCACGAACTCGCACGGTTCCTCTTTGCGTTCCCCCACGAACCCGCCCCATTGCTCTTTGCGTTCCCTAACAAACCCGCACGGTTGCTCTTTGCGTTCCCTAACGAAACAGGGCCCTTGCTCTTTGCGTT